>JAZKJV010004296.1:180000-296317 GCA_037367405.1 Ottelia alismoides | reverse complement strand
TAATTGTCCCCTGACGCACAGCCCTTTGTCGTCAACGGCCAACTACTGAAGCCTTACTTGGAACCAGATTCATTCTTGGCCGTTGTTGACTCTATTCAGTTAGTGCACCCCGAGGATATCTCTACACCTCCTGCAGCACCAAAAGATTCAGACGATGTACTCCAACCATTATTGCTCTGATTTTCTTCTTTTCTTCTCTTCTTCTTTTCCTTACCTATTTTCTTTTCCTATCTAAAACGTGCCGCCTTTGTAGACAGTTTTCTATACTTAGGACGTACTTGGTCCTAAGTATAGGGGGGTGAGCACCTAGGGTTCTTGATTTCTGCTCGATCCTCTCCATCGTCTCCTCTTCTTGTCTATACTTAGGAGTATCTTACCCTAAGTATAGGGGGAGACAATCTGAGTATGATCAGTGTATTCTCACCCTTGACCCTCCCCACTTTGTAAACAGTCTGCTATACCAAGGATTCTTTGATCCTAAGTATAGAGGGGACGGTCAACTTCTCATTCATTCATTTCGTTCGTATTTATTCTTTAGATCTGTCTATACGCAGTACGAGTTATGTCTTTGCTTTTTCCTTTCGATCTATGAGGACATAGCTCAAGCTAAGTATAGGGGGTCGTATATACTGTGTATATACTAAAAGCCATAACTCATACCGAAAAATAAAATATCACTACAACACAAAATAAAATGTAAAAAGTAGCTTAATAATAATAAAAGATGATTGTGAGTTCCTCAGACTCATTGTAATTATACAGACTAGTAAGTCAGAAAAGTGTTTTACGAAACGTTTTTTTGGAAAATCTTGTGAAAGTTGTTTGAAAATAGCGTGAACAAGTATTCAACGATTGAAAAAAATTAGTTTGTGTGTAAAACTTATTTTCTTTGAGTGAAAGCAAAATATGTGGAAATTAGTGTGCAAATGATTGTGAAAAGTTGATTGTCAAACATTGTTTTGAAAAATCTATCTATGATTGTGTAAAACATTTGTAAAAGGATTTTCAAATGCGTGTACATGTTACAAAAATTATTTTGGACTAGAGTTTTCGAAAACCCTTGTGAAAATGTTTCTCGAGTAAGTCTGAGGAATTTGCACAAAAATCTTTCATTTGTAAATGAGGAATAAGCCAAATAAAGTGTATAAGAACAGAACCATACTATACGTCAAATACAATCTTTTCTTCTTTTGTACCTACTGATTAATAAATCAGATACCTATACAGTATGATTTGAAAAATAGTGTGACCAGTTTTGGAAAATTTGATGTGAAATGATTTCAAATGCGTGAAACGGTGTTGATTGCAAAATTTTTCCTTGTGTGAAAGAAAGGATTTGAAAAACCTATGTGCAAATGTTTTGAAAAATGCTTGTTAAAAGTATTGTGAAAATTGTATATATCTACATATAGTGTGAAAAATCTTTGCAAAAATAGTTTTCAAATGTGTGTAAAGGATTGCAAAAATTATCGTGTACTATAGCTTGCAAAAATATTTTCAAAAAGCTATTAATAACACCATTGCAGATACTAGTAAATCAGAAACACGATACATACAATTCTTTCTATACATACCCAAATAAACTATTTCATTCATACCTGTAAAGTCGCTAAAAATTTCCTAAATTTTGAAAACAAAGCAGCACGCCTGTGTAAATAAATGTACATACTCTTTAAACATTTTCAGTTCATACTTCCTGTGCAGAGATTCTTTTTGTAAAAACATTCTTTGATCCTTCCAAATTTTTGTGAAAAATTGCATCATTCATTGCACATAGCATAAGCATACCATTCATATTCTTTTTGAGTGAAGCTTGATGATTGAATCAGTCTAAGAAAATCTCAAATTAGAGCTCGGTTAGACCTTACCGCACCAAATTGCACTGGAACCTTATGGGAACTAGGTTTAAGGTACTTCAGGTCTATTCAGACTTAATTCTTTGAGAAATCAGGGCTGGGTTCAAGTCACCTCAGTGGACTAACTAGAACTTTTCGAGACACACGTATGACTCTTGCCGACCGTGATCTAACTTGGACACCTGCACCTTTCACTTGGCTCAACCCAGTTGGAGTGGTGAGGGGGTTGGATTTGCCAGTCTGAGACGCACACGGGTGGAAACATTCGTCCTCGTCTAGGGAGGGAAGTGCACCCCAACCAGATTCAATAAGCAATGAGGTCTAAAGACAGGAGATTGTGGGTTGCGATAAAGCTTCAAAAGAGGGATAGTCTACTGGCTCAAGAGGAAAAACTCCTTATGTAAATGCTGCTGTGAATAGTATGTTGAAAAAAAAATGAATGATGATGATGATGAGCAGGCCTGTACAAAAATAAAACGCCTGCAAAGTATGTACAAAGCCAATAAGCAAGCTTGAGCTCCAAAGACAAACATGTAAACCTGCAGCTGGATGACTTGACTACACTGGTCTTGCATCCCAGGATAGGTAGCTACACTGGCTACCGTCCATTCTTCTCTTCACCCCCTCCTCTTGAGCTGGTTGCCACTTGAACTTAGAAGGAAATACCCTGCTCCTCGAGGAAAGAGCTGTTGGATAGGGGAATCATTGGGTTGTCATCCTGGAGAAGTCAGTTCCTTTATCATTTCAGTTGGGGAGAGCCACTCACACTTACACCGTACAAGTCAGCTTCATAGTTATAAGAGTTTGCGTATGATGTAGACTAGTTCTGACCCGGCTATTGAGGTGGGTTGAACCGAGTTCTATGATTACCGAAGGCTGTGGTACTTTAGAGCTGGTTCCCGACTAGGTTCCACACACCTTCACACCCAAGGTCTGACAGGAGCTCCAAATTCAGATTTTGTAAGGACATGCATTGCACTGAAAGCACCCCAATTCACTCTATCTTTCTTGCATTTTCCTTTTTCTTTTCTTTATTCATTTTGCGCTTATTGCATAAGTGTTTGCTAGGGACTAGCAAAGGCAAGTATAGGGGGGTGATGAATCTCCATTTCATCACCTTTATTCTATCATTTTGGCCTCAAAAACCCCGGCAAATGCATGTAAACAGCATTAATTTGTACATAATAGCATTCATTACTCATTGTATTAATTGTACATTAAATAAGGTTTTTAATGCCAAAATTATAGAATAAAGAGAAGAAAAGAAAAAGGAATAAAATTTTGTAAATATTTTATGACCCTGACCCCGAGACCAAGGCCAACATGGTATTGGTCGACAAGGAATAAAGTAGGGGGAGATAAGGGCTGATATACAATAAATACCCCATTTATTTATTCATCCCTTTATGCATTTTTGACACCTATTTTATGCATAATTATTTATTCATCAAATAAAGAAACTTTGTTCATAAAAGTTGTAGATGATAATGTAAATAAAAATACAAAATTGAGTTTGTGTAAAAATAATACCCAGTGTACATTTTATACACACAATAAAAAGCCAACATCTCAACTTCACAGACCCACATCTTGCAAATAAACACTCCAAATCACCCAAACTCACCTTTAATTGTATATAGCATTTCATAAACTATTTTATAAAATTGGTTTCATAATTTTTGGAGTCCATCTGTGGCAGTTAGGTTTTTGGCCCTTCTTGTACATAATACCTGATTAAAATATCCATTTTATTCAATATTCATTATTTTTATAAACTCATATTTTTAGAATTTTGTAGATAATGTATATAATTCCTGTATAAATTGACATTAGAATAAAACCAAAAATAATTTGGAAAATAAAATAAAACTATGTAATATATATGGGCAAGATACCTATATGGAGTATGCACACAAACAAAAGGGGAAAACATTTTTTAATTATTCAAATCTCTTATATTTTTGTAATAATGTATATAGTATATGTGTCCTATTAAAAATACAAATCCTTAATAAAAACACATAAAATTAATTAAATAAATACAATGTGTATAATATATAGGTGAAGTACCTATATATATACTTACAAATACATAGACCTATTTATTTAAAAATACAAATAAACTTATAAAAATCAAACAAAAATACCTTTATACTCACAAAAATAAGTTATAAATTTATAAAATGAGCCAAGAAAATAATAAAAGAAAAGAAATAAATTAAAAATAAAATATCCAAAAATACATGTAAATACATACATATACACATTACTAAAATAAAACTACAACAAAACACCTCGAAAAATTCAAAAAAATCAGGAATAAATACTACATGAAATAATACACATTTTTTATTTTATAAGCAAAAATTAATAAAATCATTTCGGATGTCAAATAAATCAATCTTCCTTCAGACCTGCTATTTTGTCTCGTAGCGGCTTACGTGGCCCAATGAGACGCCGGCCAACGTTGACCCCCTGGTCAACTGTCCCATCCCACGCCTGGCAGCTCTGAACAGTCCACTCCCCCGATTTCCTCCCTTTTTCCCGGGCACACCATCCATCAATCGACAACGCTTCCTTCACAAGATTTGTTCCCCAATCTTCCATGATGCCCGCCGAAATCACAGATCAACCAAATGCTCTCTAGATCATGAAATAATCGCCGGTCAATAAGGCTACTCGCCAATGTTTATAAATAAAAAGCTCCGCTTCCTTCCTCGAATTTGGCCACTTTCATTCCAACCTAACGCCTAGATCTTGTGCCTGGATTGTTCCTCGTGACAGGGGGAGTAGCCCAGCATCGAGATTCGGCCGGAGGGAGGAGAATTTTGACGCGGCGGAGCTCCGGCGTCCGCCCTGCTCCCTGGAGGCCCCCAGGTATAAGAGCTGACCTTTTAATGCGTTCTTAGTTAGTTTTCAATATTAGCATTTCATTTCAGTAGTTAGCTTAGTTGTTAGTTGATCACATTAGCGTAAAAATCAAAAATCGAAGTTCGCCGGAGCTCCGCTCCGGCGACTTCTTCAGTGTAACCCTCACTGTATCCAACCGTCCCGATCATCCCATCTCGTTCCTCGTCGCCTTCTCCATCTCTCACACCCATCAGATCAACCCAAGACCCTTGGTCTTGGCGAATCCGGGTTCCAACTCCGCCGTTCGCCGGAGCCCTTCCGCCCACCTCCATCTTGCACCGCAGCTTCATAACCCCGGGTCGAGGAGATAGCCCTCTCGCCCGCGGTTCTTTCTGTGCAGGTACCACGAGGAATCGAGCCCTTCTGGGCTTGCTTTGTCCAGGAAGAGGTTCCTGGGGGCCCCTTTCTTCTCCGACCTCGCTCCACCGACTCAGGCCCCCAGGAGCCATGAGACCATCGTCAGACGACGCGGAAGCCTCCCAGCTACGATCAGAACGCTCCAGATGCGCGGGAGGTGCCCGGAGGAGCCCGAGCTACCCGATCGAAGTTCGCCGAGGGCGAGTTCCTTCCCAGTTCTTCCAGGTGCCTTCTGCACCGTTGGATCGAGAGGGCTGGCCCAGTTTGCATGCCAGCCGTACGATGAAGAAGCACACCCACCGTCAGATCAGCTGGGATGTTCTAATCCCAGCCCTTCATCGCCGAAACGAAGTCCGCCGTCCGATGATCGCCACGTGTATAAGTGGCGCTCCCAGCGCCGCAGGATGCAAGGCCTTCTTTAGGGGTAAATTTCATACCCTACCCCTTACTCTTTGTATTTAGAGCATACACCCAAAAATAAATGTTTACGTTGTAAATAAGTAGTAAAAATTGCAGTGGACCCCCCTGATGTTTCCATATTTACATGTTAGTCCCTCCGTGCCTCACGTGCAGCAACCACGTGAGGCGCGTGACATTTTGCATCTAAACCCTGCCGAGTTCTTGTATTTATGAAATGGTCCTGAAAATAAAAGTTAAAGTGTATTTTTTGGTGTAATTTTTGCATGTATGCCCCTGCCAACTATTTTATTTGCAAAAATACCCCTGCCAGGCCATTTAATTTTTGAAGGCTTTGTCTATTTATTTCATGCTTCATATTTAATCGAAAAATCTTGCAAAAATAGACTTAAGCTCCTGTTTGGTCATGCTTGAACGCCATATTTTTAGTTTTGCATTTTGTTGCCTTTTTGCATTTATTAAAAATCAAAAACTTGTCTTTAAGTCCCTGTCTAACTCATAAAATCCCAAAAAAATATGAAAATGCCCTGAAAAATTCCAAAAAAATTATATGTGGTGTATTTCGTCCTATATTAGTGTCAGACCAAAAATCCCTAAAAATCTCAAAAAGAAAACCTTAAAAATTCGAAAATACCCAAAAACTTCAAAAAAATATAAAAAATCAAAGAAAAATCAGAAAAATATAAACTCAGGCCCTACTTATGCTATATTTTATTATTGTTATTAGAAAATTAAAGGGGAACATTTTTGAGGCTGTTAGCTATTTTTAATCTCTAATTTTTTTGTGACGGCCAGTACCTAGTCCATTGTTTGCTTTGATTTAGCTATTTTAAAATGCTAAAAGTACTTGCAAAAATACCCAAAAATTATAAAAACAGTAAAAAACCATGAAAATTCCAAAAAGATCTTTTTCCTGAATTTTTGACTATTTTTTTAGTATTTTTGTGAATATTATAACACCCCTTTTAGGTATATACATCTATATCTATATATATCCAAAAAAAGAAAAAATATATATATATATATATATATTATATATATACTTAGTAATATGAATTCTCTTTAATCTTAATATGATATAAAAAAAAAAGAAAAAAATAATGTATATATATATTATATTATATTTAGATACACATATATATATATATTACATGTATTATAAGCTCTATGCTTAACCTCTATGTATATATATATAATGAATTTGTATTATATAAATATATATATCTATATGTATACATGATACTTAAGCATTATATTTTAATAATAATAAAAAAAATATAAAAAAAAACCCACACAAGGATGACTAAGATTGGCACGTAGGCTATGGTATTTTGTGTTGCTCTCTGTGGTTCGACCTCTACATATTTGTCACTATACATTTTATGGTAGAGTAAAATAAAGATTAATTCACATTTGTTTTGAGCTTGATTGTTGTATTCTTTGGATTGTGGGTTAATTGCTGATTGGCAGCGGTCTTCCATGAGTGGTCGCCTCGGCGACAACATTTCTATTTTTTTTTATGGTGGCCCTCGTGGGAAATCCGCCTGTTATCAATCACTATCTCACTATCGGCAACACGAGTGGGGATGGCTTCGACCCATCTAGAGACGTAGTCAACTGCAAGAAGTATATATAGGTACCCATTGGATTGAGTGAAAGGACCCATGAAGTCAATGCCCACGCGTCAAAAATTTCAACTACATGGATAGGATTTAGAGGCATCATGTCTCTTTTTGTCATAGTCCCTGTGGTTTGATAGGTAGGGCATGATTTAACAAAATCATGTGCATCTTTAAATAGTATACCACATTGGAGTACTTTTGCAGTTGTACATTTTCCAGAGTGATGTCCACTACACCCAAAGTGTGGAAATGAGATAGGACACTTGAAATTTCAAAATCAAGTATACAACGTCTCTATATACAGTCGATCCCTTCCCTAAATAATAAAGGATCTTTCCAATGATAGTATCAAGAATCACCTATGAATCGATCTCGTTTTGCCTTAGGCCAATCCCCGAGAACTTGAGATGTGACTAAGTAGTTTACAATATAAGCAAATCACGGTAGTTGTGATACTACAAGGACGGATTCATCAGGAAAGGTTTCTGATATGGAATGAGATGGTCGGTTTGTTTGGTTTTAGACTCATGGAGTCTGGAGAGGTGCCCGACCATAATGTTTTGTGATCCTGCCTTATCCTTTGAAATCAAAAATTAAAAATTCAATATTGTATATATACCTATACATAGTACTATATTGTAAATACCTTATTTTTATTTCAAAAAAATAATTAAAAATCACAAAAAAATAGTTTAAAATAAAAGAAAAACTTTTCATGCTTTGAGTTTTGCATAAATCGGCCATTTACTATTTTTTTTGAATTTTCAAATCATTTCCACGTGGCCGCTTCTGACTGGTCCACGAGGGATGTTGACCCCCCGGTCAACTCCCCCCTTTGGACCAAACCCCGCGGATCTGCACGCCCGATCCGATTTCTCCTCTTTTTAGCGTCACGATCCGATCTCTAAATCCGTGAACCCCGGGCTCCATTTGCTCCTCGATCATCCCAGATCCACGCTCAGCAGGGGTTCTTGGGATCCGCGCTCCGATCTTCACGCCCGACTCCCATCTAGCCGGACCCCTAGACCTATAAAATCTGAGCTCCGCCAGCTTCTTCACGCATCTTTGGCACCCATCTCTCCACCCCAGGACCTCCATTGTTCTCTCCTGAGTGACAGCTCGTGAGTGACGGTGTTGCAGCGAGGAAGGAGCGTGTAGACTATCGATCCGGCGACCTAGCGCCGCCGTGCGCCGCCACCAGTGTGGTGCTTGAGCCTCGGGCCTCGACGTCCCTCGAGGCGAAGACCAGGAGCTCCCGGAGCTCGTCCACAGTTAAATCTACACACCCGGTAAGCTTAATTCCTTCTATATTTCTCGAATTTCAGTTTTCGCCCAATTTCATCTTCCGCCGTCCCCGATCGATTCCGACCATCTCCGTCACTCCCTCGATCATCGGACTTGACCTTCATCATCACAAGACCTCTCCGCACCTTCTACACCCACTCACATCCCCTGTCTCGCCCCGGAGCAGGCACTTGGAGCTCCACCTCCGTCGCCTCGCCGGAGCTCCCCCATCTCGACGCATCGTTCATCCTCATCACCCCTAACCGGGTCGAGGCATTTTTCCCTCGACCCAGGAGTCTGTTGCATAGCTTTGCAGGTCCAGAAGAGCCCATCTGAGGGCTTGACATTCAGGAGCAGCAGCTCCAGCTCCGTCGGTGTCGCCTGAGCTCTCCGGATCTCCGTTGCGCCATCGGAGGGGCTTTTCAGACGCGGGAGGCCCAGACGTGTCTTCTCCGATCATCAGTAGCCTCCGAGGAGCTCCCCAGCGCGCACACGAGCCCGGCGAAACTCGCCGGCCACGAGTTCTTGGAGCTTCCTCCCCGACCGTCCATCCAGCCCTCCAGCTCCATATTCACATCGAGCCGTCCATTCGAGGAGCAGCAGCAGCCGTTCGATCCTTAGAGGGTGGATCTCGACTGTCGGATCAGCGAGGGTTAACCACAGTGCCCAAGAAACGTTCGATCATCCACGTGGCTAAGACTCCACCGTCCGATCGGAGCTGAGACCCTTCGTGCAGCCACAGCGATTCACAGCCGTCAGATCCTCCACGTGGGGGGTTCTCAGCCGTCTGATACAAGCGGGGTCCCTTTGTTGTGCGCCGCGCCTCCTCCACCGTCAGATTCGATACGTGGCGCACATCCGGCCCTCGGATATAATAAGGGGTAATTTCACTTAGGCCCCTCTTCTAGTTTGTTTTAGTATTTAGTCCTGTAAATATTGAGTTCCGTTGTTTTTATTTTGGAATTTTTGCATAGTAGACCTGGTTGTTTACTTTAATTGCACTTATACCCCTGTACGTTGTGGGACACGTGCTTCGACACGTGGTTTTCTTGGGATAATTGCATGTATGGGCCTAATGTTTTAGGGTGTTCATGAATGAAAACATGTTTTTAGTATTTACAGATATACCCCTGTGAATGCTTTATTTCCACATGTGCCGAATTTAGTGGGCTTTTTACACTTTCTCCCCTGGACTTTTAGTACGTGTTACTAATTAGTCTAGGGACTTAAGTTATTTGCAAATAGGTCCCTGAGTGCCCTAGACACGTGCCTCGCGCATGTAAAGTTGGGAATTTTGCACCGGACCCCCTAGGTTTCCTTGCGTGTTACTTTGAGGTCCTCCAAACATATTTTTATTGCAACTAGGTCCCTGTGTACTGTGGGCTCCAGGTTGCTTTAAATAAAATATCAATTCACATCCAAATTGAGTGAAAATTTGACACATGGCTCCTGCTACTGTGTAGAAGTTTCACTAATTTTTAGGAAATTTTTAGAGCCTTTATGTTATTTTTAAAAATTCAAAAACATCAATTTTTCCTTACTGTCCAGATATAAAATTCACAAAAATTATTAAAACATCTTTAAAAATTACAAAAAAAATAAATTTTGGTTGTCTTGATGTGTTTGATTTTCTGACCAATTTTGGTCATTTTTGGACTTATAAAAAATATAAAAACTACAAAACCCTTAAAAAACCCATAAAAATTCTAATAATTAAAAGAAAAATCAAAAATTAATAAATCCAGTCCCTAATTTTTCCTTGTATTTTACACTTTACAGGAAAATTATCTTCAAGTTTTGATAGGACCATTATCTATTTTTTTTTGGCCCTCCAAGTCTGACTGGACAGTGTCATTGATTTTTAGCCTTGTTTTATTTTAATAAAAATTTATAAAAATCAGAAAATTGTAAAAAAAACACCAAAAATATAAAAAAATAAACAAAAGATAAAAATATTTTTGTTTGAATTTTTGGATTAATTTGGAGTGATTAAATAATTGTGTGAAATTGCTTGTTGTCTTGATTTTCTTGTTTTCTTTATCATTTAAAAATCCAAAAAAATATAAAAATTATTAAAAATCCACCAAAAATAGCTTTCATTTATTTGTTTTCATTTCTGACTACTTTGTAGGTCGCGAGGCCATCACGTGCTCCTTAAGTTCGACCCTGGTCGCTATACCAGGTTAATCCCATAGCAAGGACTGCTAGTTGGTTTTCTCGTGTTTTATCTTTATTTGGTTGTCCGAATAATTCCTCTTGTTGAGCACCCGAGCGACTGAGGTCGCAACGACCGCTTTTGATTTATCTACCTTGGTTGCTTTGTCGGGTTTTCTGCTCATCAGAATGGCGCCGTTGCCGGGGAGCACGGCTTAGTAGTCACTTTTTGATTTTTCCCGTGGTTTTCTTTTCCGCATCTTTTGTGCATATTTTGTATATATATCATTTATTTGTGTAATTGTTCAAATAACATTGTCTGATACACTCTTCTTGTTTTCTTGCGAGGGCCCGAGGACCGAGGCGACTTTCTTCGGAATCGAAGCAACCGCGGGAGTCGGAGGCGGCTCTCTTCTCTACAAAGCCGCAGGAGGACGCAAGTCACGAGCAGGAGTGCGGGAGCTGCGGAATAGCCACGAGATTAGTTTAGTTTAGATTAGATTTACTTTTCAGCACTTATTTGAACTATTGTAATAATACTGGTACAGTCAGAGACACTTATACTCTCGGGGTCTGTTTCGCCGAGCACCGGTGTGCTCGGGAGACCCTTAGTTTTTACGCGGTCTTTTTCGTGGGTTTTTGCTTTCGTTACTACCTTTTCCGATTTCTCACGGTTTTTCGAGCGCCTAGCTTTAGGATTTTCTGCTTGATTGTGACGTAATTCATAGGATCCAAATACTGTAATATATTTTACTTGTTCCTATAGTTCGGTAATTGGACCTATAATAAAAGATTAATAAAATAGTTGATTCACTACCTTCGAGCCTACGCGCCGCGAGCCCACCCCGTCAAGCGCTACTCCTGAACTCGACCTGTCGAGTAGAGGAGGGTGGGTCTAGACCAGACTCTCTGGATTGGAGGCTGGTAGTCAGCTAGTTGTTCTTTCGAGTAGCACTGCTGTTTACGGACTCGGTTTTCCGCTTGCACCATTTAGGTAGTTTACTTTCTGTCTTTCAGTTCTGCACGGATCATCTTTCATGTAGACTGCTGGAGTCAGGTATGCATTTCTTACTCTATATGCATCATTGATTTCATCGCGCATCAGCTTTTTCGTCTTCTCCCCCCTGTTTTGGACTTAATAACCAGGAGAACCGAAAAATTCGTTAGGCGATTTGTTTGATTATTGAAAAATATCTAAAAAGAAAAACAATAAAGTTTGGGACTGCTAACACTATCGACCCTAAAAGACACCTCACTTAAAAATCTGTCTTGGGGAGAGCAACCCCCTCATTGTCTGGTTTGCTTGCGCGAGAGAGTGACCCCGCACACTAGGTAAAGCCCTCCGATATTCTTCTCGACTGACTACCGGCTATTTCTGTACGGGACAGTCGGTTGAGAAAATATCGGGTAACCCAACAGGTCACGTAATCACTCTGCTATCCTGACTGATCACCAAAATAAAATTGACAAGATAATTGACCGAGCCTTTACGGTCTTCAGCTCGCGTTGCGTTGGTGAATCGGGGGTTTGCTTGTGATCATAATTGTTACCAGATCTCATCCGCACTACTCGTCAGATCACGATGATGGGCAGGAGGTCTCTTAGGCAACCTCTGGCTGCACCGCTTTTTAGCACTCCAACCCACTCATCTAGGTCAGTTCGTGGGAGCTCAGACCCGCTCTCCGAACCCGAGTTCGATTCCGCCCTGTTCCCCCTCGACCCCCCTTCTTCTGAGATCGAGATACCAGTGCCAGAGGAGAGACAGACAGATGATTTATCGGCACCTGAGTTTGGATGTTTTGATTTTTCAGAGACTATGGCCGGCAGTAGTGATGACCGCACTGGAGGTCCCCGAGGAGACCAGACATTCGTCTTGGACCAGGGTGCGATCAACTCCACCCTGATCGCCTCACTAGACTCAGTTCAGCAGCAGTTGAGGGATCAGGGAGCTTTTATGGTAGAGATGAGGCACGAGATGGAGCAGATGAGAGCCGACCGCGAGCAGCGCGGCCCAGGGGGAGGACCCGACGATGCGGCAGCAGCCGCAGCAGCAGCCGTCGCAGTAGGACCTCCGAGACCGATGCGGGAGTTACACAACCCCGGATCGACTTTGACGCACCGTTGGGTGGTACTTCCAGCGATCGTGGGGGACTTCTAGTTCCCTCCAAACACCTTGCAGATTCTTCCCTGATTTCATGGGCTGGCTACTGAGGAGCCCCATCTCCACCATCAGGAGTTCGAGATGATTTGCAGCACTGTCCACGACCGTCAGGTGGACCAGGATACCATACGGATGATTGCCTTCCCCTTCTCCTTATCAAACAGAGCAGCCACCTGGCTGAAGCACTTGGGGAAGTTCGTCTACACCTGGGAGCAGCTCCGCGCCGAGTACTTGCATAAATACTATCCACTCGGGACGTACGCCCCTAGAGCCCTGATCAGCAACTTCTCCATGCTCCCCAACGAGCAGTTCCACGAAGCATGGGAGAGGTTCAGAGAGTTGACTGACAGATGCCCACACCATGACATTTCCAAGCCGAACCTTGTTTAGAGCTTTTTCAGCGGGCTGACACAGAGATTCATGGCTTGGTGAACGCTTCTTGTGGTCGGTCTTACTTCGCCAAGGATCACGATCAGGTCTGAGCCATCTACGAGGAGATGGCCGAAAACTATATGGTGATGTCCCAGACCCGATTGTACACACAGGGCATACCCCAACAGCCACAGACCGTGCAGTATTAGAGGATAGCATGGGTCAACGCCGGTCCATCCAGTTCGTCTGCAGTAGCAGCAGCACAGGCCGAGTCCACAGCCGCAGACATGGGGATTATCAGCGAGAAGCTGGACCGGATGGAGATCATAGAGAAGAAGCAGTGCGAGGGCATCACGCAGATGGAGCAGATGGCACAGACTCTGAGTGACCTGAAGACATAGCTCATGTGTCTCCAGGAATCACAGACGGCTTCACGGCCTCGTCTTCAGGCACGAGGCGATCCGAGTAGCAGCAGCAGCTCGTCCCAACGCTCCAGCTCCTACCAGCAGCCTAGACAGGTCCATCTTGTACAGGCAGAGTCGTACCAGTAGCCGCAGCTCACCTACCAGGCACCACCAACCACTGACACTCAGATGGTGGTATACCAGCGAGATCAGCCTCTGGCAGTACTCCCGCCAGACCCTTACGATTCAGAGCCGTTGATGGATGTCAACAGGATTTGGTACGACCGCCCCAGCCCGGTATCCGACGAGACCATCCCGGATTCCGTTGGGCGGCCGGAGGTGCCCAACCCCAGCAGCAGCCGTCAGGATAGGGTGGCCAGTACAGCCATCAGAGGGATCACCAACAGCAGCAGCCCCCAGCATATACCCAGCTACAGCCACAACAGTCACCACAGTATGGTCCTCATCCCCATCAGCAAGGACAGTCTTGGAGGCGTGATCAGCCTCAGCCGCAGTATCATCCCCAGCAGTACCCCTCTCACCCACAGCAGCACCAGCAGCAGCAGCCTCATTACCAGAGCGGCTACCCGTCAGGTTCTCATGGTCCATCCTATGAGAACCCCGCCTTGGATGACATAGCCTGCATCCTCACAGATCAGCAGGCTACCTTTCGACGGGAGATGGATGAGTTCCGCCAGGAGATGCGGGACATTGTGATAGGGAAGGCCGCCATTCCTGCCCAGATAGAGCCCAATCCGAACAACCTCGAGAGGAAATCTGAGCAGGTAGTTTATACTGAGTATGCCACTCCGAGTGATACTTTTGGTGATATGTCTGCATATCTTTTTTATACTGATTTTGTCACACTTAGGAGCGGTAGGATGCCAGCAGGCAGCGACTCGTCTGAGCGACACCCTGAGGATACATCCAGAGCGCCAGGCGAGGAGGACAGCGGTACTGATGCCGCTAGAGATGATGACGGTGGTACTGATGCCACCATGGATGCTGATTCCACCGGTGGTATTGAGGCCGCCGTTTCACCAGTTGGAGGAGGTGGTACTGAGGCCACCCATTTTGCCGAGCCAGAGCACGGTACTGAGGCCGCCCGTCTCCCAGCCGATGGTGGTGTTGATGCCACCAGTTCTTCTGAGATTCCTGATGTTTTTCCTGTTACTGATTTATCTCGGAACACTTTTGTGAATAAAGGAAAGGGTTTATGTTCTTCTGGTCCCACTGTGGTGCTTGATGTATGTGTGGATCCGGCCGTCGAGCCGTCTAGACCCTCTCCTAGTCCTTCATCTGAGAAGGACCCTGTGATCCCCTTCCCTAGAGCCCTTCAGATGGGGAAGGGGAAGAAAAATGAAAATCCAAAAAAAAGGCAGCAGGAAGAGTTCAGCCAGCAGATGATAGATCGATTTCACATACAGCTGACTCTTCAGGAGGCTTTGCAGCACATCCCTCTCCTTCAGCATTCCCTTAGAGACGGGACTACAGTCAGGAGGAAGAGGAGGAACCACCACTCAGAGATTCATGTGCTGACGAGAGCCACTTGTTTCGCGATCCAGAACTGCCTGCCGGCCAAGAGGCCAGATTCCGGAGCCCCATATGTCAGATGTCATATCAGAGAGCAGAGGTTCGACCGTACTCTATTAGACAGCGGATCGTCGATCAACCTACTTCCGGCAGCCCTTCTCGACCGCTTCGAGTTGGGCACTCTTAGACAGAGCAGGACAGTCCTTCAGTTTGCTGATCGATCTGTCAAGAGGCCGAAGGGGTTTCTTAGAGACGTTGTCGTCACGATTCAGGGCCTGCAATTCCCCGTGGACTTCGTAGTGTTGGACATGGAGATCCCTGAGTCAGTGACCGATACCCTCATCATCTTAGGTCGTCCGTTCTTGGCCACAGCCAAGGCAGTAACCGACCATGATAGTGGGAAGGTATACTTTCGCGTCGAGGGCGAAAGTGTACAAATAGAGATGGTCGAGGACAGCAGAGTTAGCGACAGATCATGCTCAGAGACTACTTCAGATACAGAGCAGATGACAGATGCCGGGCTAGACATCCACCAGGACTGAGACTTTGTGATTACAGATGATGAGGCAGTTTGGGCAGATCCAGACGCACAGGCTATCCTCTCACCTTTAGAGACCGTTGATGCAGAGACGACAGTAGAGGACAGCTTGGAGAGCACATTCCTGGTCCAGAATACTTTTGAGGCAGCAGAGCCGGTTCTCGACCACGAGACTTATTTTTGTGATGATGGTGGTCATGAGGCCACCTTGGATGATACAGATCCCTCGGAGTCAGGTTTTGACTGGGCAGAGCTTGATGATTCCACTGAGCCTGCAGCTAGGGAGGAGGTAGATGCCGAGCAAAGCAGAGACAATCCAGTTGAGCAGCCTTCCCCCGATCCAGTTTGCGAGAGAGAGCTCTCATTTTCCCGAGCAGATTTGGCCGCATATACTCATATTCTTCAGAAGCCAGATTTGCCAGCACCAGTTTGTCCAGAGCTGAAGCCACTACCTACGTCGTTGAAGTATAGGTTCCTTGCGGGTGAGCATGAGATGTACCCAGTCATTATCTCTGCCGATTTGACTGGATAGCAAGAATCTTGTCTGATGGGGGTTCTTGAAAAGAACCGCAAGGCGATAGGATGGAGCGTAGCGGATCTCCAGGGGATCAGTCCGGCTCTGTGCTCTCACCACATCTATCTCGAAGATGAGGCAAAGCCGTCGCGTGAGTTCCAGCGACGGCTGAATCCGAATCTGAGAGAGGTTGTCATGAAGAAAATTTCGAAGTGGTGGAGCGCCGATTTTATCTACCCCATCTCCGACTCCAAGTGGGTCAGTCCGTTACATGTGGTGCCCAAGAAGACGGGCATCATTACAGTGGTTACGGAGTCCGGAGAGGAGATTGCTACACGGGTACCCACTTCTTGGCGTGTCTGCGATTATAGGAGACTCAACCAGGCCACCAAGAAGGATCATTTCCCCCTGCCTTTTATAGATCAGATCATTGAGAGACTGGCAGGGAAGAGCCACTATTATTTTCTGGATGGGTACTCGGGCTACAACCAGGTGGCCATCACTCCCGAGGACCAGGACAAGACGACCTTTACCTGTCCCTTCGGCACATACGCCTTCCGACGCATGCCATTGGGGCTATGCAATGCCCCTGCGACTTTTCAGAGATGCATGCTGTCGATCTTTTCGGACATGGTAGGGGAGTGCTTGGAGGTCTTCATGGATGATTTCTCAGTTTACGGCGACGGATTTGACTCCTGTCTCGACTGCCTAGACCGAGTACTTCAACGATGTATAGAGGTTCGCCTAGTATTATCTTGGGAGAAGAGTCACTTCATGGTGACTCAAGGGACGGTGCTTGGCCACATCATCTCCAACAGGGGCATGGAGGTTGATCCGGCCAAGGTAGATGTCATTAGCAAACTCGCACCACCGTCTAACTTGCGGCAGTTACGGTCTTTTCTGGGGCACATTGGTTTCTACCGGCGATTCATTCGTGATTTCAGTAGAGTTGCCCGACCGTTGACTGATCTGTTGATGAAAGACACCGAGTTCCTTGTCGATGACAAGTGTCTTTCGTCGTTTGAGACTCTCAAGAGATGTGTGATAGAGGCTCCTGTCCTTCAGCCACCCGATTGGTCTCTCCCATTCTAGATCATGACGGACGCCTCCGATTCTGTCGTGGGGACTGTGCTAGGACAGAGGAGGGACGGAGTTCCATTTGCCATCCACTACGCTAGCCGCACATTGTATTCCGTGCAGCAGAATTACACAGTCACAGAGAAGGAGATGCTAGCCGTAGTCTTCGCCCTAGATAAGTTCAGATCATACATTATTGGATCTAGAGTGACCTTGTATACTGATCATACCGCCATCAAGTACCTCATGGCAAAGAAGGATGCCAAGGCCAGACTGACTAGATGGATCCTTCTACTTCAGGAGTTTGACATAGAGATTAAGGATAAGCCTGGAGTCAAGAATGTGGTGGCAGATCATCTCTCCCGATTGGAGTATCTTGAGGATTCCGAGCAGATTGACCCAATTTGTGAGACCTTTCCAGATGAGGCGATCCTTGCTATCGCCTCACTCCCATGGTACGCCGATATTGTGAACTATCTTATCGCCAAGAAAGTTCCACAAGATTGGCCCAGGCAGAAACTTGAGACCTTCCTCGCGAAGGCCAAGTTTTACCATTGGGAGGATCCCATCCTTTACCATGAAGGAGGGGATAGTATCTGGCGTAGGTGCATTCCTCAGGAGGAGCATCACAGCGTCCTTACTTACTGCCACAAGCTGAAGGTAGGAGGACATCACTCAGAGAGGAGAATGGCACAGAAAGTGCTCCAATCCGGCCTATGGTGGCCTACTCTCTGCAAGGACTCTGATGAGTTCGTGAAGAGATGTACTGACTGTCAGAGGATGGGCACTTGTGGACAGTGTGATATGATGCCGATGCAGCCCATTCACTTCTGTGAGGTTTTTGACGCATGGGACATCGATTTCATGGGTCCATTCCCTAAGAGTCAAGGATTTGAGTACATTCTGTTGGCCGTTGATTATGTGAGTCGTTGGGTTGAGGCCATCCCCACCCGAACCGCTAATGCCAGGACAGTCTGCAGATTTTTGAGGAAGCACATCATTACACGGTTCGGGGTACCTCGAGTATTGATTTCAGATGGGGGTCTCATTTCATCAACGACAGGTAAAGGCCCTTGCTAGCGAGTTCGGCATAGACCATCGAGTTGCCACTCCATACCATCCAAAGATGAATGGTCTTGCCGAGGTGTCGAACAGGAAGATTAAGACTATATTGCAGAAAGTCGTTCGTCCTGACCGAAAGGATTGATCACAGCTTTTGGACTCGGTCTTGTGGGCATATAGGACGTCTTTCAAGACACCTTTGGGCACATCTCCCTTTCGCATCGTATATGGGAAGCCGTGCCATTTACCTGTTGAGTTGAGGCACAGGTCACTTTGGGCAGTTACAAATATTCTTTTGGATCCAGATAGCGTAGGAGACCAGAGGAGGGCAGAGTTAGCAGCCTTGGAGGAGCTTCGTGATACCGCCTTCTCAAACAGCCTACAGTACAAGGAGAGAGTGAAGGAGTGGCATGATTCTCATATCAGCCACAAGCATTTTGAGCCGGGACAGAGAGTATGGTTGTTTGATGCTAGGCTTCGTCTATTTCCAGGGAAGACACAGAGAAAATGGAAGGGACCTTATCTTGTGAGAAAGGTACACGACAACGGGAGCATTGATATATCTGAATTGTCTTCTGAGAGTACCTTTCGCGTGAACGGCCAGCGGCTCAAGCCATTTCTAGATCATGAGCCGCGGGTCGTTGATGTTGCCCCTATTCATTTTGCGTGAGATGTGGTCTCTTGACTCACATCCATTGCATCTCACGCCTGATTATCATTGTTCTTTCGACCTGTATAGATCCAGTTGTCTATATCACTCTATTCTTGAGTCCCACATCCCTTTTCTCATCTTATGATTATGTTATACTTAGGGTGTACTTTACCCTAAGTACAGGGGGGATGTAGGACCTTCGGGTATTCTTTTGATTCTTTCTACCCCTGTTTTGCTGCCTATACTTTGGGATATTTTACCCTAAGTATGGGGGGTAGACTCTGTACATCCTTCACTCGGATTTCCCTTCATGTACAGCTTCCTATACTTAGGATTACTTGATCCTAAGTTTAGGGGGAAAACACCGAGTTCTCCTCATTCTATTCTTTCATTCATCTCTGTATCTAGCCATTCCTTTTCACTTCCCTATACTAAGCACGAGTTATGTCTTCTTCATCGTTCTTGATCACTCTGAGGACATCGTTCGAGCTAAGTATAGGGGGGGTGTATATATTCCATATATACTTTAGCCATAACTCGTACTTTGTGTGAGTGTGTGAATAAATAAAAAATGGCTAAAAACTCATAAAAATAAAAAAAAATCCTTGTATATAAAATTCATCTTGCACATACCTAATTATTTATACAAATGATTTTTGTATAAATGATTGTAAAATGATTTGTGTAAAGGATTTGTAAATATTTTCATATCAAAATTATGTATACAATACAAAATTTTTCCAAAATGTTTTGAAAATCAAAAGTTTGCAAAAACCGTGTAAATGTTTGTAAATATTTTGCAAAACTCACATTCATGCATACATCCATGTTTTCAAACATTTTTCAAAAATTTTGCATGATTGTAAATATTTGTAAAGTGCATATTTGTAAATAGCATCTTTGTAAATATTTGTATAGTCTTCCTGGATTCTAGTTGACATTTAAACTAGACTGGAACTAAATTGGGAAATGGAGCTTGATTAAGATCTTAATCCACCTAATTCTAAGAGGAACCTTATATGGCTTAGGGTTAAGGCTTTTCAGGTCCATTGGGACTTAATTCTTTGAATCCACTAGGCTATGTGCATATGTCATCTTGATGAGCCTAAGTAGAGCACTTAACAACACACGCATGACTCTTAGAGACAATGGCTTGACTTGCACCAGCACTTTACACATAGCTCTCCACGGATGAGGTGGTGAGGAGGCAGTTTCCTTTGGCTTGGGGTAGCATACGAGGGTAGTACTTCTAGGAGGAACCTCTCTTCTTCTTCTAGTGAAGGAAGTGCGTCTCAACTTGGTCTGATGGTGATGAAGTCTCAAGACAGAAGTTGTGGGTTGCAATAAAGCTTCAAAAGAGGGATAGTCTACTGGCTCAAGAGGAAAAACTCCTTGTATATATGCTGCACCATGTAGATATGTTGTACAGTTGCACATGAAAAAAATGTGCAAAAAGAAAAGAACTCCAAAAAAGTGGTGGGTCGGATTGAAAATTTAACAACCCCACCGGAGTGTATATAGTCAAATAAAGCAAAAGCTTATGGTATACATGTTACATCTCATGAAGCTTGCAGCGGGAAACTCAGCTACTCTGGTTAGAGCTCCCAAGGATACATGGCTACACTGGCCATGGTCCATTCTCTTCTTCCCCCTCTTCTTGAGCCAGTTGCACTTGAACTTAGAAGGAAATACCCCGCTTCTCGAGGAAAGAGTTGCTAGACTGAGACATTAGAGTTACCAGGTTGGGGGAGGTTGTTTCTTTGTTACTTTTGAGGTGGAGAGCTACATCTCACTTACACCGCATGGAAAGATTCATGGTCATTAGAGTTTGTGTATGTAGACTTGTTCTGATCTGGTTTATTGAGGAGTCTTGCCCATAGATTGGTGGAACTTAGAGGCTGTTGAGTTTTAAGCTTAAAGTCCAAATAAGGTTCCGACACATTAATAATCCAAAGATCTGATCGAGCTCCATATTTCAATATAATGAAGGCAAGTTTAATAATCAGCCTTAATCCATGTATATTCTCCTCTTTTTCTTTTTCTTTCTCTTTTTCACTTCTTTTTCAAATAAGTATTTGCTAAGGGACTAGCAAAGTTAAGTATAGGGGGGTGATGAATACCCATTCATCACTCTTTATTCTTATATTTTAGCTACAAAAACCTTTGCAAATACATGTAGATATCTGTAAATACAAATAACTACCAAAGTGCATACATTGTATAAAATTAAATAATTAGCATGTTTTTATGCATAAATAAAAGAATAAAGAGACAAAAGAAAAAGAGGGATATATTTAGAATAAATATTGAGCAACCTAATCCCAAGGGAGGGCTCAGCATGGGCCTGACCGCATAAATGCCCAAGTAGAGAGAGATAAGGAAGCTCATATACCTATAAATAAAATAAAAATATTTTTCCTCTTATAAAAATAAAAATAAGTTTGTAAATATTTGTAAATACAAAATCAAAATAAAAATAAGAAAATTAAAAAGAAAATAAAAATGCCCTTCCTTGTGTATATCCACCATGTACATAAACCCACTTCTATATTTATTTTACCTTGTAAATAAATAAATCAAAATCCCATAAAACTTGTATATATTCTATATTTCATGTTGTAAATAAATAAAATAAAAACCATAAAAACAAAAATTAAAATAAAAAGAACAAAAATAAAAACCAAAAGAAACATTGTATATATACCATGTACGTAAATGTATATAGCTATTTATTTTACCCTTGTAAATAAATAATAAAAATAAAATAAAAATACCTTTTTATTCCTAATTTTATGTTATAAATAAAATATAAAATGGGAATAAAAATGTACAAAAATAATTAATTAAAAATCAAAAATTAAAAATTTAATATTGTATATATACCTATACATAGTACTATATTGTATATACCTTATTTTTATTTCAAAAAAATAATTAAAAATCACAAAAAATAGTTTAAAATAAAAGAAAAACTTTTCATGTTTTGAGTTTTGCATAAATCGGCCATTTACTATTTTATTTTGAATTTTCAAATCATTTCCACGTGGCCGCTTCTGACTGGTCCACGGGGGATGTTGACCCCCCGGTCAACTCCCCCCTTTGGACCAAACCCCCGCGGATCTGCACGCCCGACCTGATTTCTCCTCTTTTAGCGTCACGATCCGATCTCTAAATCCGTGAACCCCGGGCTCCATTTGCTCCTCGATCATCCCTGATCCACACCCGGCAGGGGTTCTTGGGATCCACTCTCCGATCTTCGCGCCGGACTCCCGTCTAGCCGGACCCCTAGACCTATATAATCTGAGCTCCGCCAGCTTCTTCACGCATCTTTGGCTCCCATCTCTCCACCCCAGGACCTCCATTGTCCTCTCCTGAGTGACATCTCGTGAGTGACGGTGTTGCAGCGAGGAAGGAGCGTGTAGACCATCGTTCCAGCGACCTAGTGCCGTCGTGCGCCGCCACCAGTGTGGTGCTTGAGCCTCGGGCCTCAACGTCCCTCGAGGCAAAGACCAGGAGCTCCCAGAGCTCGTCCACAGTGGAATCTACACACCTGGTAAGCTTAATTCCTTCTATATTTCTCGAATTTCAATTTTCGCCCAATTTCATCTTCTGCCGTCCCCGATCGATTCCGACCATCTCCGTCACTCCCTCGATCATCGGACTCGACCTTCATCATCACGAGACCTCTCTGCACCTTCTGCACCCACTCACACCCCATGTCTCGCCCCAGAGCAGGCACTTGGAGCTCCACCTCCATCGCCTCGCCGGAGCTCCCCCATCTCGACGCATCGTTCATCCCCATCACCCCTAACCGGGTCGAGGCATTTTGCCCTCGACCCAGGAGTCTGTTGCATAGCTTTGCAGGTCCAGAAGAGCCCATCTGAGGGCTTGACATTCAGGAGCAGCAGCTCCAGCTCCGCCGGTGTCGCTTGAGCTCTCTGGAGCTCCGTTGCGCCATCGGAGGGGCTTTTCAGACGCGGGAGGCCCAGGCGTGTCTTCTCCGATCATCAGCAGCCTCCGAGGAGCACCCCAGCGCGCACACGAGCCCGGCAAAACTCGCCGGCCACGAGTTCTTGGAGCATCCTCCCCGACCGTCCATCCAGCCCTCCAGCTCCAGATTCACATCGAGCCGTCCATTCGAGGAGCAGCAGCAGCCGTTCGATCCTTAGAGGGTGGATCTGGACCGTCATATCAGCGAGGATTAGCCACAGTGCCCAAGAGACGTTCGATCATCCACGTGGCTAAGCCTCCACCGTCCGATCCGAGCTGAGACCCTTCGTGCAGCCACAATGATTCACAGCCGTCAGATCCTCCACGTGGGGGGTTCTCAGTCGTCTGATCCAAGCAGGGTCCCTTTGTTGTGCGTCGCGCCTCCTCCACCGTCAGATTCAATACGTGGCGCGCATCCGGCCCTCGGATATAATAAGGGGTAATTTCACTTAGGCCCCTCTTCTAGTTTGTTTTAGTATTTTGTCCTGTAAATATTGAGTTCCGTTGTTTTTATTTTGTACTTTTTGCATAGTGGACCTGGTAGTTTACTTTAATTGCACTTATACCCCTGTACGTTGTGGGACACGTGCTTCGATACGTGATTTTCTTGGGGTAATTGCATGTATGGGCCTAATGTTTTAGGGTGTTCATGAATGAAAACATATTTTTAGTATTTACATATATACCCCTGTGAGTGCTTTATTTCCACATGTGCCGAATTTAGTGGGCTTTTTACACTTTCACCCTTGAACTTTTAGTACGTGTTACTAATTAGTCCAAGGACTTAAGTTATTTGCAAATAGGTCCCTGAGTGCCCCAGACACGTGCCTCGCGCGTGTAAAGTTGGGAATTTTGCACCGGACCCCCCTGAGTTTCCTTGTGTGTTACTTTGAGGTCCTCCAAACATATTTTTTATTGCAACTAGGTCCCTGTGTACTGTGGGCTCTTGGTTGCTTTAAATAAAATATCAATTCCCATCCAAATTGAGTGAAAATTTGACACATGGCTCCTGCTACTGTGTAGAATTTTCACTAATTTTTGGGAAATTTTTAGAGCCTTTTTGTTATTTTTAAAAATTCAAAAACATCAATTGTCCTTACTGTCCAGATATAAAATTCACCAAAAAATATTAAAACATCTTCAAAAATTACAAAAAAAAATAAATTTTGTTTGTCTTGCTGTGTTTGATTTTCTGACCAATTTTGGTCATTTTTGGACTTATAAAAATTATAAAAACTACAAAACCCTTAAAAACCCATAAAAATTCTAATAATTAAAAGAAAATTCAAAAATTAATAAATCCAGTCACTAATTTTTCCTTATATTTTACACTTACAGGAAAATTACCTTCAGACTTTGATAGGACTATTATCTATTTTATTTTGGCCCTCCAAGTCTGACTGGACAGTGTCCTTGATTTTTAGCCTTGTTTTATTTTTATAAAATTCTTTAAAAATCAAAAAATTGTCAAATATTCACCAAAAACATAAAAAAATATAAAAACATAAAAATATTTTTGTTTGAATTTTTGGATTAATTTGGAGTGATTAAATAATTGTGTGAAATTGCTTGTTGTCTTGATTTTCTTGTTTTCTTTATCATTTAAAAATCCAAAAAATATAAAAATTATTAAAAATCCACCAAAAATAGCTTCCATATATTTTATTTCATTTCTGACTACTTCGTAGGCCGCGAGGCCATCACGTGCTCCTTGAGTTCGACCCTGGTCGCTATACCAGGTTAATCCCATAGTTAGGACTGCTAGTTGGTTTTCTCGTGTTTTATCTTTATTTGGTGGTCCGAATAATTCTTCTTGTTGAGCACCCGAGCGACTGAGGTCGCAACGACCGCTTTGGATTTATCTACCTTGGTTGCTTTGTCGGGTTTTCCGCTCATCATTGTGCTCGTCTCGGATAAGAAGGATGGGTCATGACAACTTGTGGTATCAGAGCAAAGATTTTGGATTCTGATTTACAGTTGAATTTTGAGATTGAATTATTATGAGAATTGGAATATAGATGAAAATGGGGTTATTGATTTTTGGATGTTGAGGATTTATCTTATTTTATCACATGAAACTTTAGGAATTTTTGTTTTTGAAATTCTATCAGAGGACTAATTACAGTACTAATTTTTTATAGGACACGATGGCAGCAGAGCAACCTTCTAGGACTACACAAGGATTGGGCGATGGGAATGAGATGAATAATAATAACTTGCAAGATACTCTAATGTTGATTTTCCAAACATTGGGAAGCATGGCTGCCCAATCCATGCGACCGTATGATTTCGGACAACAATTGCCTTTCGAGCATGTTCGCAAGTTAGGGGCACAATCATTCTATGGTATGACTGATCCAAAAATGGCCAAGGCATGATTTGAGAATAAAGAAAAAGTGTTCAATCTAATGGATTGTACAAATGAACAAACATCTGAAATTTTCTGTTTTTCTACTAAAGGAAGACGCTTATGATTGGTGGAAGTCTATCTTGGTAAAATATACAGACCCTACTATTACTCCAACGTGGCAGATCTTCCAGAATGAATTTAATGAAAAATATTATCCAAGAGTTTATCAGGAAGAGCGTCGTTGAGAATTTTTGTACTTGACTCAAGGAAGTACATCAGTTGATGAGTATGAGAAGCATTTCACAGAATTATCCAAGTACGTTCCTTCCCTGGTGGCTAAAGAGGAAGAAAAATGCCGTCGCTTCGAGGATGGTTTACATATTGACATAAAGTCTATGGTAGTTGTTGCAGGATATACTATTTATGTTGCTCTAGTTGAGGCAACTCGGAGAGCAGAGAAGGTTGTCTACGAACAAAGAAGATGCAATGTATCGTCAAGGAAAAGAGGTGGAGAAATCTCTCACTGGAAAGGTGATGGCATCAAAACATTCAGAAATGTCAAAACATAAACAATTCCACATTGATGCATGATCAAGGGCAAAGGAAATGACAATGAACACTTATTCATGATTAGACCTGGCCAAATTGCGGGCCGGACCGGCCCATGGATCGAGCCGAACGAGCCTAGGTAAAAAAACCTTTGTCCAAGGCCCGCCCATGGGCCGGCCTATGGCCCATTTCGGTCATTTTCCATTGACTTTTTAATGGTATTTAATACATATATATGATTTTATTAATACCAACTATACTTTATATAACTAATATACATAGTTTACATGTTACTTGACATGTAAACTATTGAATTTTTATTTAAAACTAGTATCACAAATGAAAAACTTAAAGCATGTCATATTAATACATGTATAATTTGACATATATTTATATATTTTTATTTTTTGCGGGCCAAGCCGGGCCAACCCATGCTTAAATCTCGAAGCCCAAGCCCGGCCCATGAGCGGGCTGGGCGGGCGAGCCCCCAGCCCGTTGGCCTGGTCTATTCATGATGCAATTCTTGTGGTCGAAATCATCCTGGGGAATGTCGCAAAGGTACACGAGATCGCTACCATTGTGGGCAAACTGGATATATACATCGTGATTGTCCTATTTGGACAAGAAAACATAGATATATTCAAGAATCAAACCAACGACAGAACAATGGTGCTCGAAACCAAGTACCCTCAAATAGGAACAAGAAGAGACACAATGTCGCCAAGTTCAGAAGGTACAAGATTCTGGAAAAGCCTTTAACATGACTCTTGAAGAAGCCATCGCCTCAGAAGATATTGTCTCATGTATCACCATAATTTTCAGCAAAGAGGCTTATATACTTTTTGATTCCGGAGCCAGACATTCTTTTATTTCTCGAAGTTTTTGCATTTATGCTGATATAGAAATGGAAAATCTTGAAAATTCCCTAGCATTTACAAGACCTAAAGGAGAACCTGAAATTGTCCACCACATTTTCAAACATTGTGTGACGTGGATAGGAGAACACGAGATCTATGTAGATCTAATTCCTTGGAGATCAAAGAATTTAATATAATCATAGGAATGTATTGTCTAGCTACATACCATGCCCTATTGGACTTATAAAAAGGAAGTCATTTTTCGAAGATCCGAGGAAGCTGAATTCATTTACTCAGGAGGTAGGAAAATATATCCTGCTCATGTAATTTTTAATATATTGACTCATAAATTGATAAGGAAGGGGTGCTCTTCTTATGTTGCTCTTATTTATAACACAAAGGTGGAAGCTATTAAGCTAGAGAACACCCCTATCGTACAAGACTTTCCTGAAGTATTTCCGAATGAACTACCAGGGCTTCCATCGGATAGAGAGATCGAGTTTAACATCGATCTAGTCCCTGGTACAACTCTGATAGCACTGGCAACCTATCAAATCGCTCCATCTGAGCTCAAGGAATTGAAGATCCAGTTGTAAGAATTAACAGATAAGGGTTTCATACAGTCTAGTATATCACCCTGGGGAGCTCTTGTTCTTTTCGTCAAGAATAAAGATGATTCCTTTAGGCTTTGTATTGACTATAGAAGGCTGAGCCAAGTGATTACTCAATAATTATCCTCTTCCTTGGATAGATGATTTATTTGATCAACTACAAGGGGCTTCTGTGTTCTCTAAGATAGACTTGAGATCGAGCTATCATCAACTGAAGATCAAAGCTGAAGATGTCCCTAAAACAGCCTTCTGAACTCGTTATGGGCATTATGAGTTTCTGATAATGCCTTTTGGATTAACCAATGCCCCTGCCGCTTTTATAGATTTAATGAATCGTGTATTTCATCCTTTCTTGAACAATTTTGTAATTGTATTTATTGATGATATTTTGGTCTACTCCTGATCAGAGGAAGAGCATAAGGAACATCTGAGAATTGTATTGCAAACTTTAAAGGAACATCAATTATTTGCAAAGCTAGATATATGTGAATTTTGGCAGGAAAAAGTGGCATTCTTAGGGCATATAATTTCAGGAGAATGCATATCGGTAGATCCTATCAAGACAGAAACTATCTTAAATTGGGGACAACCGATAAATGTATCAGAAATTCAAAATTTCCTTGGTCTCGCTGGATATTATAGAAGATTTGTTGAGAACTTTTCAAAAATTACGGCACCGTTAACAAAACTAACTAGGAGGGAGGTGAAATTTGTATGGGATGGTAAATTTGAGAAAAGTTTTCAGGAACTTAAGAATCAGCTCACATCAGCATCCATTCTTAGCCTTCCATCAAGAGATGGCGGATTTACAGTTTATAGTGATGCATCGCGTCAAGGATTGGGATGTGTGATCATACAAAATGGAAAGGTGATCGCTTATGCATCTAGACAATTGAAACAACATGAGCTTAATTATCCTACACATGATCTGGAATTAGAAGCGGTAGTTTTTGCTTTGAAAATTTGGAGGCATTATCTGTATGGTGAAACTTGTCAAATATTCACAGATCATAAGAGCCTAAGATATATTTTTTCTCAGAAGGAACTGAATCTTAGGCAAAGAAGATGGCTAGAGCTGATTAAAGATTATGATTGTACCATTGAGTATCATCCTCAAAAGGCAAATATCATAACCGATACTCTTAGTCGAAAGTCTAATGGCCAATTATTATATATCAAAGGTGAACGCCTCCCTTTATTATTACAACTGAAAGGATTACATACCAATCTGAGCATGGATACATTTGGAAATTTATTAACCTCATTGCAAGTCAGACCCATATTGTATGATAAAATTTGAGATGCTCAATTACATGACCTAGAAATAAAAAGGATAATTGAAAAGGTAGAAAAGGAGAATTAACAGAGTATGATCGATGAACAAGGAGTACTATTTTTCAGACATAGATTGTGTGTCCCAAAATCGCTAGAAATCAAGGATAAAATTCTTGAAGAAGCACATAACTCCATGTATGCGATGCACCCAGGAAGTACGAAAATGTATAGAACATTGAAGACATCCTATTGGTGGTCAGGAATGAAGCGAGAGATTGCTGAATATGTTTCTCGATGTTTGATCTGTCAGTAGACAAAGCATGAGCATCTGCTAACATCTGATACATTGCAACCACTTCCTATACATGAATGGAGGTGGGAACACATCACTATAGATTTTATTACTGGATTACCCAGGATTCTTCGAAGCCATGATGCAATTTGGGTAATTGTTGATAGATTAATTAAATCCTCTCACTTTATAGCCGTCAATATGACATATACATTAGATCGTCTGGAAAATATTTTTGTGGATGAAATAATAAGGTTACATGGAGCACCAGTATACATTGTATCTGATAGAGATCCTTGTTTTACTTCTAAATTTTGGCCAAGCTTGCATAAGGCGATGGGTACAAAGTTAGCGTTTAGCACTGCTTTCCATCCACAAACCGATGTTCAGTCTGAAAGAACCATTCAAACTTTAGAAGACATGCTCCGAGCATGCGCATTGAGTTTCAAAGATGGTTGAGATGACCACTTATCACTCATGAAATTTGCATATAATAATAGCTACCATGTCAGCATTGAGACGGGTCCCTATGAAGCCTTGTATAGTTGTTCATGTAGAACCCCAGTGTGCTGGAATGAGGTAGGACAGCATAAATTATTTAAGCCAGTATTCATACAAAACACCATGGAAAAGGTTAAAGAGATTAGAAGGAATTTGAAAGCAGCCAAAAATATACAGAAAAGCAATGAAGATAAGAGAATGAGGAATCTTGAATTTCAATTTGGTGACAAAGTAATTCTGCGAGTGTCCCCCTGGAAAGGACTCATTAGATTTGGAAAATAGGGAAAACTCAGTCCCAGATATGTTGGCTCGTATGAAGTTGTGGGAAGAGTTGGTAATGTGGCATATCGCCTACTACTTCCACCAGAGTTATCAAAAATACATAATGTTTTTCATGTTTCTGCACTTCGAAAATATATTGCATATCCCTCTCATGTCATCGAACCACAAGAATTTCAACTGAAGGAAGATCCTTCCTATAAAGAAGTTTCTGTACAAATCTTAGATCATAAAGTTCAAGAACTTCGAAAAAAGAAGATTCTATTGGTAAAAGTTCTTTGGCGAAGCCAAGCAATGAAGAAGCTGCCTGGGAATGTGAAGATGAGATATGATCCCAATACCCACATCTTTTCTCCAATTGATCAAGGTACGAAAATTTCTAGGACAAAATAAATTAAGCGGGGGAGAGATGTAACACATATATATTTTTATTGTTTAACCTTATAATCATTAATATATAGTCATATAAATTATGATTCTAAAAATACAAAGAAGAAGGATTTGACATTAGTTAATAATGTGTACAACTAGTTGCTTAATTAATTCATAATTTTTCCCTAATAACATAGGGATGATATTATTAACATGGAAGGATAAAGTTGCATACATATTTATTAGCTAAACGTGTATATTACATTAGGAATTCGCATGTAAATTAATATTAGAGAGTATTAGCTGTCATGAATCTAAAGAGAATGAGTATTGTAATATTAATAAAATATACAAGATTAAGATATGTAAATAGGAACAAATTTCTAATTATAAAGGTACCCAACGACATGTATGTGGCTTATATTTTTTTAGTACATCTTACATAGGAGATGAGCCCAAAGTAACTTATGGCTCATGTTTAAGTAATATTATGTAGTGGATGACACACCACTAGAGTGTGCCGACTTAATTTATCGGTGAAGGGATTTTTCTAAAAAAATAAATAAAATAACATGCATGAGACGATTAGATAAAAGCAAAACTCATGGCACGTGATTGACCACATGAAGGTTTGTAGGGTCGGTGGATAAAGTTATACAAATACGTTGAAAGGCTAAGGATGATTAACCATCCCTTTCTAGACTCACTCCTCCTCCCTTCTAAGTTCTTACGAGAGGAAGAAAAAAATATAGGGGTCATGACAAGAGGACATGTTGCAGAAATAGTCAAGGTGAGAGGTTAACTTGGATTCTTATATTCTGGATAAGTTTCGGATTTATTGTTGCCCGTGGGATATAAGTTAGGATCCTCAAACAAAAGATAGAATAAATTGATGTATTTTTCATTAATAAGAAACCCCCTGGTTAGATGAATATATGACTTTTATATACTTAAAATTAGATGACTAAATCATGATATAAAAAGAAAAGCGGGAGGAATTTTTGATGGAGGAGTTCTACAACCAGTTAATACATGAATATGTTCCTTTTATAAGTTTATTTGTAGCATAATTAAAATTTATACAGGTAAGGAACTACATATGGGTTAATTTAGGGAACCTATGATCACTATTCAGATGGGTAGGACTATGTTGGAATTTACATATAATCTCACTAATATCTTAGGCGTCACTTTCTCGTCAAAATAGTGAGAATACAAGAAGGTACACTGAAACATACAAGTATTTGTTTTATTCACTTCAATGATAATATGAATTTATCTTTAGCATGTATTAACTTGAGGTTTGTTATGAGTCTATCTTATCGAGCTACCATAATACATGTATTTAAAAACCTTGTTGCACAACTTGATGGAATCAAGAAAGAAAGATTTGGACCTAATCTACAATGATCAGATATATTTACTTACTAATACATTAATTAGGAAAATATCAACAAATGTACTTACGGGTATGTATAACGTGTAGCTTGACCCATTATTGTTTAATCAAACGAAAGATCAAGATAGCAGTATTTTCAATTATGATTTGCATGTTGCAATACAGGTGCAATTTACGCTTTATGAAATTTGTCAAGATATATGGATGCAAGTTTTACAATATATGCTGTCAAGATTTTTTTTCATGATATAAAATATTATAACAATGCACACCATGGCCTACTCATCAGAAAAGTCATGAACAAGCTACTACATGTTGGGGTATGTATATCCTCGAGGTATACCTATGGCCTACTCCTTGTGACTCAGAAGGACTTTGGGCCCGCATTTCGTATACTAATGGGCTTTGGGGCCATATATGAAATGTACTCGGTCTTTGAGACCATCAACACGAAATGATAATATTTTCACGGTCTTGGGTTGAGTTTCTCTCCTTAGATAATTTTATACGGTTCATGAATTAGTACGACATATTAGGGTAGTGTGACATTGAATACGATATGGTAAGATTATCAAGAATTTTAAGTGCTGTTTCATGTCATAATTATTTAATGATACATGTTGATCCATGTAGATATTATTTTTTATGTTTTCTAACAAAGAATTATTTGATACAATGCAAATTATGATGATAAAGTAGTTTACCAAAAGTTTGAGATCCGTTTGCTGGGTCTAAGCTCTTTCATGAGTTTAGACTCACCATTCTATTGTTATATTATTACAGATAAATCTTGAACATGAAGCTTGGGAGGAACGTGTATAGTTGCATATCACTAGTTGGAGGTTGCGCCATTAAAGAGTTTAGTTTTTGGTAACTTTTTGATATCCTTCGTGGATGATTGACAGAAGTAGAGTTATGGATTTTGTATGTATATGACGGAATGGATAGTTGGAAAGAGGTGAATATGTGGAACTTTTTTGTATATAAAAATGAAGAAGATGTCACTTTATTTTCAATAGTTCAATGAGATCTTGATCGAAATTATAAAGTTTAATGACAGATGATTCTATAGAATTAGTGGATAATATTTCAGTAACAGGTTGCGGTTGGGAGATCCATATTTTAGAGGAAACTCTGTCGAAATTTTACGGATAAGGAAAAGATTATTATAGAATAATGATTTAATATGAGATTTATAACTAGGTTCATGCCGCGCTCGTCTCGGGCAAGAAGGACAGGTCGTGACATTCGGGCAGTGGCCATTGAGTGTGCGGGTCTAGGATCCCAGTCTTTTTACGATTTTATACGAGCTCACAGTATTTTTATGTCTCGCTGGGATCTCCACTTTTGACCAATTCCGCTGACCATTTGTTTTCAGGGTACCTAGGCCGGAGGGCCTCGATTTTAGTTTTCTTACGAGCTCGTTAGCTCGTACTGATCGGGTCGGTTTTTGAGTGACTCTTCCTGGGAGTTTCTACCACACGTCTCAGGGGTATAGTGTGGGAGTAGACCTAGCCCTCTACTAGACTGCACTTTCACTTAAGGGCGAGACGGAAGAGTCTCTTAGGAGACTTTCTTACTGCTTGAGTTTTAATTATCGTTCTGCCAGTAGGTCTTGGCAAGGAGTTACAGTTGAGCTTGGAGTGGGTTACTATTAGGTTTGGCTAAAGTTGAGATCAGTTACAATTGAGTTTTGTATAGAATCATCATTCATCATCAACCATCAACCATCGACAATTAATCGAATCTTAGAACTACAACTACGAGTGATAAGATAAGTTAGTGGACGTGTTGGGAACTTAGTTAGGATGCATTGCACTCCACTGCATGCATTTGGAGGCACCCCAACTCTAAAGTACTATTCACGCCTTAGAGTCATAGTGCGAGGTCACACTCAGACCAAGACCACAAACCATCCACTAGACTTGAGATATTAGACAGAAATCAAGACCAGATTAGAGATTCATCATCCTTAACACCAAAATCCATCAACATGATCTCTAAGAAATAAAAAGATAATACCCTACTTATAGAACGTTAATTAAATTATAATTTTTTTATATATGGAAATTATGGGGGGTGATGCGTGATATGGGAATTTACATACAACATAGCTTGAAAACCACTTTGGTACAAGTAGCTTGTTAAATTTAAAGTTCAGCACCTTTCTACTTGCTTTCTTTTGAAACTACAAAAATTGCTTGTTATTTTTTATATGTTGAATTGTGTGCAACAATTGTTGACATTCTTTTGTGCCTTTGGCAGGCAAAGTGCCTGCGTTGTAGTAGCTGGTTGATGATTCCGAGCATCCACTATTATACTCGACAGTACATTTGTTGTTTTTTAGCAAATAATGTAAATGGATGCTTTGTCTTCTATATTTTGGGATACATGTATACACTGTCAATTTCATTTGTTACTTATAACATATTTGAAAATTAATGCAATGTTAATTGATAATACTTTTTGTTGGCTCTGTGGATTAGTTATCATTAATGTGAATGTCATTTCCAAAAGCAAAAAATTTTCCCTAAATTTTGGTAACCTAATGCAATCTTTAATGAATTCAATATTCCAAATAATGTGTAAACGAGTAACCTGAATTCCGACGTGTCACAAGTAATAAGATATAAATGTCAACATATGGAAATATAAAAACACTTTATAAAATAAATCAATAAGCTAAATTCGATACTTTGAAAAAAATAATGTTCAGTGCACATAAAAATTAGGGATATTTACACTCATAACTCTGAGTAATTTTTTAATTGCAACCATAACCTTGTACAATCGTGAATTACACAAGAGACCTCGAATAGTCATTCCATCTCACACCCATAACCCTCCGTTAGTTTCCCATTAAACTAACCATTTCATTGGATTAATCTAACCCATGGTCTAATCCAACGACTATTAAAAAATTCAAAATTAAAAAAAATAAATCCCCAACCCCTCCCCCTTCCTTCTCCACGCTCGATGCCCTACCCCTCCCTCCCGCCCCTCCGCCTCCTCCCTGACATCCTCCCCCGCTGAATCCCTCCCCTCCCCTTCTTCCTACTCTAGATCATGCAACCCCCGCTAACTACCTCCCCCTCCCCTTCTTCCTCCTCCAGCTCATCCCCTCCCCTTCTTCCTCCTCCATCTCGCCCCACCCATAATTCCAGAGGCTTCAGTTGGGATCGAGTGCGTCGTCAATAATAGGTCTCCTCTCCCTCCCCTCCCTCCTCCCCCTCCTAGTGCCCTCCGTTGTTGCCGCCCTCCCCCATACCCCCATCTCCTACTTCCCTATCGCTACTACCACCCTTGGCTCCTCCATCTGTGTCTTCCTTGGTGTCAACCTCAAGTTCCCCGACGTCCCCCTCCACCACTTCATCCACACCAAGTAGTTCCTCATCGCTCACACCGCCCTCCACACTGACTCTTCCTCGCCATCTCCCACTTCCCCTACGACCATTGCCGCTAGTTCCTATAGGATCTATGCCACCCCGACGACCCCCATGACCTCCAGATTCTTGTCACCTCTGACGCCAACCCCTCCTTACACCCCCTCTCCTCCCCCTCCCCCTCCCCTTCCCCTTCGACCCCGGTGACCTCCTCCCCGATCACGCCCCCTCCTCCTTGACCTCTCCCGCCACCACCTGCTCCTCCTTCTAGACCATCTCGATCCTACTGATCAGAAACTCACCGAGGCCATGCTGGAGAAACGCTCTCACACGCCATACAGTGACACCCTCGATCTCGACCTCGACTTTAACTTTGACTTCGACTCCGGCTTTGGGTCCGACTTCCTCCTCCAGTTCATGATGGGGGAGACATTGGAGGAGGAACGGGAGGGGGAGGTCGGAAGGTTGTCAGTGGCGAGGGAGGGGTGTTGAAGGAGGACGGGGAGGAGGTGGTCGACGAGGGGGCGGGTTGGAGGCTGGGAAGGTCTTATTTGTAAATAATGGGAAATTAAGGATAGAAAATGTAAACTATTTGACAGATTCTATCATAATTAACAGAAATTTTGATGGAAGTTAACACATGGTTATGAATGTAAGAGTTAAGCACTTTTGAGGATCCTATGTGTAATTCATGATTGCGTGGGGTTATAATTGTAATTACAAAATTACTCAGAGTCATGGGTGTAAATATCCCAAAAAAATATGAGTTCCTATTAAGAAAATTCCAACAATAGAAGAATTATTTTCTAATATAAATTCATTTGTTCAGTTTAAAAACGTTATCTAAAAATAACATCATATTACCTGAAAATATCTCCCAAATAACGTTTGTACTTGAACTATGGAAAAAACACAACTTTATAGAAATTGTAGGCATTGAATAATTTCAATATATCAGTCATATTTTGTTGATTTGTAAAGTTCTAATCTATCATACTTACAGATAACCATTTGTGGTTATTGCAGTAATAAGAGTTGCATGTCAATACATGCAAATATTTAGAAGAGTTAAACAATAAGCCAACATTTCGACTTAATGGAAATGCCTAGAAATTTCTAATCATTTCACGAAATGAAAACAAAAAAAGAACTAATTTATTTGTTAAAGAAGAAGCATTTTATTGTCATATAAGAATTAAGGAAGAAGTTAAATTATTATTCGTAAATTTACAATAATTGATTTTTTAATGTACTTTCATTGATTCAATTTAAACAACTAATATAAAAATGAGAACATATTACATGAAGCAGTAACATCTACATGGCAATGGATGCATATATCGAGACAATTTACATAATAACTTTACACTTTATCTATTAATAAATGCTCGAGTTCAAATTGATATCTCGAAATTTAAATTATGATAAATGTGATCCATTTAAAATATACTAAATTTGACCAATTGATCAAGATGAAAACCAAATATTATGTGTAACGTCTCCGAGTCTACATAAATTTTCGATCTGAAATAAAAGTTATAATAACTACATAAAATATCTCAATCAAACTTTTGTAGAAGAAGAGACACAAATACTTTACCTACATGGTATAAGCTGCAAGTTCGACCGGTAGGAAATACGAATCGATAGCGTACATATGTGTACACACATATATATATGAAAAAGGTAAATATGTGTCAATATGTAACGGCTGGATTTTTCTCCCAGCAAAGTTTCCATATTCTCTCCACATTTGCTAATATTGATTTGATTCAAAAATTAATGGGTAGTAATGGCCCATTGATTTTCCTTTGAAGGCAAAAGAAATCCAATAAAAAGCCAACTCCTTTCCCCTCACGTCACTTGTTGTTGGCATCTTTTTTAGAGAGAGAGAAGAGAGGGAGAGTTAGATAGAGAGAGAGATCTCACCGGGAGATTATTCTTGCCGTGGGGAATGCCTGCGTCGACTCAGGGGAGGAGAACGGCGGCTCGGATGCAAGGAGACGACGTAACGGTGACTAGTAGATACATTTCGTCGACCTTGAGGTATGTGTCGAACACCGTAGGAATATTACTAAATGATGAATCGACATATGACTTTCGTCAATAACTGTGATAAGCATTTACTTAGCTCGTACAAATACAAACTCAAAATGTATGGCTTAGGATTTTAAGTATCAACAAAAGTCCTATCCGAGTTACATGTTGCAAGCGTATGTATCGGCTAGGATTTATAAATGTATGCATCGATTTCGCTATACCCGTACTCGTAAAGACTTGAGTTTAAACAAGAAATTCAAATATAAGTGTTGGTTTGAAGGTTAATAACTATATGCAACAACTATATTTGAGAAATGAAGTATACATGTACGGTGTATGTATGTCGGATTTGCAAGATATGACGATTATGATCCTAATTGGAGTAAGAGATCAAAATACTAATGTTGATCCATAGGATTCGTGCTATACCATTGCCATCTATATTTTGGAGACATATCTGGAGATTTGATTATCGCATGGCTACAGTTTTTCATAGACATTGGATCCGTTATTATTGGGAAAAGGAAATAAAGATGAAATAATATTGTTTTGTATAAAAAAATTGTGGTTCCAATTTGCTGTGAAATCAAGAAACGTAGAAGGCACTGCTCACATGTTTCCCTTCTGGTACTGATATACGAGTTTTCTATATACCTAATCTTGCAAGTTCATATTTGATGTGTTTTGATTAAAATTTGAATTATAATACATGCAAATCTACACTATATTATATCCCCATATTCATGTTGTGAAAATTCACATTATATTCTGTAGTCATGTTATGTGGTATGTTCATGTTATAAAAATGGATATCCTCATTAAGGTGTATCTTCATAGTGGATCTATATCCTAATGTTATAAACAAAGATAGATCTTATTGATTCCGTAAATTACAAACTTTTCTTATAATCATTGGTCTCAATTGTTCATGTCGTTATTTAACAAAAACAATATCAAGGAATTGAAGAAGCAAGTGAAAAGCTCACTTTATGATCTCATTTCATCTACGAAATGGCGAATTATTGAAGCTAACAAGTCATATAAGTTGACAGTAAGATATTGAATTGCATTGTTCACACGAACTACTATGGCATTGAAAAGAAACGATATTAAAGAATTACAATATCTTTATTATGAGTACTGGCACGATAACGATAAACGGAGCTAAGTGCTACACCTAATGGTGGGAGCCACCTTTAGAGTCCAATTATTGTAGGCCTAAAGGGGTCAACGTCTTCCGGGGACGTACGGTTCAAGGAACCGATTGAGGCAAAAGATAAGTCCTCTACAGATGTAGCTACACTGTCAAGTATGTCATGTTCATGGACCGCTTGTGCCAGCGGTAAAGCCACCAAAGCCAGCAAAGCCACCAAAGCCATTAAGGATTAACAATTAAGACAACTTTAACCATTAACCAAACCAATGGTATGTGTACAGTTTCTGAAATTGCTAAGGCACATGTGTGCAAATATGGCCAAGTAATGGCATTATGCAAGTGTTATGATTGTTCTGGGGCATATATGCAACTATAGAAAAATTCTGAGTGTATAAGTGAAAATTATGAGAATGTTAATGTGTGTATGCAAATATGGCAAACTTTAAGAGTACATATGAAATTGTTGCTTTAATGGATAGATCCGGAAGGAGTTCCCATTGTATGCATGTTTAATTGAATTCTGAGTCTCATAGTGATAGTATATGAGAACATGTTAATATCTTATGCAATAAGATAATTATGCAAATCGTATAGTTGTATTGATAATTGATTGTATAGAAGAGATTTTGATTTGACGGTTTAAAGCTAGTATAGGGAGACTTGTTTGCCACGCTAGCCGGCTTGACCCCAACTCAGCACATACTGAGCGTTAGCTCATAACATGTGATGTTATTTTTTTCAGGAGAGCACGAGTCATGATTAGGGCTGCTAATCGAACCGAACTATAATGAACGGACCTATGTTCGAATTCGGTTCGATAAGGAAGTTCGAAAGTTCAAGTTCGAGTTCGGTTCGATAAATGTTCGATAGGATATGTTCGAGTTCGAGTTCATTTAGAAAACGAACGTTCGAGTTCGGTTCGATAACAGTTCGTTAACAATTTAACTTAAGTAAAACTTGTTTATATGAACAAGTTCGAAACTGGAGTTCGATAACAAGGTTCGATAAGCAGTAAAAATAAGAAATTATTCAAACTAAAGTGGTACAAACCCCAATAAATAGCACAATTTCTTTATCCTCGAAATTTATCAAGTGTATAAATACTAAGCTACGCATACATATACACACATATACATATATCGAACTCGAACTTTTATGGAACGAACATATGTTATGTTCATGTTCTGTTCGTTAAGCTATCGAACTAAAATTTGAAGTTCATGTTCAGTTCATTTAGAAACAAACAAACATTTTTGAATTATTATCGAACGAACTCTAATCGAATACGAACATGTTCAGTTCGATTAGCAGCCCTAGTCATGATATAATTTCCAGTTCAAGGAGAACTATTGTCACGTGAAGTTGAACCGGTACGGACCATTGATGGATTATTTACGGAAGGATGTCTTTATGCCCACTGGAACTTTGAATTGCTAGTTTTGTTGTGGTCCTTTTTCAATGTTACTCATGTTGAACTTGTAATAAGAGAACTTTCATGTTGACTGGACTTTAGTTAAATATTGTATCTCTATGCTTATTGAATACCATGCAAATTTCTTGTAACGGTTCGGTCGGGTGACTCAATGTTTTATGCTTCCGCCGGTCAGCTCGACCCGTTCCGTTACAAATGGTATCAGAGCTAGAGTTCCTCTGGGTATAGGATATCCACAACAGATAGTGACCCAAGACCGACATGAGTAGAGTCAAACGTACGTATTACTTGTAACTAGTTGACCCTTTGATTTCTAGAAGAGGATCTATCATTATGAAATTAAGGTGATCCAAGGAGAACGAGTTATTATTGAATAATGGGATCGCTAAGGACACACGTCACTTATTACTAGAGTTGATAACAAGTATGACTCAACAATGAAAATATCACACACAACGCTTTGGTAGATTTATCCTGAAGTTCTTTATTCTCAGCAACCCATTCATTCTGTAGGGTAGACATGTTATGGAAAAGTTAAGCACTGGATTGATGCAGACGACTTTTGAAATTGCATACTACCACAAGGAGAAGAATGTTTGGGAAATTTTATCTAAAAGATAGTGCAAAAGATTAACTGGCTGAACATAATAGAATCTACTTTTCAAAGATATTCTTCATTGATTGAAGTGATTTTACCTTAGACATGGTAATGACATGATCAAAGAGTATGCAATAAAGTTATGGAGTTGGAGAAGAATGAGAATATGATAAGATCAAATGAGAAGCCAATGAACTATTGGTTAATCATTACGCTAGATACCCAGTTAGCTCCTAGTACATAGTCATCTTAGTTACATCATGAAACTTCCAATGTTTCAGATTTATTTTGGATGCCTTTCCATATTATCATTCTATCACATCATGATGATTCTCCGATGTTGTTATAACATAGATTGCATTAACTTTGAAAAGTCCTTATTGAATGACACCTATTGAATTCAAAGAGAATTGATCTCAATAACAATTGGATAAGGGATTCTGTGATCATATGGAATATTTTTCACTTTGTGAATAAAGAAAGTTAGGTCACATATTATCTGCATTGATTATTGAACTATGAATAAGGTAATTTTTAGGGATTGATACCTACTATCTTGGATAAATGATTTGTTCATTGATTATGGAGAGAAAAGGTATTTTCTAAAATAAATATATTTCTGGGTTACCATATAAGTGGAAGAAAAAAGGGGACATTCTAGAAATAGTTTCCAGAGTAAGAATTAGCCATTGTGAAATATTTTATCACGCATTTTGATCTCACAAGTACTCTTATAGCTTTTATAGAGTTTATGAATAGAGTTTTTTCGAGAAGATCATGATAAAATTATGATCATAATTATGGATGACAATGTTATATACTTTGGTGATCTGGAGAAATACCAAGTATATATCAATGTTGTATATATAGCCTTTTGTCATCATTAGCTCTATGCAAAGTGATATAGATGTAACATTGGGTTGGACAAAATCATATTCATTAGAATTGTCTTAAATAATGATCGATGACATTGAACATGGTGAATTAGATGAAAGCTATATTACCTTGGAGGCTGTTGAGAAATATTTTAGAGATTTACGGATTTCTAAGGTGACAAGGTATATTGGTGATTCATGTAGAACTTTCATATACATTACTAGAATGATGACAAGCCTCATTAGAAAGGATGCAAAGTTTGTACATTTTATAGGAGCACGATTGAAATTTTCAAAAAAAAAGAGAGTAAAAGTTGACCATAACCCTGACATGAAGTTTACTATTATACATTAGAGTTTTGTAGTTTACATTGATATATCTGACAAAGAAAGTAGGTATACTTTATGAAAATGTATTGATTATACATCACGTCAATTAAGATCATAAGAGAGTACTATACATCTTTTCTCTTGGAGTATCCTATTCATGACTTGGAGTTAGTAGTGATAATATTTCTCTAATAGATTGGTGAGATTATCGATACAATGAGAAATTTTTCAGGTAATCTGAAGGATAAAGTATCAGAAAGGATGCGAATTTTTTCAAAAATAATTGAAACACTTAAGAAGGAATAATATGATTTTATTAATGGAATCAATGATGATTTGATATACTATTAGAGATTTTGGATTCTTGGTGACAATAAGTTAACGTAGGGGATATTATATGAATCTCAAAGATCGATGTAAACTATTCATCCATACTTGATATAAATGTCTAAAGATATCCGATGATCTTACTAGTGGGCAACGATTAAGATAGAGAGATTGTAGAATTTATTTCCAAAATTCTAATATGTCTAGGGGTGTTAGAAAATTCTCAAGTTCGATATTCTCTTAGGTTCGGCTCGCTAAAAGTTCGATTCAGATTCGGTTCGAAAATAAACGAACTGAACCTGAACACAAGTTTAGGCTCGATTAAATAAACGAATCAAACCTAAAAATCATAGGTTTACTCAGGTTCGATTCGTTAAAAGCTCGATAAACATACATATATACACATTTACAAATCCTTATCCTTAGACGTGGATGTTATTTTAAGATAAGTGGATTTTGTCTCAGGATAAGTGACCTTTGTCTAGAGATAACTGAATATTTACGAGATAAGTAGGTTTTATCTCAGTATAAACTATCCAAAAATAAATAGTCACAACGTGGTTACAACATCCATCATCAGTGTCTAGTACTTTTCCATTCTTTATCTTCAAATCAATAGAACAAGTATAAACCTTACTTATCGGATATCTCTACATTATTCTTATTCCTTATCCCCGTCTGAACATATATAAAAATATATTCTAATTCTATTTTTTTTCAAAGAGACGAATCCTTATTAGTCTATTTTTTTCAAAAGATAAAGATGAGTTAGATAAAGAAAAAAACTAAATGAATATTTATTCTAATTGTAGACACACATATATTTCCATTTCTCTTCTCCTCACTCCCTCTTATTAGAGAATTCTTAAGTTCGATATTCGCTTAGGTTCGATTCGTTTAAAAAGAGGTTTGATTAAGATTCGGTTCGAAAATAAACGAACCGAACCTGAACACAAGTTTAGGCTCGATTAAATCGAATCAAACCTAAAAAATATAGGTTCGCTCAGGTTCGATACGTTTACACCCCTAAATATGTCAATAGATTGAGACTGGACATCCGAAAACAACAAGTCATGTTTTTGGATGTAGTAGATTGAAATTGAAGCATATCACATAAATTTTGTTATTGATTTATCTAAGACCATAATGCATCAGTATGATACCATCAGAGTGATTATAGACCAGACTGTCCTATTTATTGCATTCGCTATTATCGATCAATCATGGGTTTGGATGAATTATAAGTAGATGAGAAGCATCGTCATGACACCATATGGGTGATTGTTGATCGATTAACCAAATCAACATATTTATTATTCATCCGTTAGGATCAATCTACGAATAGTCTACCTGAATTATAGGTGAATCGTCGAATTACATGGCGTTCCTTCATCAATTGTGTCAGGTCGAGATACTAAATTCACGTCTCGGTTGTGGAAAATTTTTCAAGATGCTATGGGAACTCAATTGAAGTTTAATACCTCATTTCATCTGCAAACTGATGGTCAATCAGAAAGGACCATCCAAACGCTAAGAGATATGTTGAGAGCTTGTGCTCTGGATTTTTCAGGTAGCTGGGACGAACATCTTCTATTAGTAGAGTTTGCTTATATTAACAGTTATCATTCGAGCATCAAGGTGGCTCCCTATGAGGCATTGTACGGGAGACCTTGCAGATCACCCTCATGTTGGAGTGATGTTGGTGAGAAGCATATTTTGGGACCGGAACTAATCCAGATCAGCAAGCAAGGTGTTGAGCTAATCAAGAAGAGATTGTTGGCAGCTCAAAGTAGACAGAAGTCTTATGCAGATCGTCATCGAAGGGAGTTGAGTTTTGCAGTTGGAGATCATGTGTTTCTAAAAGATTTCTCCAACCAAGGGTGTATTGTGATTCAACAAGAAATAGAAACTTACTCCTAGATACATAAGACCTTTTGAGATTCTATAACGAATCGGAGAGGTGGCATATCGTATTGAATTACTACCTCAATACTCGAAGCTACACGATGTATTCCATGTATCTATGCTAAGGAAATACACTCCTGATTTTTTGCACGTGATCGAACAAGAGGTTCTTGATATTCAGCCCAATCTTACATTTCGAGAAAAAAACCTGTCTGTATAGTCGATCATATAAACCATTAGCTTCGTCGACGTCTAATTCTGATGTTTAAGATCCTCTAGAAGCATCATAAGAAGGAGGAGGCCACATGAGGAGCTAGTGAGTGAAATGTGGGAGAATCATCCACAGCTTTTTGGTATGATCCTTTACTAAGAAATTTCGAGGACGAAATTTTTTAAGGAGGGTAGATTGTAACGGCTGGATTTTTCTCCCAGCAAAGTTTCCATATTCTCTCCACATTTGCTAATATTGATTTGATTCAAAAATTAATGGGTAGTAATGGCCCATTGATTTTCCTTTGAAGGCAAAAGAAATCCAATAAAAAGCCAACTCCTCTCCCCTCACGTCACTTGTTGTTGGCATCTTTTTTAGAGAGAGAGAAGAGAGGGAGAGTTAGGTAGAGAGAGAGATAGAGATCTCACCGAGAGATTATTCTTGCCGTGGGGAATGCCTGCGTCGACTCAGGGGAGGAGAACGACGGCTCGGATGCAAGGAGACGACGTAACGATGACTAGTAGATACATTTCGTCGACCTTGAGGTATGTGTCGAACACCGTAGGAATATTACTAAATGATGAATCGACATATGACTTTCGTCAATAACTATGATAAGCATTTACTTAGCGCGTACAAATACAAACTCAAAATGTATGGCTTAGGATTTTAAGTATCAACAAAAGTCCTATCCGAGTTACATGTTGCAAGCGTATGTATCGGCTAGGATTTATAAATGTATGCATCGATTTCGCTATACCCGTACTCGTAAAGACTTGAGTTTAAACAAGAAATTCAAATATAAGTGTTGGTTTGAAGGTTAATAATTATATGCAACAACTACATTTGAGAAATGAAGTATACATGTACGGTGTATGTATGTCGGATTTGCAAGATATGACGATTATGATCCTAATTGGAGTAAGAGATCAAAATACTAATGTTGATCCATAGGATTTGTGCTATACCATTGCCATCTATATTTTGGAGACATATCTGGAGATTTGATTATCGCATGGCTACAGTTTTTCATGGACATTGGATCCGTTATTATTGGGAAAAGGAAATAAAGATGAAATAATATTGTTTTGTATAAAAAAATTGTGGTTCCAATTTGTTGTGAAATCAAGAAACGTAGAAGGCACTGCTCACATGTTTCCCTTCTGGTACTGATATACGAGTTTTCTATATACGTAATCTTGCAAGTTCATATTTGATGTGTTTTGATTAAAATTTGAATTATAATACATGCAAATCTACACTATATTATATCCCCATATTCATGTTGTGAAAATTCACATTATATTATGTGGTCATGTTATGTGGTATGTTCATGTTATAAAAATGGATATCCTCATTAAGGTGTATCTTCATAGTGGATCTATATCCTAATGTTATAAACAAAGATAGATCTTATTGATTTCGTAAATTACAAACTTTTCTTATAATCATTGGTCTCAATTGTTCATGTCGTTATTTAACAAAAACAATATCAAGGAATTGAAGAAGCAAGTGAAAAGCTCATTTTATGATCTCATTTCATCTACGAAATGGTGAATTATTGAAGCTAACAAGTCATATAAGTTGACAGTAAGATATCGAATTGCATTGTTCACATGAACTACTATGGCATTGAAAAGAAACGATATTAAAGAATTACAATATCTTTATTATGAGTAATGGCACGATAACGATAAATGGAGATAAGTGCTACACCTATTGGTGGGAGCCACCTCTAGAGTCTAATTATCGTAGGCCTAAAGGGGTCAACGTCTTCTGGGGACGTACGGTTCAAGGAACCGATTGAGGCAAAAGATAAGTCCTCTACAGATGTAGCTACACTGTCAAGTATGTCATGTTCATGGACCGCTTGTGCCAGCGGTAAAGCCACCAAATCTAGCAAAGCCACCAAAGCCATTAAGGATTAACAATTAAGACAACTTTAACCATTAACCAAACCAATGGTATGTGTACAGTTTCTGAAATTGCTAAGGCACATGTGTGCAACTATGGCCAAGTAATGGCATTATGCAAGTGTTATGATTGTTCTGGGGCATATATGCAACTACAGAAAAATTCTGAGGGTATAAGTGAAAATTATGAGAATGTTAAGGCGTATATGCAAATATGGCAAACTTTAAGAGTACATATGAAATTGTTGCTTTAATGGATGGATCCGGAAGGAGTTCCCATTGTATGCATGTTTAATTGAATTATGAGTCTCATAGTGATAGTATATGAGAACAAGTTAGTATCTTATGCAATAAGATAATTATGCAAATCGTATAGTTGTATTGATAATTGATTGTATATAAGAGATTATGATTTGACGGTTTAAAGCTAGTATAGGGAGACTTGTTTGCCATGCTAGCCGGCTTGACCCCAACTCGGCACATACTGAGTGTTAGCTCATAACATGTGATGTTATTTTTTTCAGGAGAGCACGAGTCATGACATAATTTCTAGTTCAAGGAGAACTATTGTCACGTGAAGTTGAACCGGTACGGATCATTGATGGATTATTTACGGAAGGATGTCTTTATGCCCACTGGAACTTTGAATTGCTAGTTTTGTTGTTGGTCCTTTTTCAATGTTACTCATGTTGAACTTGTAATAAGAGAACTTTCATGTTGACTGGACTTTAGTTAAATATTGTATCTCTATGCTTATTGAATACCATGCAAATTTCTGGTAACGGTTCGGTCGGGTGACTCAATGTTTTATGCTTCCGCCGGTCAGCTCGACCCGTTCCGTTACACAATATCATAAAAATGTAATTTATATTGCATATTAAAATACGGAACAAATGTATGATTTCATTTTTGGGAAAAAAACTCCAATTTAAGTAATTATGCAAGAATAAAACAACCTATTATTTGAAACAACTTTGAATCTACAGTACTACCTGATAAGGAAAAAGGAATACATATACATAAAGGAGAATAGTACTACTTTATCAAATATCTATAATAGAAGGCAAGTCAAATATTTCACCTACTTGGTATAACTCAGAAATTGTGCCTAGTACAACAAAATGTGATATACTAAACCTTTTTAGAAGAAAAAGGTCACATATAAGTTAGACTAAATAAGAAAAGTTTACATCGAAACAGAAGGCAAGCGGGCAACAAGCTGCGCCGCTAGCTCTTTTTGAATTGCAAAGACAATCCTCCTAAATACTACATCCATAGATCTGGGGTCCATCACATTACTGTTCATCACTTTTTGGATTCTCTTTAAAAGCTCAATAGCTTCCGGTGCTAGAAAGCCAAATGTGATTGACACCATACCGTGGCATATCTTGTAAATTATAACAATACCAAATATGAAATCATCAACATATGAAAAAATAACAATTACATTTTCACCAAAACACACAAAAAATATTCTAACTTAGAATAATACACAACAACACACAAAATTGAAAATGAAACGGACTCTTGTTTTTTTAAATACAAAGCATACAATCAGTGACAGAGAGAGCGGGGCGGAAGGGGCTTGCCCCCCCCCACCCCCCAATCTCCAAATTCTTATAAAAGTTAATGAGTTGTATACATCGGCCCCCCATCTCCCGTTTACTAGTTGTATAGATACGGATATATTCGTATCTGATCCGTGATACAAGTAATTGTATCACTATCATACATGCATCTATATCTGCATTTGTTTTCAGATAGATAGGAATACGAATATCACTTTTATATTAACAAATATCTATATCTGTATCCATATATCCATTTATATATAAATATAACTGTACATTTATTTTTAATTTTAACATAATTGTATACCTTCTTTCTTCATATTTTGTATAATTGTCATGATATACACATATTTAGTATATTTATATCATATGTATTCCATTAAATACATGTATATTTAAGCGAATATATAGAGTATTTCTAATATTATTCCTACAGTGTCTGTTTTATATCTTTATCCATTTTTTTATGGATATGGTAAAGTACATATCTGTATCTGTCTATTTACATTCCTAATCGCTCATATCTCATAATATAAACTCAATAATATGACATGAAGGTAATAATCTAACTGTCAACATTTGTATGTTTTGCATAACTGTAAATATGACATGTTTTATATATGAATTGAATGACTTGTTATGATACAAAAATACATTAATATTATTTAATATCCGGATATGGTAATGGCTTCAATACTCGAATATGGATCTGGATATCCGAATAGAACATTTAATATTGTTTTATATATTAGTTAATATAATATAAACCACATTCATGTGTTATTATATTAGTATTATATTAATCCAATATATTAATGATATTAATAAACTTCCGTTAGTTTGGGATGTGCACAAGCGAAAGTTACGAAACCATAATCCTTTTTTGCTTTTAGTCAAGAACAAATATCATATCAACGCTACCTTTTATCATGATCCAACTTATTTATATTTCATTGCCATTTTTTAAAATCATTATGAACTTGGATAAAAGTTCAATCCATATTCGTATGTGGTCTTTATTCGATTCGTATTCAGATTCGATGTTTATTGAATCCATATTTGGTTCTGTCTTTCTTCAATCCATATTTGGATTTACTCTTTATTCAATATATATCAGGTTCAAAGAGCCGATTCATATTCGGATTCAATAAATATCCGATTCGAATTCGTATCCGTATTTTTAAGGATATGGTTTCCTTAATACATATTCGAATCATATCCATATTCGTATTTGTATTTGTATTAGATAGAAATGAACTGAATATGGATATGTAAATAGGCATATCAGATTCATATCCAATGTAAACACATTTTAATAATTACAATGTGAAATAAAAACAAAGATAAATTATATACTAGTCTCGATAATTTGCCCCCCCCCCCAAGCAGAAATTTCTGGCTTCATCCCTGCATACAATGGAAACTATTAAATGAAAGCAATCCGAGAACTTGTACAAATGTGCAACTTCAACGTCAAAACGTAATGTATAAATATTGAGATAATACACAAATATTCAAACATTAATTTTAAAAAACAACAATCAAAATTTAAATTTCTATATATAAATATAAATCATATTATAACAATCTGTTTCTAAAGTTGAGTTTATTTATATTGAAGAACATCTCAAGAACATCAACAAGGAATATAGTATTTTGCACTATGAACATTATCTTGCAAATTTGCTCAAAAGATTTTTTTGCAAGAAAATATGCAGAAAAAATATCTCAAATTTATAAGGAACAAATAAATTAAAATAACATTCTCCATTCAAAAAATAATCAAATAATACATGTTAATCCGTTAATATTTGTTAATCTACCAACAATTGCAAAGCTAGTAATAATAGTTGAGATCATTTTTAACTCCCAATCCTTGCTTCAAAATTGATACTGAAGAACATCTCAAGGACATCAACCAAGGACTCAACTTGCTCAGGGATTTTTTTTCCAAAAAACATGAAAAAATATAGGAAAAAGTAGTCTCAAATATATAAACAACAAATAAGATAAAAGAACATTATGCATTTAAAAACAATTATCCACTAATATATGTTAACTCATTAATATTTGTACTAACAACTGCAAAGCTGGTAACAATAGCAAAGATCATTTTTTATCTAAACTCTTGCTTGATAGATCCCCTGTAGATCTTCATACCCATTTCATAAATAAAGCAAGACATTCCTATTCAAATATTATTGAAAGAAAACTGACAATCAAATTATTATTTTTAAAAGAGCATATAAGTCAGAAACTTCCACAAATAAACAAAAAGACAATATTACTAGATATTTGGATTGCCAATTCGTAAATAATGCCTAAAAATAGCACTCCAAATATATTAGCGAAAGAAAGATCACTTAAATAAGTAAATCAGTTTTCTTTTAGAAAAAGATAATCTAATACTATTAAAAGTGTACTATACGCATAAAGGAGGCTCAGACAATCGCTACAGATACTATCGTATTCTACATAGAGGCAGAAGAAACTCTTAATCCATAATGCAATCTTTTGTATAGCAGATGTATTACATCCAACATGAATGGATAACACCATTCTTGTGAAAGACTTTTAAAATTGCCTTGCTATTTATGGGATCAAATAGCTAGCTATATACCATACCAAATATGTTCTACTTTAACAACATGTTCCTTCATAGATTCATGTGTTGGCATGATTTTGGTGAAGACTTCTCAAGTAACCTCACCATTCATGGGATCAAATATAAGAGGATATAATCAAGTACTCAGTTAGAAACCACACAAAATATTTTTCAATATATATCCTTATCCCATAATAAAGTTGCATTGTTCCTTCACATATTCAAGTACTGCCACATTACATCAGTACAAAGAATAATTAACCATATATGTTACACACGAAGAAAATTATCATCATAGCCTTCAAGATAAAGTCTAAACATGCATGCAATCTCATTCCAACGAAGAGTCCAAAGACAACACATCATTTGCAATTATACAATAAAAAAGAAATGCCAATATGATAATAGACATAATACTATTTTAAATTGCAAACAATATAAAAAAAGCCTGACAAAATATAGGGAGGAAACATGGAACAAACATACAGGAAGATTGAAGCACAATAGCTTTAGAGGATATATAGACACAAAAAGAATAAATTCAAAAATATCATCGTAATCTCAAATATATTACCAACGAATGAATCTATGAACCATTCTTCATTTACTAATGAGCAAACTATTAGTAGCAACACCAAAACTGGAATTAAATCACATTATCTATTATCGATATTGAAGTTGCGTTTTCTTCCCATTCTTTTACACATGGATCTCACTTTATTTATTTGATTAAATAAAATTAGTTAAAGATATATAAATAATCCTACAAGAACAATATCAAAATAAAAATCATTTTTGAGAAAAGCATGCAAAGTTGAAAGTACAATAATAATTTCAGAATAACAACAAATATACAATACGAATTTCAATAGAACCCACTTTTTTTCTCTAGATGGAAACATAAAGGATCCATCCCCATTCCATTGATCCAAGTTCCCCGTTTGTGGATGCCAAGGATCTTCTTACACATTAAAAAATGTTAGCCATAACTATACAAATAATATCACAATAGGAAGAAGCGAACCAAATATAACTTAAAAAATAGGTACAAAAGTGTGAAATTTCCTTGTATAAACATCACAATAGTAAGCCAAAACATTCAATTTACAATATTCAATTTAAGTATAGAAAAAAATGTGAAGTTGTTTTCTTAAATATATTTCCTCGGTATCAACACATAATCAAACACTAATATATATTAATAGATAAAAATCTTACATTTAAGTAAAAGAACTAAAACTTTACATATGAATACAAAAAACAAACACTGGCCAAGTCAGAGAACTTCATTATATTCTGACCCTTCTACATCTAGAAACAACAAACCTTCAGACATATAGCTGGGAAATATAGCCACAACAAATACAAATATCAATTGGAGAATAAAATCAAGTAAAAAAATCAACTTTAAGGAACATACACAAATTTAGAATTTCCGGAGACTATTAGGTTAAAACAAAAAAACTACAATTTATATATACAAAGAAAGACAAAAAAACAACAACAAAACAATAACATTTATGACCTTCTCCATTGAAACATAGAAGGAGTTTTCCTTTTTCTCATGCTCTATATCCACAAAGGAAATAAAATAAGATAAGAATACGTGAGGAAAATGTAGCTATAACAAATACAAGTACATATTGGAGAATAAAACTAAGTACCAATGCTAAGAAACATGCACAAATTCAGAATTTCTAAATAAATACAATTATTAGCCTAAAATAAAAATGCTACAATTTACAAATACAAACAAAGAACAAAAACAACACTTATGACCTTCTTCATTAAAGGATAGAAGGAGTTTCCCTCCTCAAAATAAGACAAGGAAAAAGCCAAACAACTACAAATATACATATTTGCAGGAGGATAAAAATCAGAACAATGCAAAAAGTATACTTTAACCCAAAATAGTTGATTCCTGAACTAAAAACATGGCAAATGAATAGCAAAAACCTAAAAAACATAATAAGATGCATAATGATAAATCTAGAACAATGGCATGCTAAAGCAGAAGAGCATAAACTTATGTCAATCACAATCTTTGAGAAATAACCAACAATGCTACTTGAAATGAAGATCAATATTACCCGTACATTGTACCGGGACCCCACACGAAAAATCAGCTTGCAAACTTATCCATCAAGGCACAATAATATTGAAAGCTAAGAAGAAAGTTCAAGCAACATATCAAACTGAAGTGCGGTTCATAAGACACTTTCTACTTAGGGTTCACTCTGAAGGAAGCTCAATAAATGCATGCTATACAACTATCAAAAATTAGAACATGTGGTATGACAAATGCCGAAGCGCTCAACAACAACTGAAGCCAAAGTCGCATAGGAACTCTACATGGCAAAAAAGGAAAACCCAGGGTTCGACATCAATGAACATCAAACATTAATCAAGGCATCCCTCGTGATAAAGAACGATGTTCCAACCGAAATCGAACCAAGTGCATGCAAAGAGACACCTACGTGGCAAGGAGCGAGAATAATACAATGAATAATGAGGGAATGCCATCCTATACACATGGCAAGAGATGGGAATGGTGAGGGTATACCGTGGATGAAAGACAACCTATACACGTGGTAACAGTTGCTCGAAAAACCTAACTTTAATATTATTATCAAGAGAGCTCTCTATTAATCATATTAAAATTTTTAATTTAAACTAAATGTCACCCAGATATGTTTTTTAAATAGACCAAATCTTTTCTTCCCTCCATGATCAAAGAATATATAAATACTATTATCATTGTTTAATCAAGCATCTGTAGTTCTTATATCAGATTCCATTTTTTGCCTGTTCTTTTGTTCCTTCTAATTTCTAATAAAATACAAATAAAAAGCGACTTCATTTTCTTGTAAAATAAAATAAGAAGCCATCGACACCTCCTTCCCTCTCGGCTCCTTTTTATTAGAGATAGAGGTGCTCTCAGATCTGAGCTCGCTCGCTCTCTCTCTCGTTCTTCCCACGACCCATTCTACGGGGAGCCAACTAGTTGCCATACCATCCTTCTCTTGCCACTCCCCGCACCCCGATCCAGATCTCATCCCCGTTGCCGGTAAGCTCTCTCTTCTTCTCCTTCGATCTTGTGGAGGCATTTGAATGATGGGTCTTCTTCAAAATCTCATCTTTGTCTGCCCGTGTTCGAGTTTCAACCCAATATATTGGTTGGATCTGGTTGCCATTTCTGTGACAAAGTTGGGATCTTTGGAGGGTGGAGGCGTTTACTTGTTTTCTTTCACATTTAGGTTTGCTGGGCGTCGGCAGGTTAGTTCCCTGGACGTGTTCTTTCACATTCAGATTTGCATGAAAAGTGTGCTTCTGGTTGGTTCCATTGAGTGTCGGCAGAGTCGGTTTGTCAATTTTTTGCGCGAAGTTGCAAACTTGGGTAGTTGCCATTTGCAAACGTGTGTCCTTTTTAGTTTCTCTGCGGCCTCCGGTGTTTGGAGCTATAGATTTATGTGAGATGTAGTGTTAGTATGGGTAAAAGTCGGGGAGGGCAGTTCTCGTCAATTAATATAGTGAAAAGATTGCTTCTTTTCTTTGAGCCCCCCACCCCCCTCCGATTTACCACCAATGTGTCTGAATGGATCTGGGTCTTTTTTAACCAAACTAGAACTTGGATTCTGTATATTATGGTTAATTCGTACTCTTTCAGAGGCTACTGTTAGTATGATCTTTTTACATCCTTTCACATTGCTGCAACGCTAGTTTTTGGGTGTATAGAAGATGCGATTCTTGCAGTTATTAATTAGGTCAATCTTGTTTGGGTTGTAAATTCTTTATTTGGGTGTCAAATTCGAATGCTATAGGAATACATAGTAGGGGAGATCTTTATACAGAAGTGACCACGTATATTGGATTTCTGTTTCTAAATATGTACCTTCCTTGCCTGGAATCGAGATCTAAATGTTCAAACCTGAGAGGCCTACAAGGGAGGTCGACTTTCCATTGTGAGTGTCATGATATTATGTTGTGATCCAATGCTCTTTTTATTCTTTAGTGCCGTATCAAGTGAATATCTTGTGAATTTGCTGGATTTTTTATTTGCTCTCTGGCATTTATTTTAAAACGAGATTCTCGTGTGTTTGTGCTTCAGATTTTTCAAAGTCTAGCAACGAAAGGGAAGTTACCTCTGTTTGGAATAATTAACAGGAGCTTACATTAATTTGCAATCAATTAGTTACTTTGGATGATATAGTAGAAGGAAAAGTTGTGGCACCATTGCATTTAATTATGAGGGGAAGACCAGAGAGTAATCAAAAGAACCGCGTGGCAACAACGTTGTGTGTGATAGCAACTCTTCTTATTTGTCTGTTCGTGTACTATGGGTCATTTTTCGGATCTCAAGGAACCCAAGCTAGTTCAGCTATTGAGTATGGAAGCAGATCACTGAGATCTCTTGGATGGGGTGCTGATGAAAACGGGGAGAATGGAGAAAAAGTAGAAGAAACCTCTAATTTTAACCTTGTAGAAGATGATGGCATCATCCCCAAAAGCTACCCTGTAAGTTGTAAATCACGTCAAAGTGCAACTACTCGTTATCTTTTCTACTAGTAGTTTCATTACACCATATTATATTCCTTGTAATCTTAGATTCTCCTTTCGACCCTGTAGGTTTGTGATGACCGGCATTCTGAGCTGATTCCTTGCTTGGATAGACATCTTATCTACCAGATGAGATTGAAGCTGGACTTATCGTTGATGGAGCACTATGAAAGGCATTGCCCACCACCAGAACGGCGTTACAATTGTTTGATTCCTCCACCTAATGGTTACAAGGTAGACTTGGCACCATTTTTTGTCTTTTCAATATTTCTGTCAATTTTGGTTTGTTGCACTGATTTATTGTATCAAATGTGTTTGGTATGGACAACCATTCTCTTCTATAGGTTCCTATAAAATGGCCTAAAAGCCGTGATGAAGTGTGGCAAGCAAACATACCTCATACTCACCTTGCACATGAGAAATCTGATCAGAACTGGATGGTTGTCAAAGGTGACAAGATTCACTTTCCTGGGGGAGGAACCCATTTTCACTATGGAGCTGATAAGTATATAGCATCAATTGCAAATGTAAGCATTATAATTTTACAATTTTGTTGAAAATGAAGAGAGTAAGAAACCTTCATTTAATCAGTTTTCTTATGTTTCTTGACCTTGTGGGGAATATTATTATTATCTATATTTCTTCTTTGTATAGTTTTCACATAAACTTACTTTTACATGATCATGAACAACAGGGACACGGTTAATTTCTGACATTTGTTTTAGCCCTCTTTCTCTCTTTGGCTGTTAATAAGATAGTAAAAACCATGTATATCTTCATTTACTGCATGCCATCTTTCTGGAGGTCTCATTCTATATTTTTTTGACAGATGCTCAACTTCTCAAATAATAATTTAAACAATGAAGGAAACCTCCGAACTGTTCTTGATGTTGGGTGTGGAGTTGCCAGCTTTGGAGGATATCTCCTTTCATCAAATATCATTGCGATGTCTTTAGCACCCAATGATGTGCACCAGAACCAGATACAGTTTGCCCTTGAAAGGGGAATACCGGCTTATCTTGGTGTTTTGGGGACAAAGCGACTTCCTTATCCCAGTAGGTCCTTTGAACTTGCTCACTGTTCTCGTTGCAGAATTGATTGGCTTCAAAGGGATGGAATCCTGCTTCTTGAGCTGGACAGGCTGCTCAGGCCAGGGGGCTACTTTGCATATTCTTCTCCAGAAGCATATGCTCAAGATGAAGAAGATCTTAGGATATGGAGAGAAATGAGTGCCCTTGTCGAGAGAATGTGCTGGAGAATTGCTTCAAAAAGAAACCAAACAGTTATATGGGTCAAGCCTTTGACAAATGACTGTTACATGAATAGAGTACCAGGCACGCAGCCCCCGTTATGTCCTTCTGATGATGATCCAGATGCAGTGTGGGGTGTTCCAATGAAAGCTTGCATTACACCCTACAGTCAACGTGAGTTCCCATCCCATGTTGCATTGATTTCACTTATTTTCTTCGATTCACCAGTGATATAATAGTTGTGTAGCTGGAGGTATTTTTTTAACAATCATGTCTTCACGTTATATACATATATGTGAAACTTTCCCGTCAGGACCTTGACTTCCATGGAATTTGTTTTTTTTGAGAGCACATGGAATTTGTTTTTGGCATGTTTGTTTGAGTGAGTTGAAGTTGTTTTATTAGGATTTTTTCTCCTAAAAAACATCTAGATACATGTACTCAAAAAATATCTAGATACGGTGGAATGCTAATGGTGGAATACTAATGTCCAATGTGGAGATAAAGGTTAACTTCCCAAAAGTCGTTGTTCTATCTTCTATTCCTAGTTGGTAAAAGCAAGTTGTCAAGAGATTACTTGATTGTAGATTTGCAAAAATCTGATCTGTCAGTGTTTGTTCATTTTCTCATGATACATGGTTTAGTATATAGTGGGGTTTAGGAGTGTGTTAGGTCCTTACGTTTCTTTACAAACAAAAAATGGGCATCTCTATCAAAACAACCCGTGTCTTCTCATTCTTCAGCAATTTTCCCTCTAGTCGAAAAATTTCAAGTGGGATAACGATACAATAGCACATGCGTGCCATTTTTTCCCCAAGGATAATCATGGTGTAGAATAGAACTACAAAAAGGGGAAACATGCCATATGCAGTAAGACACCGAAAAGACAACCTACATTGAATCTTACACCTGCATTGTGTTAATTAAATCATATTATTTTGGTGCTAATTGGTTTTAAGGTTTGAGCATAGTTCCACATCACATTTCTACAATCTGAATACATGATTCTCTGTAGTTGGTGGTTGCTTTCTTTTAGACCAAATGATCAGTCATTGGAGAAGCTCCAACAAATTCCCGTAACTTTGCATTTTGGATCATCCACTTGTTCGTTTAAACGTTAGTCAATGAATGGTAGCATTGCATTCTCTTTTGCATATCCTTACAAGGCATGCTCATCTGGTGAGAGTAAACCCCCTAGAGTAGAGCTTGCTTTTCTTTAGTTTTCCATCTATGCATGATAAATAAAACCCCCCTTGAGAATAAATGATTTGGTCCACATCATCAACTATTGTTGAGAAACCAAACCTAACCTTTTTTAGAGATAATGTTTTTTCAAAGTTCACTGTTCTTTACCAATCCTAGGAAACCTCTGTCCACTCTTCTATAAAACTCATAAGTGAATTGTTAACATCTTCTAAATCCATAAACAATCAGCACCAATGTCGTCAAAGGCACCCACTAGGTGCCAATATGAGACGAGGCTGCCTCAATGCATTACCTTTTAGCAGCTTAGCTCATGCGAGATATTTTTCCTCCAGTGTTACCAATGCGAGTGCTTGACGTGAGATGCTAGGCACTCAAAGAGGCGAACATTTGAAGCAAAAATGAGGGTTTTTGTCAAATGTGCAATTTCACTCCATTTTTAGATTTTTTAAGCAAGATACATACATATGTGGAAAAAGAGAGTATGTTATTGAGCTGTATGTAACTTATTTATTCATCACCTTAGCCATTGATCTGTCTTGGGATGAGTGCAAGTGGCTCTCTCATTGAAACTTGTGAAGTTTCAAATTTCGAGACAAAGGTGTGGTTGGAAGGTGATGAACGTCTAAATGATATGCAGATGAGCTGCACATCCCGCTCCTTTCCATTTACACACATATATATTGTAACTCTTATATCTTCATACATACACAAATATTAAATTATCGCACACTTATATTACACATACCCATGTACACACATACACATATTAGTTACAAGTTCTGCATGAACATACACAAAAAGGTGAACATTTGAAGCAAAAATAAAGTTTTTTTTGTCAAGCTTGTTTTCCGATGAATACATATTGCTCCATTTTTAGTTTTGCTAGGCTAGATACATACATACATATTAGCCGACCCTACTTAATTGTGGGAAATACTTTGTTGTTGTGAGATACATACATACATATATGGAAAAAGTGAGTATGTTATTAAGGAGCATAAAAATTATGTGTCCATCACCTTCCTAGATTGAGATTTGTCTTGGGATGAGTGAGTGCAAGTGGCTCTCGCATTGAAACTTATGCGGTTTCAAATTTCAAGACAAATGCGTGGCTGGAGGTGATGAACATGCAAGTTAAATGTAGGTGAGCTGTGCACTCCCCCTCTACATTTACATACATATGCATATATATTGTAACTCTTATGTCTTCATACATACATGGATATTAAATTATATACACAATTATATAAAGGGTAAAATGGGGCTGCCCCCAAGCTTGCAAAAGTCGGCCGACTAGGCCGACTAGTCGGTCCGACTAGTCGAGTCGGGGGGGTAGCCGACTCGACTAGGCTTAGTCGGCCCTTAGTCGGTCCACCCGACTAGTAGGGCCGACTAGTCGGCCTAGTCGGCCGACTAATCGACCGACTTTTACAACAACCTTTTTTTTTTTTTGTTTTTCATCTTTTTTTAAAGCAAACATATTCTAATATGCTTAATGTTATATTTAAAGTCAATTACTTCTTTTGTTTCATCATGATGTCCTATAAAATGTACAAATATATGTATATACATACGAATATATGTATAAAAAACTGATTTATATATTTAAAATAATTAAAAATTCAAAACCGACTAATGACCGACTAATTCCGACTAGTCGCCCGACTGCCGACTAATCCTTAGTAGGTGACCCTGCCGACTGAATACCGACTACCGCTTTCTGCAACCTTGGCTGCCCCCATGGGGGGAGCTAACTTGGCTCCCCCTGCCCCAGTTCGCCCGATTTTTTATTTCTTTGAAAATCTCTTCCGTGGATTTTCATCAATATATCCCTATATTATGTTGTTAAAATTTCGTGCGAAACAGAGACTCCTACGGTCTCCATCCAGACGGGGTCGTTTTTAGCAATTCTGTTACCTTTAAAAAATGATTGTCTGGAAGGAGGCCGTAGGTGTCTCTGTTTTGCACGAAATTTTAATGACATAATATAGGGGTATAGTGATGATATTCCACGGAAGAAATTTTCAAAAAAAAAAAAAAGCCCGGACGAAGTGGGGTGGGGGGAGCCAAGTTAGCTCTCCCCAAGGGGCAGTCCCATTGAACTCTTATATTAAACATACCCATGCACGTATATAGACATATTAGCTACAAGTTTTGCATGAACATACACATTTACACATACATATTAGTTCTAGGTACTATAATTACGTACATACATACATACACGTCTTAGTTATAAGTTTTACATAAAAATATACATTTACATGTAAATATTAGTTCTAAGTACCGTGATTACATTTAGTTCTAAGCATGTAAATATTAGTTCTAAGTACCGTGATTACATTTAGTTCTAAGTACCATAATTGCATACTTACACTTACATGCATCGCGTGCGTGTGTGTATAGACGTAAATAGAAGCACAAATTTATACATGTAAATATTCATACATACGTATGCACATATATACATGTGCAAACATATGCATGCACATGCACATATACATATACACACACACGCGTATAAATATATTTTTAGCTTATCTAATATTGTTTTTTTTTGAAGTCCACTGATCTTATATTGTAATTTAGGTGTATGGGGGTATATGTATATATAGCTATGTACATGTATGCATGTATGTACGCATGTATATAACCTCTTGCTTTCCTTGAGTTGGTGCCTAGGGAGTGCCTAGCCTTTACCGCCATAGCCACGTCTCACACATCTGCCCACACAAAATTCTAGGAGAGAGTGAAGCCAGAGGGACTAACATATAAAGCGAAATTTGGAAGGATTTCTAAAAAAAGTCTCGATGCCCCGAGAACCATAAAGATCAGATCATAGTAGTCATGCTCCTCCTCCTCCCATCGACCATATTATTTTGGATCTTCTAGTTCGATGCCAACCATGATCAACCTCATACCTTGATAAAATCCAAGTGATCCTAAGCCAAAAATAATAGCTATTATTACGAAAAGGACAATGGGACTTTTTAACACCTCAAGATGACGGATATTAATTAAAAACCACATAATATTACTAAAAAAATGAACGAGAATTATATCAATGCTTGCTATTATGTCAATAACAACAAAGCCTTTTCTTACATTAAGTAGGGTCAACTACATGGATTCTTTGCCTCCATTCAGATATATTTTGGGCCATTCTCAGGCTTAAATCCCAAAAGCTAAGATCCCTTTGTATAGTATCATTCCAACACTACGTGGACCTTCCCTGCTCTTTCTTAGTGGCCCAACATCCCAAAACTCGCATCTCCTCATCGGTGCATCAACTAACCTCCTTTACAAATGTCTAAACCACTTATGCGATTTCTCGCATCTTATCCTCGATCAGAGCTACACTAACTTTCCTTCTAATTGCATCATTCCGAAGTTGATCTTTACGTATGTGTCCACACGTCTACCTTAGCATTTTCATTTCTGCTACTACCATTCTCTGCATATATCTATGGTTCACAAGTTAACATTCAGATTCATAGAGCATAACATATCTCACAACTGCTTTGTAAAACTTTCCTTTAACTTTCAATTGTTTTTTTATCACAGAGAACCGTAGAGGCTCATCTCCTCTTCAACCAACCTGCATTTATTCTATTAGTAACATCTCCATTGATTTTCCCATCATGTTGCAAAATAGATCCCAAGTATCTAAAAAAATCTCTTCTGAATGTTATCGTCATCAATTTTCACCTTGATTCCTTCATCATTGCTTCCATCAAAAGTGCATTCCTTATATTCAGTCTTAGCCCAACTTACATAAAATTCTTTAGTCTCAAATGCATGTTTCCAAACTTCAAGCTTCTCATTTACTTTATCTCTAGTCTCTTCAATCAACACAATACCATCAACAAATAACATACACCAAGGTATCTCATCCTGAAGTTGACTTGCTAACTCGTCCATAATCAAAGTAAAAAGGAATGGACTCAAAGCCGAATATTGATGCGAACCAATATTGATGTTAAAATAGTCAGTCTTCCCAAATTGTATACTTACACAAGATGAAGCCATATCATACCTATCTTTCACGAGGTTAACGTATAGGACATGCACTTGTCTCTTCTCCAAAACTCTCCACAATATCTCCCATGGAACAAAATCATAAGCCTTTACAAAATCAATAAAAATCATATGGAGGTTCTTCTTTTTAGCTCTATAAATCTCCATTATTCTACTCAACCAGTGGATGACTTCAATAGTTGAGCGACTTGGCATCAATCCAAAGTGGTTTTCTTTTACTTTAGAAACTTGTCTCAACCTTCTTTTAATCACACGTTCCTAAATTTCATAGTGTTACTCATCAGCTTAATACCTCTGTAATTTGAACAATTTTGAATATATGCTTTGTTCTTATAAAGAGGTACCATGATGCTTCTCCTCCAATCTTCAAGCATTTTCTTGCATCACCAAATAACATTGAATAAATTTGTAAGTCAAGTCAAACCATCGTTACGTAACACTCTCGAAACTTCTATAGGAATGTCATCGGAGCTCATAACCTTCAAAGCCTCCTTTACTTCATTTGTATTCGTTTATAGCTTGCACGCTCACGTAACTTTCACTACTAGCTAGATCTCCTAAAGTGATTTCTCTATTTCCTTCCCCAATGAAAAGTTTATGGAAGTACGACTTCCATCTAGTCTCTATGTCCTTCTGAGTAACAAGCATGCGACCTTCATCATCCTTAATGCATCTCACTTGAGAATGGTCTTTTATCTTTATTTCTCTTGCTTTAGCCAACATGAATATATCTTTCTGGCACTCCTTAGAGTCGAGATTTTTGTACAAAACTTCATAAGATTTTAACTTAGCTTTAGTTACAGCCTTCTTTGCGTTCTTCTTCGCTATTTTGTAGTTTGTGACAGTTTCATCTATTTTATCCTTAGATACATCTTTAAAGCATGCTATTTTAATTTTGAGCTTCTCTTGCTCCCATCTACTCACCAACAAGCCTCCTTTTGTTCTGGAGCTTCTCCCTTAGACTCGTGCAGGATCTCTTTGGCTACCCTTCGGATACAAGATGCTACTGCCTCCCATATCTCGTGTGTACTTCCGTTACAATCCCTAGATAAGTCTTCAAAAACTTTGTCCCTGAAGCTTAATTACTTCAATTGAAGATTCCACCTTTTTTTGAGACTGAAATAGGTATTCCCCATCGTGGGGGTCACCGACGTAAAATTCTATTAAGCAAAAGTTTAGAATATATTACATTTAAATCCAGAAGTTATAAAGAGCATTACAGTGGGTCACTACGTTCTCAACATAGAACCTCTGGTTTTTGAAGATTAAGTTGTTTCGTCCGAACTAGATGGTCCAGAGGGTCGCAAAAGGCTTGGAGCAATCTTCGTTAGAGTTCGTGCCACAAGATCGGATCGAAGACCAGAATTCTGCAGTCCCACTACCTACCCATGAAAGGTCCATCGCTCTCCAGACTCGCTGAGACCCCATGCACTTGAAGAACAAGTGGTATGAGTCCTCCTCTGCCTCTTCACATTCGTCGCATCGCGTGTCTGGCAAATTTAGCAATCTCCCCCTCCGAGTTTTATCGCATAGGTTGCCCCTTCTCAAACACCAAAGGAAAATTTTACTCTAGTCGGGATCTTTGCTGCCCAAAGAACTATCATGTCCTAGCACTGATCCCTATCTAGTTCCTCTTCCCTTGTCCTCAACTCTTTGTAGGTTTTCTTGACTAAAAATTTCTTGTCGATCCACGTGAAGTGATCTCTGTCCAGCGAGAAATCCCCAGGTGGTGGTAGCTCATTCTGCATGGTAATGAAATCCTCCATCCGTTGGTCAGAAAGATCCGTCAGGAACTGCGACGACCAAGTCTCGCCATCCGCAAGCTGAGAGAGCGTGGCCTCCTTTGTACCTGCCAAGGCAAAAAAGTGTGGAAATCTACTTTCCAGAGTGCCCTCTCCAGTCCGATCATCACGCCAGAAGAGAAATAGATGCATGTTCCCCATCTTCGACCCGAGCTTGCACATCAACAGTGGCAGGACCTCTCGGATACCAGCCTAGAGCGGGGACTCATAACACACTCTCTTGGTTACAAGCCCGCCACTAACTCCATATACCTTCCTTATCAATCTAGCAACCAATGAGGTAGAAGAGCCCCAAATGCGGATCACCCATTTGGCAATGAGCGCATTATTCATACATTCCACGTCATGAACCCCAAGGCCACCTTCGTTGCGCCCCCTCGTGACCTCGTGGTCCCACCTTACGTTCTAGTGATCTTGGAAACCCTCCTTTTCTTGACCAACCCTTTTATTTGCACATCCATGACTAACAAGCCATGTTGGGTGATCAAACTCTCTCATGGGATTACTTTGCAGTTTTCGCAACACAACCGTTCTCTTCTGCTCAACACAAAGTAATATGTCTGTGTTTAATCGGGTTACTTTTATAAGTAATTAAATGCTCATCTCTCTTCTTGAAGAGAGTGTTTGTTATGAAAAGATCATAAGCCGTTACAAAATCTAGCCTGACTTTTCCCTCTTCATTTCTATTCTCGAAGCCATGTCCTCCATGAACACTACATATCCTGAAGCATCCTTTCCAACATGTCCATTGAGATCTCCACCTAGGCAAATCTCTCTCTCTTTGTGGGATTCCTGGCATAATCTTATCCAAATCCTCCCAAAAAATTTGTTTAACCCTTCATCGAAACCAATTTACAATGCATAAACTGAGATGATATTCATAATTTCATCTTCGAACACCACTTTTAGCAAAATAATTCGATCCCCGAATCTTTGCACCTCAACCACACAATCCTTCAAATCCTCATAGACAACCACTTCAACACCATTTCTGTCATTATATTTACCTGAATACCAATGCTTAAAGCATGTCTTCTTAATTTCCCTTTCTTTCTCTCTAACCCATTTTGTCTCCTGGAGACAATATCTAAATCTTCATTCTTTCCATCGTATTCACTATCTCTATTGATTTGTCTGTCAAAGTACCAACAACTTCCTTTGCAACCTCTTTTGGACTAACTTATTTACTCGCATGCGTCCATCATACGACTGATACGAGAACCTTCACAATCTTTGGACTGCATCTAGGTGGCGATGAGACGAAATTAGCTTATTTACTCGCCTGCATTTCTCATGTGAGAATTCTTGCAAATTTTGAACTACATCCGAGCAGCGATATAGCAACATTTGCCAACTTCTCATTGCATGCGGGCGATGCAACGCATCACTAGTAGGGAATGCTTCAACAAAATCTAAATATTTGCTTAAATCTATGTTGAAAAGAGCTAAACTATTTTGATACAAATTCCTAAATAGTATTCTTAAAAAGAACACTATTTAGGAATTTATCTCTCTTGCGCTGGCTGTCAGCTACCTAACATAACCAGGGATGAAAGTGAAAACAGATCGGATATCATGCCTATTTCCATATCCATATTCGCTTCATCTCTATCGAATATGAATACAGATACAGATATTATTTGGATATGCATCAAGGAAACTATATCCTTAAAAGTGCGAATACAAATTTGAATCAAATATTTATCGAATCTGAGTACGAATCGAATAAAGAGCCAATCCAAATATGAATCAAATAAAGAGTGACTCCAAATTATGTATCAAATAAACATGGAATTTGAATACAGATCGAATAAAGACCATATACGAATATGAGTCGATTTTTTATTATCAAAGTTTATAACTATTTTAAAAAAAGTTGCATCATAACAAAAGGAAGCGTCGATGTGACATGCATTCTTGACCGGAAGCAAAAAGGGAGTGTTTCGTAACTTTTGTTCGTGCCCATCCCCAAACAAACAGATATTTATTAATATCATTAATATATTGTATTATATATTATTTAATACAAATATAATAACACATGGTTGTAGCTCATATTACATTAACTAATATATAACAATATTAAATGTTATATTCGGATATCCAGATACAGATCCGGATATTCAATCCATTATCATATCCTTATCCGTATATGGAAAATTTTACAACCCATATCCATATTCGATCCGTATTCGATTAATATTCGGATATGGATATCCGTATCCGGTAATTTTTAGAATATGATAAGCAGATATTCGGATATATTTGTATCTGTTTTCATCCCTACACGCCACCCTCAATTTACCTAGGCTTGGGATCGGCCATGGCTGTATCTTGCACGAGTATGGAATATGGTAAGCCATATCACGATATATCGACGATATATCGATATCGACACGTGGCCAATATATCGTCGATATAGCCGATATATGCCCCCTGGAAGGCCGTATCGATATCGATATCGTATCGATACGATATTTCGACGATATATCGCTGAAATATCGCCCATATCGACGAGCCTTTGTGAAGAAAATGCTTGAAAATCGAGATATATCGCCATATCGTGCCCATATCGGTCCCATGTCGATATCGATATATCGCCGATATATCGCCGATATTTCCTTCCAATTATGCCCTTCCAAGGTCATTTCTATCACAAAATCGGGTCGAAATCGACGACATGGCATCGACATATTGTCGATATATCGTATCGACATGATACTTATACATATACTGACATTACCTACCTTGGCATGGAAATCCCAGGGAGTGAGGCCCCACTTTCTTATCCTGATCTTTCATTTCAGTACTCTGCTCTATTTTATTGGCTTCTTTCCTCCGCTTCGAAAGGTTGCTCTTCTACATTTCTTTAACATTCTGTGGATACACCTCTAGTACCTTTCTTTTTGTCCTCTTCGATTCGTTTGAAGCTATATATCAGTTCTCAAATAACTAGAATATATATGGACTACTTTTTCTAATTATCCGTGGTCTATGAGGGGGAAGGGTCCGATGGTCGCCTTTTTCTGCCGAGTTAATGCTTGCTATTATATAAATTCAAATAAAGATAAGACTTCCTATTTTGATTGAAATGATAATCGAGCTAATTTGCAACTATTTATTATATAAACATGTTATCAAAAGTAACACGTGACTCATCCTTCCTCGAGCCCAACTTTATGGGGATTTTCTACTACAAATAAGAAACCAGGCATGAAGTAGATTGCAAGCTGTTGAGAAGAGGAACGAATGAGGTGTTTATTCCATAGAGTTAGGGTCTCTTATATAGAGAGAAAACCCTAAAGAATACAAGGGTTACAGAACCCGAAGGGTCACGGGGGTTACGGAACTCGAAGGGTCACATAGGGTTACAGAACTCGAAGGGTCACGGGAGGTTACGGAACCCGAAGGGTTACAAACATAAATGTAAATCTAATAACTCTAACACCCCCTCAAGCTGGAGCTGAGAAAGATACAGCTTGTAACAAAATGAAAAATATACACCACATCTTCACATGGTGCATCATAAGAACATATGCCCGCTGCTGGTAGAAGACCTCGCTTGAGGACGGGTCTGCAGCTTTCAGGTCATCGGAATGTATCTCTGCCATGCCTGTAGAGTCGCTGCGATATCAGGTCACCGGAACGTATCTCTGTCGTGCCTGCAGGTCACCGGAACATATCTCTGTCGTGCCTGGAGAAGAATCGCTATAGAAGAAGTCCAGTGCGGAGGAGTAGTCAGATCGTAAAAGAATAATTATACGCCCTGATGAAGAAATCGATGCTCGGTGAAGATGGATGACCTGAGTAGTAGTCTGGAGTGTTGGTATGTCAGTCATGGTAGGATAACAGACATCCTGAAGAATCATCTATGGCTCCTCGTTTCTCTCATACTTGATAGAATAAAGAGGGAGAAATAAAAAGTTGGGAGAAACAAGTCGTGGTGAAACAGGGGCTGTTGGAGAGGGTGGGGCTACAGGTGGTGTCGGCGATGCAGGAGGTGCGCTTGGAGCTGTTAGAGCCTTGGACGACGCTTTAGATGCCGCTGGAGGTGGTAGCTGGTGTTGTTAGGGACTCGGACTGCCTTGCGTGAGACCATCGAATCCACAAGCGACGCAGGAGGTCCAACCCTCTCTCCTTGTTGGCGGAGAGAGGGCTGGTAGTGACGGTGGATTTAGGTATTAAGCTTCGATCTAGGACCGTCTTTCTGATACCATGTGGAGAAGAGGAAGGAATGAGATGTTTATTACATAAAGTTAGGGTCTCTTATATAGAGAGAAAACCCTAGAGAGTACAAGGGTTACAGAACTCGAAGGGTCACGGGGGTTACGGAACTCGAAGGGTCACAGAGGGTTACAGAACCCGAAGGGTCACGGGAGGTTACGGAACCCGAAAGGTTACAAACATAAATGTAAATCTAATAACTCTAACACAAGCAATGATCCATGATTACTAGTTTAATCCGGGGAGGGTCCTTTTTACTAGATGAGTCCTCAGGGCATCAGAGCATGATAGATTTGGTAAAGATGGAAAGAGTCGTTTAGTCCGGGTAATTGAAATGGGATATCCATGGCCCTTGTGAAGTAAATGGTTATAACTTCTTTATAACAATATAACAGAAATTGTGGTGGGCAATCTACAAATATTTGTATTTGTATTTTTTATATTCTGACCCGATCATGTTATCCTTCGAAAGCTTTTCCTTATTTTACGAGGTTCAAATTGGTTCTCTATTCCTACTTTGTTATCCTTATCTTTCATAATAGATTTTGTTTCAGTGTTTCCAATTGAATTTTCCCTCAGAGATGAATTGTCAACTGAGCACATACTCTTTCTCAGATGATCATAAAACTCAGGGAAGTGGCCTTGCTCCTTGGCCTGCTAGATTATCTGCCCCGCCTCCACGTCTTGCTGATTTTGGCTATTCGAATGAAATGTTTGAAAAGGATACAGTAAGTCGGTTGCCTCTTGATATTTTCACGTGCTTATGATTATGCTAACCTTTGTCATTAAAAATGTCTAAATTCGTTACTGACATCTTTTATGGTGCAGGAAACTTGGCAAAGGAGAGTGGACGCTTACTGGAAACTGTTGAGCCCAAAAATTAGACCAAATACCATAAGAAATATAATGGACATGAAAGCACACTTGGGTTCATTCGCAGCTGCTCTTAGGGAGAAGGATGTTTGGGTTATGAACATAGTGCCTGAGGAAGGAACTAATACTCTGAGGATCGTCTATGATCGAGGACTAATTGGCACTACTCATGATTGGTAAACCAACAATTTTTGGTGATTATCGAAATTATTATTACTAGTCTTGATATGATAATAAATGACATCAATTAGAATATTGCTACCACGAGGCATTAATTGTTTTATGGTATGTGTCCAGTTACTAAGGTTTGAGTTTTGAGATCAAGATGGAGTTATTTTTCAAAGGCAGCTTAGGTTTTTTCTTTTAACTATCAAGGTAATAAAAACACATCAAGCAAAGAGGAAAGCTCTCTGAGTGCATTCTGCACGCGAAAATTGCTTCTACTCTTATCTGAGATCAAAAAAATGAAAAATGATCTGACCTTTTCTGCATTGTATTTTGTGTTGCATGGTTACTTGTTTGTTTCACCAAGGCCTCTGGAAAAACATAATGCCATACAAATGATATGGTCTGCATTTATTGCTTATCTAGTATAGATTGCTCTTTTTTTTGAAGCATTGGATCTTATCTCATTAAGGAGAAAAACATACAAAAAAAGAATTCAACTGGAGTGCAGGGAACATAACATAGAAGATGTTTGCTTCTAGGGTCAGAAATAAGAATGAGGACTTTTATCTTGTTTTTTTTTTGAAGAAGCGGGTGAGATCTCAAGATGGGACTCACAACAAGAGCTGTATTAACATATCATAAAAGGTACAATTATACATGAATCCAGGCTGAGATAAGGGCTGTTGGAAAATGTGACTTCGATAATTATTCAGAAAACCCTAGGCTCTCTTATATAGGGAGAGACCTTAGGGTAAATTACAGAGAGGTCTATAGAAAAGAAAGAAACAACAACAAACTCCATAAATAAATAATAACACTACTAACTATTTCTACACTCCCCCTCAAGGTGGAGCATAGATATCTATCATGCTCAGCTTGGACGAACATCTCTGAAATGGTCCTCTGAGCAGTGGCTTGGTAAATATATCTGCAGTCTGATCTCCTGAGCTCACATGTGCAGTAGATATCAACCCTCTCTGGATCAAGTCCCTAGTATAGTGGCAGTCAACTTCAATATGCTTGGTCCTTTCATGAAAGGCTGGATTGTTGGCAATGAACAATGCTGCCTGATTATCACACTGAAGCTTCATAGGTAGAGGTACCGCTACATGTAGATCTTCTAGTACTGAGCGAACCCACATCATTTCCGTACTGGCTTGAGCCATAGCCCTATACTCGGATTCGGCACTGGACCTTGCCACAACAGTTTGTTTCTTGCTTTTCCAAGAAACCAAAGAGCCTCCAACAAACACTGCAAACCCTGAGGTTGATTTTCGGTCCTTGGGACATCCTGCATAATCTGCATCTGCACATGCTGAGACAGATAAGTCCGTGCCCTTTCTGAATAGCAGCCCTGAACCTGGAGAAGACTTTAGATACCTCAGTATCATGTGTATAGCGTCCATGTGAACCTGTCTTGGCTGCTCCATAAATTGACTCACCCTGCTAACTGCAAATTGAATGTCTGGGCGAGTTATGGTGATGTAGAGGAGTTTGCCCACCATCTCTCTATATCTCCTCTTATCTACTTCATCAGTATCACCATCATACAGCCTCACGCTGGGATCCATAGGAATACTTGATGGTTTGCAACCATCCATGCCTGTCTCAGTCAGGAAGTCTGTAATATACTTCCGTTGGGTCATTACCAAACCCTGTGCATTCCTCGCAAATTCTAACCCCAGGAAGTATCTCAGGGTGCCAAGATCTTTTGTAACAAATTGACGGCCAAGGAATGCCTTCACCTTTTCTATGCCCTGTGCATCATCTCCTGTAACAAGAATATCATCCACATAGACCATAATAACAACCGTACCTGCCGATGACTTCTGGACAAACAATGAGTGATCGGCATTTGACCTCTTGAATCCTTGTTGCTCAATCAGGTTGGACAACTTCTGGAACCATGCTCTGGGGCTCTGTTTGAGGCCATATATTGCTTTGTGAAGTCTACAGACCATCTGCTTCTCCCCCTCAGCAGTAAACCCAGGTGGCTGCTGCATGTAGACTTCCTCCTGCAAGTCTCCATACAGAAATGCATTCTTGACATCTAGTTGAGATATACTCCAATCACGGACTACAGCAACAGATAAGAGAATGCGAAGGGTAGAATGTCTCGCCACTGGAGAAAAAGTATCCATGTAATCCACACCGTAGGTTTGCGTAAACCCACGAGCGACCAAGCGTGCTTTATACCTATCCAGGGTTCCATCTGCATGGTATTTGACTGTAAAAACCCATTTGCAGCTCACAACGGATGCATCAGAAGGTGCAGGGACCAAAGACCATGTGCCACGAGACTGCAGAGCCCTCATTTCTTCTTCCATTGCTAATCGCCAGCATTCAATCTGCAAAGCTTCCTGGTATGTCCGTGGTATCTCCACGGAAGACAGAGCTGTGGCAAATCTCTGAAAATCACCTGTGAGACGGTGAAAAGAAACCTGTGAAGCAAACGGATAAGCGGCACATTGCCGCTTCTGTTTCCGAAGAGCAATCGGAACATCAAGATTGTCATCTGCTGTACGAGATGGGCTAGTGTCAGCCTGAACTGAAGGATCCTGCACATGTACCAAACCTGACCCGTCAGTAGTAGTGCCATCTGAACATACCTGAGGCGGGATGATCGGCTGCTGTGTGGTCTGAGCAGGACCTGACCGGCGCGTATAGAATTTCGGTAACGGTGATATGATAGGCCGTGGATTGGGTGGAGGTGGAGGAGGTGGTGGGGGTGGTGGAGGTGGTGCTGGCGTGGAGACAGACAGAGGGGAAGACTCAGATGTACTCAATGTAGGTGGTGGAGGAACATAGATCTCATCAGTGGTAGTGGATGGAACCATTCTGTCACCTGCAGGAGAGAAATACATGACAGACTCGAAGAAAGTGACATCGGCACTCACAAAGTATCTCTTAGTTGTGGGATCATAACACCGGTAGCCCTTCTGAGTTCTGGAGTAACCAACAAAGACGCACTTGACCGCTCTAGGAGAGAGTTTGTCAAGTCCGGGAGATAGACGATGCACAAAAGCTACAGTGCCAAAAACACGTGGAGTTAGTGAGAATAACTCCCTATCTGGAAAAATAATGGACATAGGTATCTTTTCACCAAGGACTGAGGATGGCATACGGTTGACTAGATAACAAGCAGTAAGGACAGCATCACCCCAGAAAGAAATAGGGGCACAACTCTGAATCAACAATGTACGAGTAATATCTAAGAGATGGCGATGCTTCCTTTCCGCGACACCATTCTGTTGTGAAGTATATGCACAAGTGGTTTGGTGAATAATGCCCTTTGATGACAGGAATTGTGACAGTAAGCGTGTACAGAATTCAAGGGCATTATCAGTCCGAACATATTTGACATTTGCAGAAAAGACATTGAACACTTCATTAATCAAGTTTTTGATCACATTTCCTGCTTCGGATTTATTTTTCAAAAGAAAGACCCATGACACACGAGAGAAATCATCCACTACCACAAGATAAAACCTGTGTCCCTGATGATCGGGAACACGACTTGGACCCCATATATCTATATGTAACAACTCAAAAGGGGAGCTACTGCTCCGACTCAGACGACGTGGGAAGCTCGACCTGTGATGCTTTCCCAACTGACACGCTTCACATTGAAACGAAGAACTAGGAGAGATCTGAGGCAGAAGATGGCGCATTTTCTGAAGCGGAAGGTGACCAAATCGGAGGTGCCAAATGTACGGAGAGACTGGTCCAGCCGAATGAGAGGAGACACCAGCATATGAATCCCGGACCAACCTATATAAACCATTCTGCTCAGAGCCACAGCCAATCACCTTGCCCGTGAGTATGTCCTGAAAAATGAGAGAAGACGGGTCAAATATGGCACGACAGTTCAAATCCTTCGTAATCTGACTAATAGATAGCAAATTCATTGAGAACTCAGGAGCATGCAGAACATTCTGTAAATGCAAAGTGGAGGACAGGAAAACCTCCCCCTGTCCAACAAGGGGCGAATGGGTACCATCTGCTATCTGTACTGAACGTCCGGGAGGAATGTCCCTGTAGGCCTGTAATCTACCTCTATCACGGCAGAGATGATGTGTGGCTCCAGAATCAATAATCCAGTCGGATATATCATGAGATGTAGTAGATCTACCTGAGGAGCTTGCGGCTGCGGAAGAACTGGCAGAGGCAGTGGCAGCAATATCTGAGGAATCACCAGGCGAATCACCAGAAGCATGTGGCATAATCTCTCGGAGACGGGCGACAAGTTCGTCAAATCGACTATCTGCAGTAGAGGTCAGTGGAGACTGAGAGTGCTCTGCAATGCGGGCTGATGCTGGAAATCCATGCTTCGAATAGCATGTCTCCTCCGAGTGTCCTGTGCGACGACAATAGGAGCATGTCTGACTAAAGCGACCACCCCTCCCCTGGGGTCCACGGCCACGTCCACGACCATGACCAGATGGTGGTCCACCTCTCCCACGCGAGACTGCCATCGCTGAAGGAGGTGGAGTAGAAGAGCTGGAGGAGACTGGAATGCGGCTAAGCCGTCTGTAAACATCCTCAACTGGAGGAATAACTGCATCTGCGAGAATCTGAGATCGAGCTGCATCGTACTCTGGGTCAAGGGCCGCAAGGAGAACACCAACCATGGTGGCGTTTCGAAACGCCTTCTGCTGCTCAGGAGTTGCAGTCAGAGGGATGATACTATATAGCTTCTCGAACATCCCTCTTAGGGATGTATAAAGAGAATGGAGAGGTCTGCCGTTCTGCTTCATTGTGAATATGTCGTGCTGAAGCTGCAACATCTTCGTCTCATTTCGCACTTGCGAATATGTGGCGGCAAGAATGTCCCACATTGCCTTAGCAGTGGGCTGATGGAGGACGTCGTTGGCAATCTCCATCGTTAAGGTGCCGGACAACCAGACCTTTGCATAGGAATCATCAGCCTCCCACGAGGCATAGATCCCAGTCTTCTCCGCGGGCTCATCCTCGGTAAGAATATGTTTCTTACCATTCGACTTCATAAGGCTCATGAACTGCATAGCCCAGAGCTCGTAGTTAGACCCGTCCATCTTGACTATTGGCGCAGGACCTTTGAATGCGCCGGTGGAGGGCATATCAACTTTTGATTCTGACATACTGCCGCTTGGAGAAGAACTAGGATATGTAGACGTAATGCTGGATGTCTACAAAAACTGCATCAGATTTGAGTACGTGTGTAGACTTTCACGCACTCAAATCCATAAACCGTAGGAAGAGGGGTCTAGGGCACGCCGCCAAGGAAGTTTACAGCCCTTGAATCGTCACGAGAACAACTCGTATAGAGTGCTGGAGACCACTAGAACCCTTCAGCGACAGTTGAAGGGTGTCGCTGTGGGTACGGGTGCCGCTGTGGCGGCAGTAGGCGGCAGGGAGGGGTGCCGCTAGGGTTCCGGTGGCTGTGGGCGGCAGAGGAGGGGTTGCCGCTGTGGCTAGGGCGCCGCTGGTAGGCGCAGGAGGCCGCTGTTGTGCGGCTGTGAGCCGCTGGAGAGGTGCGGCGGCGGGCTGATGTGCGGCTGGAGCCGCGGGAAGGGTTGCGTCGGGAGCCGCAGATGGTGCGGCGGCGAGATGAGAGAGAGCGAAGGGAGAGGGGCGGCGGGTGGGGAAGGGGAAAGAGCCCTAAGGCGGCTCTGATACCATGTTGGAAAATGTGACTTCGATAATTATTCAGAAAACCCTAGGCTCTCTTATATAGGGAGAGACCTTAGGGTAAATTACAGAGAGGTCTATAGAAAAGAAAGAAACAACAACAAACTCCATAAATAAATAATAACACTACTAACTATTTCTACAAGGGCCATGTAGTGACCAAGTACATTATCCGCATAAAAACGTTGTCTCCAGAAGATATTTCCATTCCTTGCGCACCAGATAGTCCATAGAAGGGCGAATGCAGGCGAAATATCTTCCTGCAAATTTTCACATGCCGACCTGATCAAACTCCAGAAAGAAACTTCGTTGTCAGTTCTTAGCCATTGGATTTCAACGCCAGCCCGAAACGGAACTGAAATTCTGCACCCAAAAAAGAGTTGGTTCATAACTTCAGCCTCCTCTCCACATCTCGCACACATCAGGTCTCCTATATGTAAAATCCTATCACATCGCATTTGAGTTAGCAACCGATCACACTTGGCAAGCCAACGGAATACTTTGATCTTCTGTGGAATCTTACAACGCCATATAATCCGGCAGTCGCAAGTGGGCTCATACTGGGTCGAACTCTCATTGCGGGCGAAGAAATGGTAAGCTCTTTTACATCTTTTATTTTGTTATTTAATCAGTGGGCAAGTTGAGGGGATAACCCAAATATAATTTGGTTCAGTCCCATCTTAGACAAAAATGCCATATAATTCTTAATAGTCTTCTTTCAACAAATTTTCAGTATTTCCCGACCCTTCTTACAAGGCTCTTCTAACTTCTTTACATCTACGAACTTGAGCATTGGATCATCTTTTTTGCTCATGTCCTGACCACCTTAGCCAAGTTTCTCTTCTATTAATTGATTCAGTGCTGGACCTATCTTTTGTTTGATATTCTCCTTGTGAATCTGATCATTGTTTGTGTGACCATACATTAGTTGGATTCATCATCTCAGCTATGGACGTTTTTGCACACGTCTGTAGTTAACTGTCCAATGCTCGCTACCATAAAACATTTCATGTCTCACTGCATCTTTATAGTATTTTCTTTGACACCACATAATGATATTTATTTGGCGTCAAAGGTATTCATGTATCACAAAGAACACATGAAGCTTCTCTCCATGTCATCCACATGATATTTTTTTATGAGTAAGGTCTCCATTAGTCCACAATTCATCCTTTAATAGATTGAACTTATTCCTTCACCGGCATCCTTCTTTGAAATGAATTGTATTCCAAGTTTTACTTCTGCCATTTTATTAATCAGTTAATTGTAATTCTTAAACTCTAAAGCCTCCTAAATTAGAAATTCGATCAAAGGGATCACGTCTATGATTTTTCTTAATTTTGAGGCTAGTTATATTCTATTTAAATAGTGTAATTGAGATCAATTGTAGATCTTTACTTTTTCTTATCGATGCTTTTAATGTAATTAAATGATGTATTTATTAGGAGTCCAACCCATCCTACATAAAGGGGTCATTGTGCTTTTATAAGACGCAAGTCATGGTACAGAATGAAATATGGAGTTGCCTCCATCCTTATCCCCTTTCTCATGTCATTTTATGTGAGATTCAATCCCGCATTTTAGCGCCTCACTCAACCTACAAATCTAGTCACACATCTTCTCTCTTCTCCTCCCATTCTCAAATCTTGGCATAGTGGTCTAAGATGATGGCCATCTTGTTCTCACAACTTCATGATCCCTTTTTCCTTAAAAAAACTTCATGGCCCTTTTTTAAAAAGCCAAAAAATGGTCTTTCAGTATGGGATGCCATTCAACTTTTATTTAAAACAAGCATTCAAACAGTACAAAACCTTTTACATCCTAAACCCCACCTACTACCTTTCACAATCACACTCATCATATGGTAACATCCTTCGGAACGTTCTCTTTTTTGCCATTCCAAAGGGCCCAAATAATGTAATCAAACCCAAATTGAGGGGTCAAGTAGAATTTATACAATCGTGAATGTGGGGATTTCTCATACCAAGGTTGAGGGGCCAACCAAATAGTCGAAAGGGAGGAGAGAGGAGAGTAAGATGTGCGACGCGCTTCACGGATTAAGGGAAGGACGTGGTTGAGAGGAGAAATCCTAGAGATTGGGAGAAAGGTGGATAACGGTGGAGGAGTACTCCAAAATCACAACTCAAATTCAGTTCATAACATAACCTGATTTACAATGGACTAGTGCCCCCTTTTATATAGAGAAGGGGTCTAATTACAAATATTTAAAAAATAAAATTTAAACTAAATAAAATACTAATCAACTCTAAAATAAAATAGTAAATGAAATGAATGTTTGTGATTATTGTTGAGAAAAATAGAAAAGATGTTTATTCCATGGAACCCTAGTCTCTCTTATATAGAGGAGAGAGGTAAATTACGTAAGATAGACATGAAGAGATAAAAATAAGAAACTAATATTCAGAGTACATAGAGTTATCTCTACACTCTCCCTCAAGATGGAGCATAGATGTCAATCATTCTCAATTTGGAAAGAACACTTCTGAAATGGCCCTCGGAGTAGTGCCTTGGTAAAGATGTATGGTGTTTGATGTCCTGTGCTGACATGGGAGGTAGAAATTAAGCCCTTCTGAATCATGTCTCTAGTATAATGTCAGTCTACTTCAATATGTTTCGTTCTTTCATGGAATGTAGGATTGTTTGCAATAAACATGACAACCTGATTATCACATTGTAACTGCATGGGTATAGGTACATTTATATACGAGTCTGCTAGCACTGCTTGAACCTACATCATTTTGTACGTGCTTGTGTCATAGCCCTATAATTAGATTCTGCACTCGATCTAGCCACCATTATTTTTTTCTTACTCTTCCAAGAAACAAGAGAACTGGCAACGAATACTGCTTAGCCAGATGTAGGATTTCTATCCTTAGGACATCCTGCATAGTCTGCATCAGCACATGCAGAAATGGAAAGAGTTGCTCCATTCATGAATAATAAACCTGCACTTGGAGAAGATTTTAGATATCGCAATATCATGTATATAGCAACCATTTGTACCTGTCGACGTTGCTCCATGAACTGGCTCACCGACTTACTGCAAATAAGATGCCATGTCTAGTAATAGTAACATATAAGAGCTTCCCCACCATCTCTATGTATCTCCTCTTGTCAACCTCTTCTATATCATCATTATATAGTTTCATGCTAGGATTCTTTGGAGTAGTGGATGGTCGACAATCAATCATGTCTGTCTCAGTAAGCATATCTGTAACTTAATTCCTCTGGGTCATCACAAGACCCTGCGCATTCCTAGCAAATTCTAACCCTATGAAATACCTTAGGATGTCCAAATCCTTCGTAACAAACTGACGATCCGAAAATTATTTTACCATTTTTATCCCCTGCACATCATCTCTTGTAACAAGAATATCATCCACATAAACCGTGATAACAACAATACCTCTAGGTATCTTCTTCACAAATAGTGAGTAGTCTGCATTTGATTTCTTGAACCCCTGCTTTTCCACCAACTCTGAGAGCTTCTAAAACCAAGCCCTTGGAGTTTGCTTAAGGCCATATATTGCCTTATGGAGTCTACTATCCTGCTGACACTCCCCCTCTGCAGCAAACCCCGAAGGCTGCTACATGTAGACTTCTTCCTGTAGATCTCCATAAAAAATGCATTTTTAACATCTAATTGAATCAAGGGCCAATCACGTACCACAACAACTAAAATAAGGACCCGTAAAGTGGAGTGGTACACAACGGGAGAGAATGTGTCCATATAGTCCACACCGTAGGTATGAGTAAATCCACGAGCTACAAATCTTGCCTTGTAACGATCAAGGCTCCCATCCGCATGGTGTTTAACAGTAAACACCTACTTGCAACTGACGAAAGAGGCTCCAGAAGGAGCATACACCAAACTCTAGGTACCATGTGATTGCTGGGAAAACCATCTCTTCCTCCATAGCTAGTCGTCAGTGATTATCGTTCAGGGCCTCCTGGTAATTCCGTGGAATAGTCACGACCAAGGTTCGAAATCTCGATTTCGATCTCGTTTCGGTGACCTGTAATACCGAAATTTCGGGAAATTTCGACGATTTCGGTGGAAAAGTCGGAAAAGGCTCAAAAATCCGATTTTCCCCAATTTTATTGAAAATTTCGATATTCCAAGTTATTAGAACAATAAATAACATACAAATACACAATTATTTCACACATATTGGTCATCTATACCCTTTATATAGACATATCGGTCATATCGGTCATATCGGCCATATCGGTCATATCGGTGATATTGTTGTAACATTGTAAATACATAATAAACAGAGTAATAGTCTAGTCTTACAAATACAAATGAAGTTACAACAAGTGAAAATTATTAAGAACATGCATATTTATGATCCATGTAATAAAAGATTAAAGATTAAAATATATTACCTGGTGACATGTTTTGTTCAGAACCAAGAGTTCCGTGGTGGATCTGAATGCCCCCCCTTCCCTTGTTGTCTCTCATAACGCATCGCAGATTCAATGAACTTGCAGTAGTTTTCCCATGTCATGTACGAGTACATGGCCTTGTAATCCATCACATACAGCCTGTATTGGTGGTCATCGATGCCTATGAGTATCCGAGACGAGGATAAGCAACACTGGATCCGGTATCACGAGTGGCACGACGAGGCTGCGAACTACTGCCCTGAGATCCTCGAGACGACGACGACGGAGTAGGAGAAGATCTCTGCGGAGGAGGAGGAGGAACTGGTGTGTACTCAGGGAAGAAACCGTAGCTGTCACTCCTAAAGAAGCTGCCCTGGCTCTGCTCAGATTGGCTACCTTGGTAGTTGTCTCCGCTACTGTATCCCCCATGCTCACTGTAACCATATGAATATGATGGAGGTACGTACTGAGGAGGAGGAGGAGGTCCTGGAGGAGGAGCTTGAAAGTATTCCGGGAAGACGCCAAATGATCTCTCATCGTGCGACGATCTATATCCGCCTAAAGGACTTGGTGCTCCTCCGCAATATGGGCTATCAATATCCATGAAGCTCAAAGAACCTACAGATGATGTCAAATCTTCCATGTAGCTGTCAGTTGGACGATGCCTCAACCGTACTCGTAATCGTAGGCCCTGGACTCGGACTTGGAACAAATTGTCCGTGTGTGTTCCGCTGTCTCTCCATATATTCACGTCCTGCTTATAGGCCTTCCTCAAGTCTGGTATCTTGTGGTCCACGACTACTCCCTCCTGACCCACCTGAGTTTGACTCCCCACCACCACCAGGTCCACCACGACCAACATCGTCATCATCATCATCATCTCCACTGTCATCCTTTGACTTTGACTTGGATTTGGAGCTACTCGAGAGAATTTTCATCAACAGCCGCATCAATCTCACCCTCCAACCCTCCAACAGGGTCTGTAATCCGCCCGGATCTTGCCAAGAAGTCACCAACGTCTGCTCCCATTTGCTGACTTATGTTCTCATTTGGTCTTCCACTTGGCTGATCGAGAACTGGGGCACCATTGGAATCCATCCACCTCTGGAGAACGTCCTCATCAGCATCGTCATCGTGCATCTTAAAAATGTATGCAAGATCAATAGGGTCCGTGTAGTCATCTTTGTCATGTCCCTCCCTTGCATGCTTCAATTTCAGCCTCAAGTTGTAATGCACGAAGACAAGGTCATTGGGCTTCTTTTCTCCCTACCTGTTCCGTCTCTTGGAATGGATCAAATTGAACGTGCTCCAGTTCCTCTCACAACCGCCAACAGATGCGGTTTGAGACAACACTTTCACTGCCACACTTCGAAGGTTGGGAGCTTCCATCCCGTATAACAACCACCATTCGGCTGCAAAAAAAGAAAAAATAGAGAAATCAAAAGTAGGAATAAATGAACACACAAGTAATGGTTTTATTTGCCTTTGTCCCTACCAGGAATAGTATTACCACGTCCGTTGACCGCAGTAATTCGACCGAAGGAACCCAATGCATCTTGGAAATACTTAACCTGCACAGTGCACAAATAGGTTTAAGTCGTAGAGTCGTATTACATCTTTACGAAATTTCTTGTGACTCCAAATTTAGTTAGAAATTGAGGATATTACCTCGTTCATGTACATGATCTGTAACTTCTCGTCCTTGACGAGCTTCTCCACCACAATCTGTACGGCTGCTAGAAGGTCAGCATTTGTACCAAGTCCATTCTTGTACTGGTACTTAGGATTGAAGTAATAAGCTGAACAGAAAGTCACGAACAAGCTCATTTATGATGTCCAACTATAGAAATTTAAATAATTGAAAAAAAACCATTTGTACATAATACATACCGGCCTTGTGAAGAGGATGTGAGAGCATCTTGGACCATCACTCGTCTATGATGTCCAACCATGCTTTCGATCCCTTCCCAACCGCTTCTCTGACCTTCTCTCTCATGCAGCGCATTGCCTCGTAGATGACTCCCATGGTGGGCTTCTTGTCGCCATCCATGATCCGCAATGCAGAAACAACTGGATCCATGATCCTCGTGACCCGAGTCACGTCATCTCAAAAGGAGATATCATTGATCAATATCTCCACCTTCCATCCTCCTTCAGTCCGAGCTTCAGGTATCTCGAACCACTCACCCTGGCAACACATGGTTTTCAAACCCGTCTTATGTTGCTTGAGGCTTTGCAATGCTATAAAATTGGTTGCAAAGCGTGTGATGCCAGGCCTCACCAACTTCCCGCTGTACATCCGCCTCATCAGTGCCAACACTTTGCTGTGGTTGTAGATGAATGTGGTGATCATTCGTGCTTTCTCCACCACCCTTGAGACGAGCTTCCTCTTACTGAAATCCTTAAGGATCAAATCAATGCAATGCGCAGCACACGGTGTCCAAAAAATTCCGTAGCTGCTGGACTTCATTATTGTTTCACCAGCCTTCTTGAAATTGCTACCGTTATCCGTCACAATTTGCACAATGTGCTCTTTCCCAACCTCCTTTATAACGTCCTTCATCAACTTCAGAAGGTACCTGTGGTCCTTCACATGCTCAGATGCATCAACAGATTTCAAGAAGATTGTCTTCCCATCGTAGTAGACAAGGAAGTTGATGATATGCTTCCTTGTGTAGCCCGTCCACCCATCACACATCAATGTCACCCCATACTCTGGCCATCTCCTCAACTTGGCGATGCACTCATTCATCTCCTCTTTCTCCATCCCCAGATATTGTTCATGGATTTTCTCCGATCAGAGGTTCATGGATTTTCTGGCTTTGATGAACGCTCTTGCTCAGGCGGGATCTCCCTCGGATGGCTTGGATCACTTGGGTTTGGAGGGATGGTCTCTTCTCGACTCGGAAGGCCTACACATCCTTGTTCGATTCTCTGCCTCCTACTTCGGATGCTTTGACGCGAGACCGTGGCTTCTTCTGGGGGCCTGGGTTTGCCCTTACGTATCGTTTTCTTCCTTTGGCTCCTGCGCAGAAGGAGACTCTTGACGCACGATCGTTGTTCCAGGTTGATCCCCTCGGTTTCTAACACTTGCGGCTTGTGCGATTCTAATGTGGAAACACTGGACCATCTGCTGTTTCTTTGCCCCCTGGTCCGGGATCTGTGGGACGACCCCTTTGTGAATTGGATGCTCGCTCGTGATGTGGAGTCCTTCTGCGACTCCCTCTTCTCTAATAGGCGGCTGGAGAGAAGGCGTCTTCTTGCTCCGGTGGCTTGTTTGTGGTCGTTATGGCTTGCTCGCAACGAGGCCCTCTTCTCCGAGCAGCGGTTTTACCTGGAGAACGTCTTCTGCCGTGCTAGGGCTTTTGTGGCTGATTGGTGTCTCGTATGACTTGCATGTTTTCTCGTTCTATTTTTGTTGTTAGTGGCTGGCCGCCCACTTCGGGAGGCTACTTGCCTCCTTAGCGAGGGGCTTTGTTTTTAGTTTCTCCTTTTGTAACTTCTCCTTTACTCTCTTAATATATTGGGGTGAGCACCATCGAGTGTATCCCCCTCTTCTTGGCTTCAAAAAAAAAGATATTTGTTCATGATCTCGGAGGATGTAGGAGCCTTTACTCCTATTCCCGCTGCAGCGATCTCATCAATGGCATGCTGCAAGAATGGCTCGCCTGCAATGTTGGCAGGAATGCTCTCCCCAAAGAAGAGCTTGCTGATGGCTTTTCCCACCCTTTCTCGTGCATTGGTGAACATTTCCTTCACCGTTTTCTGCCTCGGATCCTTGCTTGCCTTGTATTGCATGGATCCGCTGTTCGTCAAGAATGGCTCAATTCTCTTCCCTTTGTGTTTCTTGGTGGGTAGTGGTACTGGTGCGTCTCCAGAACCACTCCCACTCCCACCTGCACCATAGAAGCCGCCCGTGTACCACCGAGTTCTCTCATCTCGAACTCGCTCCTCAATGATTCTTGTGTAGCCCTTCTGTTTGCCCTCCTCTCTGCTGCAGTCTGAATGTCGGCGGGGTACACAAAATCATCGTCGTCTGAATCAGAAATGACGTTGAATTCTTTCTCGAACATGAACTCCTTCATTTGTTCTTCCCTTCTTACTTTCTCCGTCTCCTTTTCCTTCTTTCTGTCCAAGCTTGCCTTGACCTTGTCCCTCACATCTTTGGGACAACGTGTGCACTTGGCAACATTCTTGTTGTTGCCAACAAGATGTTGCTTCATCCTTGTGATCCCGCCTCCTCCCAACTTCTTCCCACAGAAATTGCATTGCGGCTTCGCCTTATTTCCATCAGGAGCGGAGGCATACCTCCAACCAATGTCCCCTCTGAATTCGCCCCTCTGATCATCAGAACTGTCAGATCCAGAACCAGAGCCAGATTGTGCCATGGTGATGAACGTCGAAATCTGCGAGGAAATTCAAGAACAAACATTAAGTTGGCATACAATGTAACTGCTTATGAATATGCAAATTATTTTATGTTTTTAATTTCGGAATTATTATATATTTAATTTTTCTAACACCTACTTTTCCGATTTACTGAAAAAGGACCTTGGATCTATACATTAGGATCTTAGATCTACAAATTAGGGGACCATTTTCAAGAAAGACTACGTAAGTGACATAAAATATGAACAACAACGTAATTATTTAACAAATAATTTTCGGATTTTCTATATTTTTAAATTTTATTAATCCAAAAAAAATTCCTGATTATGATTTCTACTTCCCGAATATATAATACCACAACTCAGTATCGTTCCACATTAAACCTCAAAAGCCCCAATTTCCGTTAACATAGATCCAACAAAATGTTCTCCAACTATGTTTTACTTCATGTTAACTTCAGATCTGAGATACAATGATCATAGCTAGCACTATTGTGCCAAAAAAACACAAAAGCCCCAATTTTCTTCTCCAAATTTATACCTATTTTTGGGGAAATCTCTCAAATTAAACACCATGGCAAGCTATATGAACATCCTAACAGTGAAATCCCTAAAAAAATTAATGAATTTGAAGAAGATTTAGCCTAATTTGGCTTACCTCGAAGGAAGAAGACCTTGGAAGAGGAAGGAGCTGGCTCTGCACGAAGTCGGGCGAAATGGGGAAGTTTCGGCCGAAATTTCGGCATATCTCGACATTTCCGTGATTTTTTTATTGAAAGATTTCATATGTCGGCCGAGATATCGAGACGAGCCGAAATATCGCCGATATCTCGCGATATTTCGGCCGATACCCTGGATATCGATATATAGAGTACTTTCGAAAGCCAAGACCCGTCGAAATCGAAATTTCGACGAAATTTCGTCGAAATTTCGTGAAATTTCAGTCCATGGTCACGACAGATAGAACAACAACAAATCTCTGAAAGTCCCCTGTCAAACGATGAAAAGGACACCTGAGATGTAAGGGGATACGAGGCACAAGTACGTTTTTGCTTTCGTAAAGCTATGGGTACATCCAGATCATCAATAGCATCAACCATGTGTGGGCTAGTCTCCTGCAAAGATCCCTGCACAGATATATCTCCAGACCCGTCATTAGAAATCATGTTATCAGAGAAAACCTGAGGTGTGCTGGATGACGAGCGATTACCATGAGCAGAGACATGTCTACAGGTATAGAATTTTGGTAACGGTGGGATAATTAGGACTGGATAGAAGGTGGTGGTGGCGGTGTTGGTACAACAGGCACAGGCGGAGGAGAAGACAAAGACGTGGGAGGAGGTGGCATGTAAACCTCATCATAAGAGTCTGATGATGCCAACTTGTCTCCTGTAGGGGAGAAAAACATCACAGACTCAAAAAATGTGACATCAACACTGATATAATATTTCTTGTGTAAGGTTCATAACACCGATATCCCTTTTGGGTCCTGGAGTACCCAACAAACACACATTTGACAGTCCTAGGATAGAGTTTGACAAGACCTGGAGCCAACCGGTGTACGAATGCAACCGAACCAAAGACACATGGAGTGAGAATAATTCCTTTCCAGGAAAACCTATAGAGAAAGGAGTTTTCTCACCCAAAACCGACGAAGGCATGCGATTCACCAGGTAACACGTCGTAAGGACAGCATCACCCCAAAACAAATGTGGGACACTACTCTGAATAAGAAGTGTCCGAGTGATACCAAGTAAATGATGATGCTTTCGTTCTGCAACACCATTTTGCTGAGAAGTGTAAGGACATATTGTTTGATGAGTAATGCCATGAGATGAAAAGAAATGTGATAGAGTATGTGTATAGAATTCCAAAGCATTATCTGTTCTCACAAATTTCACAGAAGAGAAAACTTTTTGCACTTCATTGATAAAGATTTTGATCATATCCCCTGCTTCAGATTTATTTTTCAATAAGAAAACACATGACAAATGAGAGTAATCATCAACTGCACCAAGATAAAACCTGTGTCCCTGATAACTAGGAACATGACTCATACCCCAAATGTCAACATGAAATAATTCAAAAGGAGAGCTACTGCTCTGACTCTGACAACTAGGGAAAGTTGACCGATGATGCTTCCCCAACTGACAAGCTTCACACTAGAAGGAAGACCTCGGTGAGATCTATGGCAAGATATGGCACATCTTCTGGAGAGGGAGTTGATCAAAACGTAGATGCCAAGTGAAGGGAGAGACTGGTCCAGTTAAAATCGAGGACGCGCCTGCATAAGGAGTTCGGACCAGTCGATAAAGACCACCCTGCTCATGACCACAACCAATCACCTTGCCCATAAGAATGTCCTGAAAAACAAGAGATGATCGGTTAAAGATAGCTCGACAATGCAATTCTTTCGTAATCTGACTGATAGATAACAAATTCATAGAAAAATCAGGGGCATGTAATACGTTCTGCAGATGCATTAATGGTGTCAAAGTAATCTCCCACTGTCCTATGATTGGGGAATGAGTCCCATCGGCTATCACCACAGTTCTTCTTGGGGAAACCTGTCTGTATGCTGTAAGCTGACCTTTGTCTCCACATAAATGGTGCGTTACCCCATAGTACATAATCCACTCTGTAATCTCAGATCCATAGCAGGATGTAAAGGCATAAGTACCACCTGAGGTGATGGCCATAGCAGAAGTACTGGCAGAGGTTGAAGCGACAACATTGGAATGGCTTCCTGGAGATGGTGAAGGAGGCATGATATCTCGCGGTCTGGCCATAAAGTCATCAAATCTCTGATCTGAAGTAGGAGCAGTGGGAGACTCAGCCTGCTCCGCTACACGGACTAATGCTGGGAAACCATGCTTGGAGCAGCATGTCTCCTTGGTATGACCTGGGCGATGGCAAAACGTGCAGGGTGGACGAATGCGACCTCCTTTACCATGAGGTCCTCGACCATGAAAAGAAGAAGAGCCTCCTCTGCCTCAGAGGCTACCATCGTCGAAGAGGTCTGACCAGTGGCAGTGGATGGAACAGTGATCTTGCTGAGTCGACGAAAAGCTTCCTCCATAGGAGGAATAGTATCATTCGCAAGAATCTGAGAGCGAGCATCATCATATTCATGATCCATGGATGCGAGGAATACACCAACCATAGTAGCATTCTTATATGTCTTCTGCTGCTCCGAGATAGCCGTGAGTGGCATGAAGCTCCGAAGCTTCTCAAACATCCCACGCAAGGATGTATACAATGAATGGAGAGATCGACCATTCTGCTTGATAATGAATATGTCGTGCTGAAGTTGAAGGATCTTGGTTTCGTTCCTCGCCTGAGAGTAAGTGGCTGGGATGATGTCCCACACAACCTTAGCAATGGGCTGATGTAACACATCATTGGCGATCTCTGTCGTCAATGTCCTTGAAAGTCAGACTTTGGCATATGCATCATCTACCTCCTACGAGACGTTAACCCCAGTCTTCTCCACCGACTCCTCGATAAGAATGTGCTTCTTACCATTCGACTTCATAAGGCTCATGAACTGCATAGCCCAAAACTCATAGTTCGTCCCGTCCATTTTGATAATAGGCGCTGGACCTCTGAAAGCGCCTCTGACGGGTGGGTACATCGACTTTGTTCTTAGACATATTGCCAGATGTAGAAGACTAAGGTTTTGTAGACCAAAGAGTGAATGTAAAAAAAAAGCGGATTTGAATGCATATGTAGACTTATGCACCCAAATCCATCAAGTAGACAGAGAGATCGACATCGACGATGGAGCGGCTAGAAAGCAGGTCGCACACGGAGGCGCTGCACGTGCAAGGGTAGCACGCTAGGCGATGCGCAGTGTCCCGCGAGATGGTTTGCGGTGGCGCACGAGGGCACACGAGGCGACATGCGCTGATGCGCGGTGGCGCACTGGGTAGCGCACGGTGAGGTGTGGTGGAGCAGCGATGCGTGAGAGTCGACGTGCGTAGGACAGCAGCGCGCGGGGCGGCACACGGGGATGGGTGACACATGTGCGAAGACGAGGGCGGAAGGTGATGTTTTTTTTTGAACCAAAGCTTTTCGGGGGAAGCACGTCCTGGTGATCGCCCCAAATATTATTAGAATAAAAAAGGAGCGGGAAGGGGGGGAGAAAGAAGAGAGATACAGACACAAGGGATCGAGAGGATCCAACAGCACACACTACAAAAACTACAACAACAGCCAGTCACCCAGAAGACAACCAATGTGTGCTAGAACATTCTCCCTATAAAATGTTTGACCCCTGAAAATCTTAGCATTCCTAGCGAGCCACAGTGCCCAAATGCAAGCGAACGGGCAAAGCATTTCCCGCCTAGGTCGATCGGCACCCGAGCGCACGGAGGCCCAAAAAGAGTCAGCCGAGGAAGCATTGAGCCAAGAAACATTGAGGTCGGCCCAAACAGCAGCAGTTGTCGGACAAAGGAAGAATAAGTGCTCCAGAGTCTCCGCAAACTCGCCACACAGCACGCAATCCAAGGATTCAGATTCCGAGAGAAACCTCGCACATCTATCACGAGTCAAGATCCTTCCACGCCTCAAGAGCCAAAGAAAGAAAGTCACCCTCTCCGGAAGCTTTAAGCGCCACAGCCAACCCAGATCATTGCAAAGAAGGCCCCGCTCAGTACTCAGCTGCTGAGAGATGACGTTGAAAGCCCTCCTAGACGAGAAAGGGCCGTCGCGCCAAACCCAATGGTCCCTGGAAGATGAGGAAGATGGTTTTGGCGCAGTCGAAAGGTGCTGTAGAAGCCTCAAGAAATCATCGAAACGCTCGTCGGATAGATTGCTAGCAAACTCTGGGAACCAATCGCTCCCATTCCAAGCAGATGCCACCGTCGCCCAAGAGTTCGAGGACAGCGCACAAAGGCGGGGGAAAGAAGAAGCAAGCGAGGTCTCCCCCGCCCAAGCGTCGTGCCAAAAAAGCAATGAGCTACCATCTCCCATCGCCTGCTTGAAGCAATGGGAGAAGCGCCTAACCGCCGAAGCAACCCCTCTCCAAAAAGGGGTACCAGAGCGCACAGAGACGACATCCCGCATCATGTTCCCCCCGATGGAAAGAACCTCCCGCAGCATAGAAGGAAAGAATCCGATGACGCTACCCCAAAGCGTGTTGACCCACTTCAGCATCAGCGCGTCGTTAACCAAATCAAGTCTTCGAATGCCGAGACCACCATCGCATTTCCTTTTGGCCACTTCAGCCCATTCCACCAGATGGATGCCCCGCGACTCATGCCTCCTCCCCCAGAGAAAGCATCTCATAAGGCTCTCAAGACGCCTTCTAGTCCCCACCGGGATCGCCCAATTCGAGAGGAAGTAGACAGGAATGGATGCAAGGACCGATCTGATTAGGACGAGGCGCCCCCCCCGCGAGAGCATCGCCGCCCCCCATCCAGCAAGTCTTCTTTCCGCCTTGTCCATCACCCTGTGCCAATGAACCAATCTTGCCCTTCTTGCGCCCAGCGGCATGCCCAGATAGTCGACCGGAAGAGAAGAGGGTGGACAACCCAACAGCACGCCACACGCCGACGCTTCCTGGTCCCCCAAGTTGAAAGGGATCAATTTGGATTTGGAGTGGTTGATGCGCAACCCCGAAAGCTCGCTAAAGATCTTCAAAGTAGCCGCCATCCCTCTAACCTCCTCCACACCCCCCTCGATGAAGGCGATTGTGTCATCCGCATACTGGAGAGTTGGAGTGTTCTTGTAATCGCAGCGGAAACCCGATGTGAATCCCCGCGCGACCACCCTCTCCGCCATCCTTGGAAGCACATCTGCCGCAATAACGAAAAGCATGGGTGCCAGAGGGCACCCTTGCCGAACGCCCCTCCTAGGCTGGAAAGAACTACCAGCGATGCTGCCATTAATCATGATAGAGAAGGAAGCAGTAGTAACGCACCGCCGCACCCAGGAGATCCACACATTCGGAAATCCGCGAGCCCGTAACACGGACCAAAGAAAAGTCCAGTCCAAGGAGTCATACGCCTTTGCGAAGTCCACCTTCCAAAGAACCCCTTGCTTTCCCCTTCTCACCCAACTGTCGACCATCTCCGAGGCAAGAGCCGTAACCTCCGAGATCCTGCGACCCGGAATGAAAGCCACCTGCGAGGGGTGGATAAGATCGTCCAACAGCACCGCAAGTCTCCGCGCCAACACCTCGCAACAATCAAGTATACGGCATTAGAAATCGCGATCGGCCGAAAGTCCTCAATTGCAACCGGAGAATTAGATTTTGGGATAAGAACGATAAGAGCCCTATTAATCCCATCAAAGCCAAAGTTTCCAGCACAAAACTCAGAGACCACCTCCCAGACCTCTAATCCCACCACCTCCCAAAAATCTCTGTAAAAAGCAATAGGGAATCCATCGGGACCAGGAGAGGCATCAGCATTAAGATCCCATACAGCAGCCTTGACCTCGTCGAAAGAGACCTCTTTAATCAGCTCCGCACAGCTTGCCGACGAAAGCCTGGAGTCTTCCTCCCCCAGCCAGCACCAACGCCGAGGCAAACGGACCGCAGAGAAGGCCTTGAAGTAGTCTGCCACCGCCTTCCCAATTGCCTCCTCGCCCACAACCTCGCGATCCTCGAAGGAGATCGAGCGAATCCAGCTTGAGCGTCTCCTATTAGAAGCGACCCTGTGAAAGAAGGAGGAATTTGCGTCACCTTCCTTGATCCACTTCAGCTTCGCCCTCTGGCGCCATTCCGTCACCCTCATTCTTTCCTCCCTCTCTACCGCAGCCATCGCCACAGACCTGGAGAGCAGCTCTTCCGCACTGAGCTCACGCTGCCCCTCCAAACCGTCCAGCTCTGCCACAATAGCCTCCGCATCCCTCCTGGCAGACATCCTAGCCTCCCGGGATCTCTTCTTGAAACCAGATAGCACGCCCCTGAGACGAACAAGCTTCCTACGAAACCTCTCCACCGCCGATCGACCCTCACAAGGCTCCGCCCACGAAGAAGACACAAGCCCACGGAAATCATCCTCCAACAGCCAGCACCTCTCATACCTGAAGAAGCCCCCCACCGAAGAAGAGACCCTGGAGTCCCAGATGATTGGGGAATGATCCGAGAAAGCACGTGGTCTGGAGAGGACCACCGAGAGAGGAAAGAGCTCCATGAAAACCGAGGAAGCGAGAAATCTGTCGATGCAGGACTTGGAGGAGGAACTCCTCCAAGTGAACCTGATGTCCGAAGCCGTTAAGTCCTGAAGAGCCAAGTCGTTGATGATGTCCGCAAAGTCATCCGACCCCGAGTCGAGACCCCCCCTGGACCTGGGCCTATCAGCCGACCACAATGTGACGTTGAAATCTCCCCCAACCAGCCAAGGCACACCCTCGTTGTCGAAGGAGATCCTGCGGAGCTCCTCCCAAAGCTCCTTCCTGCGAACCGCATCACAAGGGCCGTAGGCACAGGAGAGAAGGAAGGATTGAGAGTCATCCTTCCTGGTGAGCAGTACGGAGAGAGAAGGACTGGCCGAAACATTAGAAACAAGGGAGAACCGAGATGACTTCCACGCAATGAGCAAACCGCCAGCACTCCCAGTTGCATGCAAAGCGGAAAACTGATCAAGGTCCCCCGCCGCTAGCGAGCGCCAAACATCATCATCCAAAGAGGCCAACTTTGTTTCTTGCAGAAGAACGACGTCGCACCCCCACTCCTTGAATCTGGACCCCAGGATCCTTCGCTTAGCCACATCCCCCATGCCCCGGACATTCCAAGAAAGGATCTTCATTTAGACAGTTTGTAGAAACCCCCGGAAGGTGCCACTCCCGCTGCTTCCGCCACCGCCTCCTCGAAGGAAAGGCAAGAGAGGCGCTCCCTCGACAGCGAACGCGCGTTTCGCCTCCTTCTGTACCGCTTGCAAGCTCTCTTCGAAGGCTCAGCATCTGAAGCCTCATCACCACCGGGCTCAGCGGCGGGCGAGTCAGAACGAAGGGCGACCCTCTCCCGCAACAAAGGGCCAGACCGAGAAGAGGAGATCTCCATCTCGCGGTTGAGAAGCTGAGAGCCGGACAAGATTGGAGGGTCCGCCAAGAGCGGAGGATCCTTCGGCAAAGCAGGGTTCGCCAGCAAAGGAGGGTCCACCATCAACGGAGGGTCCGCCAAGGGATGAGGGTCCGCCAAGAAAGGGGGATCCGCCAGGAGAGGAGGGTCCGACAAAAAACGCTGATCCGCCGATCGAAGAGGGTCCGCCATCCCGAAAGGGTCCGCCAGAGTCCTCGGACCCGAATCAGCCCCCGGCCGACTCGAAAGAAGAAGTGGATCCGCCTTTGGAACGAAATCCGAGTCCAGCTCAGCAACCCGGATCGGGGAACGACGAGCAGCTCCGAATGATGGGGAGGCGGGAAGTCCAAGGAAATCAAAGCCAGGCGAGAAAAACCGGAAGGTAGAACGAAGCGACCCCACCGAGAATGTCAAATCTCCTCCGGGCTTCGTGCACCTACCCTCCACGTCATTCCAACCGCCTAACCCCGAGCCCGCCACGTCCCCCCGCATACTCCCGAGGGCGGCAACCATGCACCGATTCCATGCAGCGGGATGGGCTTCACGTACAGCAGCCGGAGAGGGCCTCACGAAAACATCATAGCAAAGCGCACTCCCCAACGAGGAGCCCATCTGCGGCGAGATCTCCGAGGCGAAGTCCCAAAGCGGTCGCTTCTCCTCGGAAAACGGAACTCCCGTCAAGCTTGCCTCCCCCCCAACAGCCCTCCGATCCGGCAAAGGTGGGGGCGGCGGAGGCACCACCACGGAGAACTCAATTCTACAGAAGAATCGACCCAAACTTAACTCCTCGAAGAAGACCTGGCCATCCGCCCGATCTAGGAAGGACTTGTTGCACTCCATTAGGATCTTCGTAACTGAAGGGTCATCTCCCGGCGATAAGCCGCCATTTGTAATAGCCAAGACCTCACCCCACCTTCTCAGAGGCCGCCGAAGGCGGTGAACGGAACGAGACAGGAAAGGGACCCCCCTGACCTCAGCCACACACACCTCCAACTCCGAGCAGGCCCCGTCAGCAAAGCGCAAGTCCCTCCAGACGATGCCTCCACGAGTCCCTGCATGGAGCAAACGGGAACGTTGGTGATGCAGGAGACCCCTAACACAGCATCTCTTCGAACCCAGTAGGACCAGGTCTCCCGCAAAGCTGGCCCCCAGAAGGCCGCTGAGAACATTGTGCACCTCGCCGATAGAGAAGCACCGGTCCAGGAAAACCCCTACCAGCACCCTGCCATCACGCAAGGCCCGCACCTCGTTCGCCCCCCCAAACGTGGAACAAGCACCTCCTGCCGACACGGCGTCGACCGCCGAAGAACTCCCAGGAGCATACACCCCTCGCGAGGCGAACGCTGCATGGGAGCAAGAGTCGCGTCTTCCGCCTGCTCCGCTGACCTCCGGCGAAGAACGCGCCCCCCCCGCGACCACCTGCGCGAACGACCTTCCAGCATCAACCAAGGGGAACCTCGTTGCATTGCGAGAACCTGACCCGCTAGAAACCCCCTCTTGGGGAGGACCACCGAGAATCAAGCGGCCCGCATCCCCCCTGGACCTTACACCACATCCCGCTTGCTTGTGCCCCAACCCTCCGCATGCAAAACAGCGAGGCCTCGCAACGCAAACCGAGGCCAGATGGCCCTTCACCCCGCATCTCCAGCAAACGCGCCCACGCTGCTTGCGGGACACCGTCACCCAGCCAGCTTCCGGATGTAGCTTGTCCTCCCCTTCAGCAGCAACGAACTGGGGGCTGAACTGGGAGCTTGAAGCACCATCCTTCCCCTTTACCCGCTCACCATTTAGGCCCCGAGGAGCGAGAGCCTGCGCAGACGGCTGAAAGACCGCCTTCCCTGTCGCCCTGCAAGTCGCCTTCCCTGTCGCCCTTTGAGTCGCCCTTTGAGTCGCCATACCATCCCCCCAATCAAGGTTCTTGTTGTAGAAGTCACCAGACATCGCGGAAGGTGATGTTAGGGTTAGGGTTTTGGGTACGAGAACTCTGTCCTAGGATCGCCGCTCTGATACCATTTTAGGGAAAATAGAAAAGATGTTTATTCCATGAAACCCTAGGCTCCCTTATATAGAGGAGATGCTTATGGGTACATTACATATAAGATATACATGAAGAAATAAAAATAAGAGACTAATACTCAGAGTACATAGAATTATCTCTACAATTACAATTAATCTCAATTTACCTAATGTAAAATGAAAATAATTGACCAACTAATTTGATGAATTAAGGATGGAAACCCCAAATTTTGAGAAATCCCTAAATTCGGGATTACATAAATTCTATTTGACCCCATAAATTCTATTTGACCCCTCAATTTGGGTTTGATTGCATCACACCAAACAACCACAAGCGGCCAACTTCTGTATTGATGTCTTTCATATACCCATTCCACTCTGCTCGACACTCCACCTCAGAAGCTCGTCAAGAGGGCATTCACTCCACTTGTATCAATCCACAAGATTTTCATTGCTTTCCTACATAAGTATATCATTTTTCATGCTTAATCCCCATCTACAACCCTTTAAACTCGTAAATGCATCCACAATGTATGTAGTACTTCTATTTTATGAACCATATTTTCAACAAAGTTCTTCGATCCATTTATTACTTTCTTTTTTCATTCCAAATGGCCCAAAGCAGTATTCACGAAAGCGGCCCGTGCGGCTGCATATGCGGCCGCATATGCATATGTGGTGCCCTCAACGCACCGCTTTCTTGAAGCCCCCCATTATGCGCCCTGTGCACTTATGCGGGCCGCATATGCGGGCTATGCAGCCGCATACACATTTTTTGTTTATTTTTTATTTTTTTAATTTGTGCCATGTTTTGTTGTTTTATTGTGCCATGTTTTCCTTGATTTTGCATATATGCCAACCAAGCATTCCATGACCATTTAAATCCATCGTCAAAGTAGTTGTACTGCGAGATCGGAGTAAACACGCAAAGAAGAAAAAGAATAACATACTAATAATTCAGCAAACTAATTTAGTCAACTAATAATTATTATGAATGCAATATATTATATGTAAGTTCGGTACTTTTGATGGAGGATCACTTATAAATATAACGATAGATAAATGACATTATATTCTAGAGGCATTTTGTGCGCTAAATTTTTTATTTTGTTGATTGTTGTCGATTATTTTGTGTGCTAACCGTTTTATTTAAGTATTGATATTTGATTGGTAGAGATTGTTTTGGACTCTATATGAAAGTTTTTTTTCTTAGATCTTCTGTTGGACCACAATTATATATAAATTTAGTTCTGTTGTACTCACTTTTGTATATATTTATTTATTTTTAAATAAAAAATTAGCAAACCGTTTAGAACCGCATATATCCCGCATATGCCCCCGCATACCGCTTAAGCGCTATTCAGTGACTTGTCCGAACGCATACACATTTCGCTTTCCTGAACCTTGGCCCAAAGAACGACAAGCAGTCATATTCTGCCTTGATGCCTTTTGTATACCAAATCCACTTTACCTGGCGCTCCAGCTCTGAAGCTCTCCTAGAAAGTTGTTCTTCACTTGCATGAATTCATGAGATTTCCATTAGTTCTGTAACCGATGATACCATCAGACACGTGAAGATGTGATCTATGTCACCCCTTGACCTACTCATAGCTCACCCTCTGTCGAGATTCGTCCTCTATTTGCTCCTTAACAACATAGTAACCAGTTGTTTTCTCGCCAACTTGCATTCAACTTCACTTTCAACAATGGCTTGACCTTCCGAAGTAGCCTGCAGTTCAAGACGAAGCCTGCCTGAGATACCATTGGCCCCGTTCTCAATGATTGTAAGGTAAATAGATGGTAAAGTCTTCCTCCCCTTCCCATCCCCATGCCTCCCACTCGTGGCCCTCTGTGCCATCCTCATCCAACAACTTGACCATCTATGCATAGTCAACAATCCACTCAGTCGAAAACGGTGTCAACAACATCCAAACTATGTCCTAACAGCTAACCACCACCATTACATGCTTGCATTATTCAGCAACTGCACATAGCATGGGGAAAACCTCAATAAACACCCCTTTTCCTATCCAGTCGTTCAGCTAGAATATGAAGTCCTCGGCATCCTTAACCTTTGCTCTAAGAGTGGTATTATAGTTGGCAACAAGTGCATCAAACCTCTCCAGAACACAAATTATTCTCCTCTCAAGAGTGGCTGTCTCCCAATTCAAGGTACTTGCCCGAACAGGCCTCCAGGAGTCTACTGCTCAACTCGCTCACTCCACTCATCAAAGTCAATAACCCACTTGGTTACTAGTGCTTCATTGAACATCTCAATGTCTTGATGTTTAATTACATCCCTCTTCTTGGGCCTAGAGGCATCTTTTCACGTAATTAGACTAGTGTCCCTGCTTCCTCTACTCCCTTCTATATGAACTTCCTTCTGACCCATTGATCTATTTTTCTACCGTTGAAGTCAAGCTGAATACGAACATGTAGTACATAGGAATAGTTGTCATCAGCAAACCCCAAAAAAGTAGGCATCCTCCCCTAGATAGCAATGGTCTACCCGCACTCATGCCTCAAGTCTCGACCTCATGATCCTTCAATCATGAAAGGTCATATCGTTATCGGTACTGTGTCGATACAATATATCGTCGATATATCGACGCCATATCGCTGATATCGAACTGATTTCATGAAGAAAATGGCCTTCCAAGGCCAAATATTGGCCATATCGGTGATATACCGGTCACCTGTCGATACCGATATACAGCCGATATATTGCGATATAACCTTCCATGCCTTCAAATCGAAAACCATGAAGGTGGATTTCTGAGACTTCATCCGCAACCCCGAAGCTTCCGGAACACCCCTATCAAAATACTGACCTGCTAATCTTGTGGATCAGAGCCCCACATGAAGTAAAACATGTCATCTGAAAATTAATTAATGGAACATGGTAGCCACCCTACAATCTCACCTCGAACTTGCAAAGCATGCCCAGTTGCCCACGCTACATCAACAAGACATTGGTGACCACCCCTTGACAACCTCAAGCACTTAAGTCTCCTCTCCGACCCCTGGACTCAATCAAATGTCCTGCATAAGGGCTCGCCAGAGGCAGGAGAAGGTATGCCAATGACAACTATATCTGCAATACCCATAGAACTCTCCCACATCCCTATGCCTCCAAATAATCCATGTCTCAATGTCACGAAAGCGACTTCCAACTGTTCACCCTTTTGCTTTACACCTCCCTAAAGATCACCAGCATCCCATCCTGATGCACCTCCTTCTGTCATTGGATGGAGCAAATATTATCTTCCGCATACTAAAGCAACGACAAGTTGAAGATCGATGTGAGATAGAAAAGTCCTTATCCTTATGTGCTCCGTAGGAATGGCCAATCTGGAGTGTCGTAAGACTTTATGAATCCACCTTCTACATGAAGACCCACTGTATTCCTTTCCAGGTGGAGACCATCTCTGCAATCAGCATGTAATCCCTCAATCCGATCTGATTCATCTTGCTTCAGCAGTAGGAAATGGAACGACATGTCGTCCTCTTGAAACCGGAGTTCCTCGCAAAGAATTCGGAAATCACCAGCATCACATTAGGACCGACCACACCACAGAATTCCTTGTGGAAGAAAAACTTGAACCCATATGACCCTGGAGAACCCTCCTGCTTCTAGTTGGCCAAGGCAGCCTTCACCTTCTCCATGACTGGCCTACTCAGCCTGCTACTATATTAATTTATCTGAACACAGTTAGTCACTAAAAGCATCATTTGGCGTATTGATATTCTATCTTGAACACATTTAACAACTCCATAACAAAAGATTCTGAATATAACTGAACATTCATTTCCTCGAAACAAGGCAATCCTTAAAGACTTGTGTCTGTCTGTCGAAATGAAACTTCTTCAGTGATAAAAGAACTGTGGGGTAGAAATTGTCTTTATGGTCAATTGTGAAGCTTTAAAATAAGGGTTGTTATCACTTGTGACCTTAACTTTGCAATGTCAATTATGCCTCTCGCTTTTTGCATCAGTTGTCCCTATTTTCTTAAAAAAATCACAATTATGCCCTTCTACTAAGGTACAGTAAGGGCTTAACTGATATTACAAAATGTCAAAACTGTGACTTTAGTGAGGATATAGGGCACACCTGATATTACAAAAAAGGAGGGGCATAACTGATATTGCTGAAGTTAAGAAGGGCACATGTGATTAAAACTAATGCTATTGAGTTATGCAAAACAAAATACCTCGAGTTTTTAATGGGCCCCCATGCAGGGAAATTTCCTCTTCATGTTTTGCTTTTTAGAGTTCCCAAAACCAGTCCCTGTAAATTCATTCCTTAGTCGACAGAATGAACTGTCAGGACTCAGGCATGGTCATCTGTTTGAGGTTTCACAGGAAATAGCTAATATTCTGTTTGTATGAGCTCTTCTCTGTACTTTTTTTGAAACATCGGTTTTCTTCAATTATCATTCAAAGCGAATAAGAAAAGTACGTGGTCTGCTATATGTGCATATTTTGCATTCCTCACCCTTGTAGATTTCGTTTGTGTAGCAGTTCCTTTATACTTCCCCGAGACCTAACATTTGTTTGACAGGTGCGAGGCTTTTTCAACATACCCACGAACTTATGATCTTCTTCATGCCTGGAACATTTTCTCAGACATAGAGAAGAAGGGTTGTGGTGCAGAGGACTTGCTCCTTGAAATGGATCGTATCCTCAGGCCAACAGGATTTGTTATTGTCCGCGACAAGAAAACGGTTGTCGAATTCATCAAGAAGTACCTCCCTGCACTTCGCTGGGAATCGGTTGAAGAAGTGGAGGCCGATGATTCTGATGATGGCGAGGTTGTGTTTGTCCTAAGGAAGAGGATGTGGTCTTCCACAGCTGGAATCAGTGACTCGGCCTGAGCTTCAATTCTTTATTTTGACAGCCCCGGCGCCACTGCAGATTTTTGCAGGCAAAAATGTGCTGCCCACGTGTTCTCAAATTCGATTTTCTAGCTTTATATGTGCTTATATATTTCCTCTATGTTCAGCTTTGTTTTGTGATTTTGGCAGGCGAAAATCAGTTGCTATTTGCGGCTGTAGGAGATTAACAGATAATTATAATTTGCCATGCAAGTAGTCAAATCCTTGTTTTTAAACTTTATTTCGTTGGCCCCCTAAAACTGTATGTATCTCTGTTTAGTTTCTATGCAAATCTAGCTGTTTCAGTTTGCGTTTCTTGGAATTAGAAATTGTTGAGTATTTTCACCGTTCACAAGCGATGAATTCATATAGCCAAGCCCCCCATTTGATTTGTGATCGGAATTTTGGCATTAGTTTTCATTGGAGTTGATGCATGCATTATAATTGGTACACTTTTGAAACTGTTACCTTATCTTTAACTCTTATGGGGGTGTTCGGTTCGGGAATAAGTATGAATAAGGATGTGAAATAAGGAGAATAATAGTCTATTCTCTGCTCAGTTAGAAGTATAGAAATAAGGAGAATAAAGTGGAATAAAGATATGAATAATGGTTGAATAAGGTGAAATAATGTGATGTAGATGAGAATAGCCATACTCTTGGGAACTATGTCGGATGGGGAATTGATTTCTTATTCCAGTAATGTTTCTACCGCACTTTCTGCCATAATTTTTAAGAAATTGAACCTTAAATTTAGGCAGCATGCCTTACATGCAAAGAACCATTGACCGAACCCCACAAATTATCATTTCCTAGAGAACATATCGGAAGTATGTAAAGTTAGGATTGTATGGAGATTGATCTCAAGTATCAAATTGTCAAATATCATGGTAAGCAAATGATTTAGTAAGCATGCTAAATTTATGACAATGTGGCACATGGTGCGATTAATCCATGGAGAATTTTTTTCGTGTCCATTGACGAGCGACTTTATAGTTGAATTTTTTGACATGTTTATAGGCGGTTTTACCTAAGGATGACACATGATTTGATATTTGATAATTTGAATAGGGATTTTTACACCACGAACTTCAAAAACTCTGTAAATCAACTTCATATATTCTTCTTCGTACCTCGAGTTAATATAACCCCAACAAATTTCAATGGTGGATTTTGTTCCCCTCCCTCTCCTTCCTACCCCTCTCCCTTCTTCCTATCGAGAGCTGTTGGAGCTTCTAAGATTGACTGACGGGGATCGGAATGCTGCTGCGGAGGCTTTGACCTGGGAATGAAGGATGTTCTCATTCTTGATCAACAATGAAGTCTTCCAAGCGATGGTGTTGAACGGGGAGAGAGGATCATAGCCTTGGCTCGCTCGATCGTACTTGACAGTTTCTGAATCGGAAAGAAGATATAGATGGCTCAAGGTAGTCAGAAGTGGTGGCTCCAAATATCGGCAACATGTGCTCGTATATGGTAGAAGGTGCCTCCTGTAAGCAGAGGTCCATGTGGTCTCAGCCCACCCTCCCTGTGGCACAGTTTCGACTGTTAAAGATAAAAGGATTAGGGCAGAGGTACCCTTTGCAACTAGGCTTGCTTGAGAACAATGAGGTTCTTCTCGCTCAAATGATAAAGAGCACAAGCTCCGACTCCTTATGTTCTTGTTTTTTTTTATTTTAGGGATCAAAAGAAAATCTATGTTTGATTCGCTCTTAGATCTTGAGTAAATTTGCAATCAAGGCACATAGGAAGATGCATCTTTGCCTGCAAGGAATAAGAATACTCGATTCGAGAATGACATGTATTGATGTTGCAAATACTCATTGTCATTAACTCCATGTTACCCAACATGCGCTTGAGGCTGTAGAAGGGTTGGGACTGTAGTTGTACTAGTGTTTCATACTTGGCATGGGCACATAGAGCACATGGACCAAGCGAGCCATGCCATGCGAGATATAGAGTGGATCGATTACAATAGAGATGTTGTGATCCCTTTTTATTTTTTTCGAATCCGATTCCCAAAATCCAATCGCACAGGTAGAATCCTTGGTTATGTTCTACATATCCACCAAATTTCGCTCAAATATGATGTCATTTGCTATTTTATATTAACATTCAAGGGTCGACTCCCTTTTCTAAATGAGATTTAAGTTACTTAAATGTGGATTGGACATTTAAGATAAAATATCAAATGACATCAAATTTGAACGAAATTTGATGAATATATAAAACATTAATCAAGGATTCAATATGCATCATTGGATTTTTTTGAAATCGACTTTAAAAAATAAAAAGGATCAAATCACCACTGTTGTAACTTGAGTTAAAACAGAGGATCCACTCCCTGTACAATGACGATGGATTCTCTAATATCGACAACATATGGTATTGTATTTTCTATATATAAAACTGAGATGGGATTTGTGGGTATTTTTTTTGTAAAATCTATAAAATTAGGTAAAATATGTGAAATACTTGTAAATATGTATAACCAATTAAAAAATTACAAAAAAATCAAAAAAATGTTTGCACTTCATGCACCTACACTCCATTCAACATTTCATATATCTGCATTAGTGAAAAGCCCTTGGGTTCTGAACCGTGTTGTGAACAGAAATCGAGAGTGGTCTTGACTTGGCCTTAATCCACTTATTTTTCAGAGGAACTTCACTGAGAAACATGATTTTAGAAGCTTCAAGTCTTGTACTTAATTCTCCGAGTTCCCCATGACAATGTTCAGACTTCGACTCTTAGTGTCTAACCTGATTGCCTCATTCTAAGTACGAATCTTGAATAGAAAATCAATTTGTACTCCAGCACTATGTAATTATCTCAGCTTAGATGAAGTGTTAGAAGACTGTGCGAGTCTCTTTTCTGATAGTGTGGACATCTAACGACCGTAGTACGGGTTGGAATAAAGCTTCAGATGAGGAATGGACAACTAGCATAATTTTTCTAAGACCCCAAAACATGTATGGAACAAAAGAACCTAATTCATTAGGGTAGAAAAGATCCACGCAGATCAACCAAAATTCACACCAAAGGAAGCCAAATCCCAAATACATAATAGACCACAATGGTCCAAGCTTCAGACAACCTGCATATCTTAGTGGAGACTTGGTTACACTAGACAAGCTTCACAAGAGATGTGACTACACCTGCCACTCTCCAATTTTTTTTCTCTTTCTTCTAAAAACTCCTTCCCCCATAGTCGTTGTGAACTAGCACGTACCTTGACTTAGAAGGAAACATCTAACTCCCCTAGGACAAGTTACTGTAGGAAAGTTTGCGCGATAGTATGACATTTTAGATGGGAAGAGCTAATGACCTCTACACACACAAGACAATTGTTCAATGCTTATGGGGTATGCTTTGGGAGGAGGATTGATCTAAGATGACTTCTGAGCCGAACATGTAACAATGATGTATAGAACTTAGAGGCTATTGATTTTGAAACTCTAACTCTCACAGGAGTTCCACCAAACTATTAATCCAAAGGTCATGCTTAGCTCCATTTTCAAGTTTTTCTCATGATCTTGGTGTGTTACCTAATCTTATTTCACCTATTCATTTTTTTATTGCTCGGGGATGAGCAAAGTTTAAGTATGGGGGTCGATGAATATGTGATTCATCACTCTAAATAGTTGAACATAGAGCGTTGTCTTGAGAACTTAGGATCATTAACATGTTAATTTCATAAAATTAACTTCATGCACATGGAAATAATTTGCATAAATTAACATTCATTTATGCATTCATAATCATATTTACATATTCACCTAATTTTATACATTTTTAATTGATTCTAACTCCAATTAACCCGAAACAGAATCTATAGTGTACATATCACTAAATCAATAAAAAAATCCTAAAAAATACTAATGTGAATATATTTACGATAAACCCAAACCCTAATTTCAAGATAAAAAGCCACAAACACAAATATCTCTCTAGTACAGTGTCCAAATGAACTCTACTCACTTTTCAATTAATATACATTCAAATATCTACAAATCAAGATCAAATTTAATAGAATCAAAGTCCATTTGTGAAAATTGGGTTTCAATACCTAAATGTGCATTGTACAATTTTACTGATTTGTGACCTAGAATTTCACGTGCAAAATTCACTCTTTTTGATTAGTTTCTTTTCATTTCTTTATTTTATTCAATATTTTAATTAATTACATATAAATTAAAATAAAAATTAAAAATTAAAAAGACCAGTTCTAACTTGAGATTATTGACCTAATCCATAATCCTATTTTTTCGGATCTTTTTAAAAACTCATAAAAATAAAACAAATACATTTATGTCTATTATTTTATTTACATTATACTTGATTGTTGCATGCATTTATTCATCTAATAAAACCAAATAAAAATTACAAGCCAAAAAATGATATTTTATATACATAAATATCATTAAAATCATATCATGTACGGATCATTTCATTTGCACTCAAGTCCTTCATGAACAATGTAGCTTGCATTTAAATCTACATTTCTCATTTTATGCATTTTTGAATTTGAGTTTGTTCATAATTTATGTTTTAGTTTTCTTTGCATTTCATTGCATTGAATAACATTTCTGGCATGGTCAGCGCCCACGTGGCACACCCTCATTGGAGCCACTTCAGCATTTGGTCAATATCCCTCACTCCTGGGTCAATGACCCTCTTTTTCTCTCTCTCAATGTGCTAAGCACATGACTGAACCCAAGACTCAGATCATGTGCCTAGCATGTTCTCCCCTCTCACCTCCTCCTCATGCATGTTGCATGTAACGACCCACCTTCTTCCCCCTTCTTTCGACCTCCACCACTGCACACCTCCACCCAACCACTGTATGAGCTCCACTGGTCATCCCTAACCTCTCGCCCTCCTGGCAACCCATCTTCAACCCTCATACACCTAAGACCCTTCTCCTCGCCATCCCGTACCTGAAAACCTTAATATAACAACCTAATGACCCCCTTATCCCCTTCCTCTTTCTATCCTCTCCAACTACAACATCTGAAACCCATTCACTATACCTAACTCTATCCCGGTCGTTGTCGACTCTAACCAATCTGAGACAAACTCTTCGAGCCCAAGTCGATCTCGAGACTTCTACCTCCTTATGCATCCCTCTTCTATATCACTCGAAACCCACCCGTTCAAACCCATCCACTGATAATATGCCTATTTCTGAAGAATCAATTGAGAGAGAGCCAATATATGAGGTGGTGATAATGGCCCATATCTCAGGCCAAGACCTCCCAACGGTTTGATCAATGACCTCCATAGTCGTGCTTTACTTCTTCTAGAAAGTCAAGCTTCACAAGGTCTTCACCAACCTCCGATTGAGGAGATCATCGAAGTTGACTCCCATCCTACATCTTGCAAACAATTCGACCCTTTCTTTGACTTCTTCATTCATATCCTCTTTCTTCAAGAAAATCCTTCTCATCTTCTCTATCAACCATTAAGACCCAATCCGACAGACCGACCACCCTCATCTGCCTTCCCTCCATATTCTTCTTATATTCTCCTGTAGCCCTTCATTGTCGTCTCTCCATCCACCACCATCCACTTCCAGAGCATCCACTCCATCCAATCCTCCATAGGAGCAACATCACCTCCATCCAAGGACTCAAGCATCGAAGAAGAAAGTTGAACCCCAGGTTTGGGACTCCAGACACCATGATATCAAGAACATGCCCAATCACCATCGTCCATTGTCCCCCAAAATTGTACCGTTGATCCATTTTCATCAGACGAACAACAACTGAACATGTGGAGCAACATTACCCGCACAATCGAGGAAGAGGAAACACATAGCAACCATCCAATTAAATATCCGATCACGTGTGCGCAAGCACATAAGTGGGTTAATTGCACTGACAAACCTCCAACATCTAGAAATCACAAAGAGGTCCAACACGTGCGCTGCACACGTGGCTGGAGAAATTTGTATCAAACACCTGTCGCTTCCTAGAAACAACAAAGACACCCTTGCATGGGGGTAAATTACAAGAAGGGCCCTAGCGGCTTAACGAAATTGCATCTCAATCCCTACAAGGGTATATTTGAAAATATTTTAATTACTTTTATTACACTTATGCTGCTAAACTCATTTATTGATAACTTGATCATCTATTGTCAGATTTCGACATTCTTTATGTCTAATTGAACCTTGATCTATTATCTATCATATGGTTCATTGAAATATTAATTTTGAGAGACTTTCGAAGTAATACTTAATTAGAGAAATATTATGTTATTACAAGCATCTTTATTCATGATCTTTGTTTGCCTTGTCCAATAATTGGTGAAAATTGGGGCACTAATTTGGGGGAATTATCTGGGAAATTAATCAGAGTTTATTTCATTAATTATCTGTTGAGATCAATTCACAAGAGAGGCTCACTGAATTAAACTAATTGCTTGCTCATGCATCTGTTGCATATGTATTTATCCTCGTATACACCTTACATTATTAATTCATTATTTAAAAATCACAAAAATTTTGCATTTGTTTATTTCATGTCTCATCAAATAGCATAACATTATTTCTCTACATTAAAATTATTTTGAAAATACATGCATCATATTTCTATCCTTGATTATTTAATTACACCTCTTTAATTCAAAACCAATAAAATATGAAAATATTAAAACACCAAAAATAATCATTTCTCTTTGAAACCTAACCTTCTAAATTATTTAACAATTAATTCTGGACCCTCAATTACCTCCCTGAGTTCGACATTGGGACTTACTGATGAATATGTGTTTCATCACTCTAATTAGCTAAAAATAAGAACTTTGTACCAAGAAATTAGGTTCATTCATCTAACAATATCATAAAATTAACATTCATGCACTAATAAAATAATTTCCATAAATTTACATTAATTTCTACATTCATTACCATACGTACATTTTCATCTAATTTCACCTATTTTTAATTAATTCATGCTAAATCTGATTGACCTGAAATTGACTCAATTGAGTACATATAACTAACCTTAATAAAAAATCCTAAAAAATATTGACTTGTATATATTCACAATAAACCCAACCCTAATTGCAGGATAAAAATCCACAAACACTAATATCTATCTCAAACAATGTTTAAATGAACTCTACTCACTTTTGAATTAATGTATATTAAAATATCTACAAATAAAGACTAGACTCAAAAGAATCAGAGTTCATTTGCGAAAATTGGATTTTAGGACCTACTTTGGATTTGGACCTATCATTTCATGTACTTATTTCACTCGTTTTGATTTATTTATTTTTCATTTCTTTAATGTATTCCATGTTTTAACTAATGTAATAAAAACCAAAATCCGAAAAAATTAGAAAAGTAATGAAAAGGGCTAATTCCGACTTGAGCTTACCCACTTGTATATATTTCACTACCCTAATTTATTATAACATTAAATCAATTCACAAAAATACCGAAAATCACACTTGATTCCATTACATTATTTCACAAAATATTTGATTTTTTGCATACATTTATTTAGTTACAAAAAAATAAAATAAAAATGGGAAAACTAAACATAATGATATTTTATATACATAAAATATCACCCAAAAATAATATCTTTCATTCCATAGTCCACTCGCAATTGGATATATCATATACTTTGTATGATGCATTTATATCTACATTTTTCATTTTATGCATTATTGCATTTGCATTCATTCAATATTTTTTATCTACTTTTCTTTTATTTCATGCGTTGGTCAAAGGTTGGTCAATGTCACGTGTCCTCTCCTTATTACCTTACCTCAATCACCTTGGTCAAACCCTCCCCATCTTGATTCAACCCCTTGGTTGCTCATGTGCTAGGCACGTGAGCACTCTCCACCTTGGATCAGGGAGGATCCAGTGATCCCTCCTCTTCTCAATGATCTGCATGTGCTAAGCACGTGACCCATCCTTAGCTTTCACCAATATGCCTAGCACGTGATCATCCCCTTCTTTCTGCAGCATTACTGCCTCTTCTGTCATACCTCCCTCCACCGCTCTGCCTTTGCTCATTGCAACATCGACCAATACTGCCTCTCTCTGATCATCTCTTCATCTCTCAGACCGTCCAACCTCCTGAAATACCTAATCCTAATTCTCTCTGGAAAATCCTAATCCCAACTCAAATCCAACAAACCTAATCTCCAACACCTTATTCTCTTCTCCTTTTTTCCTAGAAACCCTAACCACCTACAGGATCCTATCTCTGTTAGCCATGTGAGATCGAGATGAACCATTTCTACAATAAATAGGGTTGGGCATTGGGCTGGGCCGGCCCGACCCGGCCCAAAACCCGACCCGTATAACCCGACCCAAATCCGAACCCGAAATTTAATGGGCGGGCCGTGGGCCCTAAAATGAGCCCATATTGATTAACGGGTCGGGTTTGGGCCTTAGAAGGCCCAAACCCGTTAGCCCGATAGCCCGATCCATTCTAAAGCAAGTATATTTATATCCAGTACGGTATAATTATATCAATTATATTCATGTTCATTCCAAATACCATGTTCTAACTTTACTATCCTTATTCAAGTGTAGAATAAATGCTTAGATACATTAATAATCATATCCAATAGTGGATTGAGGATATTATTACATTAATATACAAGATTATTACATTAATATGCAATAATGGAATCTGTGTCCTCAAGTGTTACAGCATGTACAACTATAAGTAACCAATTTGTATTGGGTCATAGTGCCCGCATCTACAATAGAATATGTAATGGTGAATTGAATGGTGGTTTAAGTCGCCATATTTTTACCACATTTGTATTTCCAACATACAACTAATGTTAAAATCACAAATTAGTTAGCATACTTTATAGTTTTAAACATGCACACATGCATAAGAAACAACCACACAAATGCAAGAAGAATGGAAGACATGATATTCGTATACATAGGTGTTAAATTGGGCCGGCCCGACCCGAACCCGACCCATTTTATTTGGGTCGGGTTTGGGCTTGGGCCTAATTTTTGAAAATAAAATGGGCCTAGGCCCGACCCGTTAGCCCATATTCTAAAATGGGCTTGGGCCGGGCCAAGGCGAACCCGGCCTGAGCCCGGCCCATGCCCAACCCTAACAATAAATACTATTGTAATCTTCAATGTATAAATAAAATTTATTGATTTATTTCACTCCATGTCTGAAATTAAACGAATGAATCCACTATAAGGTTCCTTACTACCATTAGGGTTATGTACCATGACCATATTAATGATCATATAACGATTGATTTAATGGTTGAATCATAGAGGTCGATGCTTGGATGATATCTAAAGAGTCTGATTGAGGACTCATCAAGCACCGTCGAATGATTGCTAAGAGATGATCTCTAGCCTGAGAAGGAGATGACAATGCTTCTTTAAAGGCTGGTATATTACCGACCTCTTGATGCATATCCTCTACATAGGAATAGAGTTTCGGAGGTGATAGATAAGTTAGGTTAAATAGTTGACTTAATGAGATCGAGATAACCAAGACCTATGTTGTATACTATCACGATATAGGCATGCATCCTCTGATCAGAGACAAATGTATTAATATATATCTGAGTATGTATATTTGGCAGACTGATAGGTCGGTAATCTAATCAAGGTCTATACATTGGCGAGCTGGTGTGTATATGAGGGCATATGAGTAATACGAGGGCATATGAGTAATACAGGTTTAAGGTTTATACAACTCACTCACGAGGTATTGGGACCAATCAAATTGTATGCATGGTCGTTTTGCTCTGGAAGCATGACAAGAATTTGTAGGTATGATATATGTTTTTGGAAACCATATGATCGATACCAACTCCCAATGACCGAATCAGAATCTTAATGATAAAACTCTGAAGAAGACAACCCAAAAGAGATATAAAACTTTGAGTTTATTCTAGGTTTTCTACTATGTAGGATGTACGGGTATTAGGAATACTCGAGGGTGATCCGATCATAAATAATTATCTAACAATGACAGTTCTATTACGAGGGAGTGATGAAACATGTTTGGACTTTAGTGACTCCTCTCAATAGAGAAGTAACCTAATCTTAGTCCAAATGTTGGACATTGATTTGAATGTGATTTAGACGCAATGAAAATATTAGATTTATGGCGTTGATTTAATCAAGATTTTTTTATAGGTCCCCGAGATCTAGATTTGAGATATGATCTCAATATCCAAGTCACTATACGTGGAATGTATAATTCCATGTACTTATCTCCAAGTATCTGCAGAGAAAGTGCATTATTCTTGAAAGAGTTCAAAAATAACTTCATTGTTTAATTGTATATCCGAGAATTGAGAAATGGATAATTTAATATGAATTAATTATCATGAATAATGTGAATATGATTCGTATTACTTATATGGATGAGAATGGTGATCCAAGATAATTAAATATGATTTATTTATCATGGATATGAAGAATGTGTATATTATTATCCATATTAATCATATATATTATAATTATGATTTATAATATTTTAAAGAGAGCTATTTGTAAATAGTATTTAAAAATTAAATGTTTATATGAATTGGATTCACATTGTAAAATTAATTGAAAATACAAATTACACTTTATTTTGAGTGTTGAATATGATTCATAATTTTCAATGAAATGACTGAAATTATCACAAAATAATTTAGAATTATTTCTGTGAAATAATATGAAACAAAAATTGTTGCATATAATGAAGGATTATATGAGATATGAGATCTCATATAATAGGAAGAAGGAATGCCCTTCCATATTGGGAGGGTGGACGACCACACTTGAATTAGCACTCAAGCTGGCTGCCCCCTTAATTTGAAGGAGCTTTGCCTCCTTCCTAGTCCTTCATGTTATATTGATTTGATTGAATTAATTTATATTGATAATTATTGAATATATATTTAATTTAATTTAATTAGTTATTGTTGTAAGTTTTTACAACAAAATCATGGTCACTGAAAGAAACACAAATCATTCTCAACCATTTATTTTGGGTTGTACATGGATTGTGATCTGGACTCCTAAAATATAAAAAAGAGGCAACCCTAGCTCTTCTTTTACACAACATTATTGCTCTCTCTCTCATTCCCATCATATATGCCCCCCTCTCTCTCAAGAGTGTTTGTCCACTTCTTGACATAGAGGTAATTACCATCGTTACTACACCGTCATGTTGCCACTTGGACCGCTTGTGGATCTTCATCTTCCTCAGTGCTCCTTGCACGTGAAGAAGACCTCGGATTTCATGTGACGAAACCAGGAGATCCATTGCTTTGATCTACGTCTTGGATTACGAGAAGGACACATCTCATCAATGCGCTCGCAAGTGTCTCCTCCGTCAGGTCAGACTTGAGACAGACAATCTCTTGCTTTAGAGACTTCGATCGCAACTACGCTTCAAGAGGTATTCTATATCTACTTTGTGGTTTAAATGAAATGACTAGAAAAGTGTTCTCGAATCATTTGGTTTCATCGTTTAAAATTTTAAATTCCATTGCCTCGAGCAACTAGTATGATTAGTCGCTTCCGATCGCATATGATGCGATCTTCACACTTACGTGATGCGCTTAAGGTTTTTTCCATAACTTTGATTCTACATATCTGTTACCCCTTCTCCAAGCTTCTTTGAATCTATACCTCCTACGCCTCTAACTGACTAGCTACCTTTATCCTATGAAAGCTCCATGACGACCTTATCCCTTCAACTGAAACCTTAATCTAACGAACTCATCTCCATCACCTATGTTATCCTCTCAACATCTAATAAACATACCAAATGATGATCAACAACCATCTCTGATGAACCTCTTATCCTGATTGCCCCTCCATTTTCGGCAAAAACCAACCAACCTCTAACCCCAATGTCATCTTTGATTGAAGCCCTAACTGATCGTATCCCTTCCGATCTATGCCTCCCCCTATTTAGTCTTCTCTCTGATCTCCTTCCAAATGATCCACCTAAATCCGCTGACATCATATTCTTTAAAACAATCAAGAGATAGAGAAAGAGAGAGCTTGATGATGATGACCGGTGACAACGACCATCATCTTCAAGGTGAAAACCTTCTCATTGGGTGAGATCCAAGGCGTTCTTATAACACTTTGCTGCTATTGTTCTTCTTAGTGCAGCTGAGCCTTGAGGGCACCACTGCCGACCCTCTAAGGTGAAGACTGGAGAGAGGGACTTCGTTCCTCCAGTACTCGAGGTGAAACCTTCACCTCCTTCATCTTTTTTTTTCCGTATTCATCATCATCCTTGTTTGTCTTCGCCCTAGAACTTCACCCATTCTCGCCCGAGCATCTTCACAATCATCACCATCGACTTTCCTATTCGCTTCATCTTCTATCTCATCGCCACCTGCCACCAAGTAGCTCCTTCCACCATCGTGCGGAGCTCCGCCCCCATTTCATCATCCAATCGGAGAGGAAGGACCACTCGAACAACAACATCTTCATATGTTGAAGATGTAAAGATGAACAAACATCCCATGCGCTACTTTTATTCTAGATCAAGAACATACCCGATCCATGTAGTTCGTTTTTGCCCAAATTCCAGTCGTCAAATCCATCTCCATCGGATGACCCTAATCAAATGCGAGCCGTGGTTCTGAGCTTCGTAACTTGGGGTAAATCGAAACAAGGAAAAACATGTACGTGGAGGCACGAATATGTGCCTCCGCCCGAGCCTCCTCTTCCTACGTGCATCTCATGTATGTGTGACGAAATTAGCAGAAGATTCCCTTGTGTTCCCAAGAATTACCAAGAACCCCATGTCATACGTGCAACACATGTGACCTCGGGTTATTATCGTGCGTATCCCTACAGCTTCTGGAATCTACAAGAAGATCACTACCGTGGTAAATTACAGAAATGATCTAGAAGCTTTGACAAATCATAAGAAGACCCCTCTCAAAGGGCATATTTGCAAGATTTTATTTAATTTTAATTACATTATAGTCCTTGAAACTTCAAATAATCATATCTTGAGCATTATTTATCAGATTTTTGTGTTCTTTATGTCTTTTATCATTGTCTCACTATCTATAATATACAACACTGTGGTCCACCTTCAGAGACATTATTGAGTGATAATTAGTTGAGGAATCTATTCATTTATTTGTGAGCACTTGCATTCTTGATATTAATTTTTTATTGCTCCATAATTTGAAAAAATTGAGGGAATAAATTTGGGATTCAATTGAGATTAATCGATCATATTAGCTATGAAATACAATGAATGGAGAGGAACTAATTAATTTGCTTGATTATTCTTGGCTTCTCTCCTTGGCTTTCTGCAATTGCATCTATTTCTCTCTCACCACATAACATAACATCATTTTATTTGCATTAAAAATATTTGGAAAATTCATGCATCATATTTCGCTATGATTAATTACATCTCTTTATTTGAAAATCAATAAAAATAAAATACAAAAACATCAAAAAGATTCACTTCTTCGAAAACCTAATTTCGTAGATTATTAACAGTTAATTCTGAACCATCGTATTACCTCCCTAAGTTCGACCTTGGGACTTACTCGAAGTAAAATAAATAACTTGACTACACTAAGAATTAATTTCATATTATTCTCTCGATGTGGACTTTTTGGACAGTTCCTAGATTGCCTGACTATGACAACTTTGACATAATCATTAAATAATCAAGGGAAATTTTGAAGTGTCATCAAATGGCATCGTTATCGGGGAGGTATACGATTTAAAATTAGTTTTTAAATAATTTAAAATTTATGTTTCCCTCTCCAAGTAGTCCGACCCCCGATTTTCTTGTATTTTCTCTTCGTTTATTTCTTAGCATTTATATTTTTTTCATTTTTTGTATATATTTTTTTGTGAATGTTTCTAACATTCGTTCTTTCTATTTTTCATGCGGGGCACTTGATGATCGTGTAATTGCCTACGTTAATTATGTGGAATTAATAATTAAAATATCAAAGTCATTGTAGTTGGGAAATCTTGCGATTCGTCAATAATGATCACACTGAGAAACGATATGGCAAATCCAGTCTCAATGCGATCAAATTTTATTTATTTTACTTGGGTAAGTCCCGAGGTTAAACTCAGTAAGGTAATATAATGGTCTAAAATTAATCTTTAAATAATTCAAGAAATTATGTTTTCAAAGTAAGAAGAATATTTTTGATGTTTTTATTAAAGAGATGTAATTGATTATGAAAATAAAATATGATGCACGAGTTTTGCAAAATATTTTTAATGTAGAGAAAATAATTGTATGCTATGTGGTGAGACATGAATAAACAAATGCAATATTTTTGTTGATTTTTAGATGATGCAATAATATGATACAAAGTGATAAATGCAAACCAAGCAATCTGTCAAGAGAACACAAACCCCAATGATAACAGAAAATAAATTTTCAATTAATCCTTGATTAGTTTCATGGAGTTGATCCCCTAAAATCATAAATTATTGAGCAACAGAGAATCAATGATCAAGAATAATGGTGCTCAAAATGAAAAATAGATCTTCAACTATTAATGCTAAACATTTTTCTGAAAAATAGATAATCAACTGTTCTATATAAAAGAGAATGAAACAAGGATCAATTCAACACCAATAATGCAAAAATCTGATGTACGGTTAGTAAGATACGATCAATGAACTGTTAAGGGTCTGTTTGTCCTTAGAATACACCCGAAGTTATAGATCTCTTTTAGACTGTGGAAGATATAAAGGACGTAGGGGTCTCTATTTCTGACGAAATTGGAATGACATATAGGAGGGATATATAGATGAATATACATGACGGTATTTTTCGGAAAAGTAAAAAAATGTGGGAGTTATAGGCCCGGGTGCATGTAAAATTACATGCTCCTGGGTGCATACTCCCTATCCCCCCCTCTCTCTATATATATACACAAAAATGGGGCTGCTCCTTTGGAGGTAGCTAACTTAGCTCCCCCCACATCATTTCACCTGTTTTTTTATTTTTTTACCTGAAATTGGCCCATTCTAGATGAAATTGTAACGAATGTTTGTTTTTCATGAAACTTGAAACTCATATTCCTCTCAATATATTAAGAAAATCCTTCTAATAGTTCCTTCAAAAAATCCAAAATTAATAAGAAAAAAGATCGGGTATAGGTAATTACTTACACTCCTAGGTGTAGGCTCTCAACTCCCTATATATATAGAGAGAGGAGAGGTTAATGAGGTTGCCCCGCACCGTTTTTGACATTTTTATTTTTTTTGAAAAATATTTTCATGTATATTTATCCCTATATCCCTCCTATATCTCATTCGAATTTCGTCAGAAATAGAGACTCCTATGATCTCCATCGAGAGAGTGTCGATTTAAAAAATCCTACGACCATTAAAAAATTACTGTCTGGATGGAGGCTGTAGGAGTCTTTGTTTGTGACGAAATTCGAATTTCTTATAAGAGGGATATAGGGATGAATATAATGGTGATATTCTTCAAAAAAAATAAAAAAATGCTGAAATAGGGGGCGGGGCAACCATGTTGGCTGCCCCTGGAGGGCAGCCCCATTAAATCTATATATATATATATATATATGTGTGTGTGTCTGTGTGTGTGTGTGTGTGTGTGTGTGTGTGTGTGTGTGTGTGTGTGTGTGTGTGTGTGTGTGTGTGTGTGTGTGTGTGTGTGTATGTGGGGGGGGGGTGAGGGGGAGGGGAGGGAAGGGAGTATGCACCTAAGTGCATGTAATTTTACATGCACCGGGGTTTATATCTTCCACGTTTTTTTACTTTTTTGAAAAATATCGTCATGTATATTCATCCGTATATCCCTCCTATATGCCATGAGAATTTCGTCAGAAACAGAGAGTCCTATGCCTTCCATCTAGAACATGTAATTTTAACGGTCTTAGAATTGCTGTAATCGACATGTTCTAGATGGAGGGTATAGGAGTCTCTGTTTCTGACGAAATTTGAATAGCATAATGGAGGTATGTATAGATCAATATACATGTTGATATTTTTTGAAAAAGTAGACAACGTGAAAGATATAGGCCCCGGTGCATGTAAAATTACATGCACCTGGGTGCATGCTCCCCAACCCCTATATATATATGGGGTTGGGGAGGCTGCACCGGCGGGTGCAGCTAACTAGCTGCACCCGCCCATTTTTTTCTTTGATTTTTGTGTCTTTGAAATGAAACTTAGGGGGATTTAAATCACTATATATCACCAAGATATCATACCAATTTCAACTAAATTCGACATTTCTATCATCTCCATCAAGGCTATGACATTTTAACGGTTTCAATTATTGAATTTGACCATATCTAGATGGGCATGCTAGGAGTGTTTGTTTTGCATGAAATTTGAAACACATATTCTACACAATAAACTAAGTAAATCCCCATAAGTATTTTTCAAAAAAATAAAAAATAATTGAAAAAAAATGGTCGGGTGTAGCCAGTTGGCTGCACCCGCCGGTGCGTACTCCCTTTTCCCTATATATATATGTATATATATATATATATATATATATGTATATATATATATATATGGGGTTGGTTGCCCCCTGGGGGAAGCCAACATGGCTGCCCCGCCCCATTTTTGGGCAATTTATTTATTTTTTTTTTGAAAAATATCGTCATGTTTATTCATCCCTATATCCCTCCTATATGCCATTCGAATTTCGTCAGAAACAGAGACTCCTACGACCTCCATCCAAACATGGTTGATTTAAAAAATCTTGCGACCGTTAAAAAAATTATGTCTGGATGGAGGTCATCGGAGTCTCTGTTTCTGACGAAATTCGAATGGCATATATGAGGGATATAGAGATGAATACATATGGTGATATTTTTCCAAAAAATAAAAAAATTGCGAAAAATAGGGTGGGGGAGCCATGTTGACTACCCTTAGGGAGAAGCCCCATTTTTCCCTTTATATATATTACATATATAGGGAAAAGGGATCCTAAACCCATGTGTATGTAACTTTCCTACACCCACCTTTTTTCCCTCAAATTTTTAATTTTTTTTGAAATGGATCCTTCAAGAATTTACATCACTATTTGTCACCGTCGTGTCATTCAAATTTTAGCTTATTTTGAGACTTCTAACTTATCTATCAAGACAGTCAAATTTTAACGGTCTCAGATTTGCTGAAATCGACCATGTGTGATGGACATGTTAGGAATGTCTATTTTACGTGAAATTTGAAACACATATTCTACTTAATATTATAAGTAAATCCCTCAAGGATCCATTTCAAAAAAATAAAAAATTGACAGAAAAAAGGATGGGTGTAGGAAAGTTACCTCCACTTGGATTTAGGATCTCCCAACCCATATATATATATACATATATAGGAGTGATCCCATGAGAGCAAAAAGTTGTGAGAGCATGAGAGGGGTGATTTTGGATCACATGATTCACCTAGGAGAGAGAAGACCAGGAGAGAGAAAACGGAATCATATGGTCCAGAATCATTCCTCTAATGTTCTTACAACTTTTTGCTCTCATAGGATCACTCCTCTCTCTCTCTCTCTCTATATATATATTATATATATATATGAGGAAAGGGAAGTTACATCATGATGTAGCTAACCTTAGCTACATCATGATGTAGCTAACCTTAGCTACATCAGGGGCAATTTTGTCCTCTCTTTTTTATTTTTTTTCAAAATTTCTACGATGGATTTTCATAACTATATCTCTCTAATATGTCACTCATAGACCTCTTATTTTTTAACGGTCACGAATTTGCTGTATTTTACCTGTTCTGGATGGAGGCCGTATGAGTCTCTGTTTCTGATAAAATTTGAATGACATATTAGAGGGACATAGATTATGAAAATTCATCGTGGAAATTTTGAAAAAAAAATAAAAAAAGGACGAAATTACCCCTGATGTAGCCAGGTTAGCTACATCATGATGTAGCTTGCCTTCCCCCCCTCCCCCCCTCTCTCTCTATATATATATATGGAAAAATGGGACTGCCCCTTGCGGGCAGCCCTGCCCCGCCCTTGTTTTTTCTGCAATTTTTTTATTTTTTGAAAAATTTCACCATGTATATTCATCTCTATATCTCTCCTACATGTCCATTCAAATTTCGTCAGAAACAGAGACTCGTACCGCCTCCATCGAGATGATGTCGATTTAAAAAATCCTGTTACCGTTAAAAAATGAATGTCTGGATGGAGGCCGTACGAGTCTCTGTTTCTGACGAAATTTGAATGACATGTAGGAGGGATATAGGGATGAATATACATGGTGAAATTTTTCAAAGAAATAAAAAAAAATTACGGAAAAAACAAGGGCGGGGCAGCCAACATGGCTGCCCGCAAGGGCAGCCACATCAAACCCTATATATATGGGTAAAACCGTGTAAATTCATTATTTTTCACAAAATTTTTACACAAATTTTTTTACTTTTTTGAAATCTAAAATCGTGTAAATTCATTATTAAATCCATATATTATGTCACTCAAATTTCATGCGAAACAGAGACTCGTACGACCTCCATCCAAACGGGGTCGATTTAAAAAATCCTGTTACCGTTAAAAAAATGACTGTCTGGATGGAGGCCGTAGGAGTCTCTGTTTCTCACGAAATTTTTATGACATAATATAGGGATATAGTGATGAATATTCACAGAAAAATTTTCAAAAAAATTAAAAAAATTTGAAGAAAATAGGGCGGGGGGAGCTAAGTTAGCTCCCCCTAGGGGGCAGTCCCATTTTCCTCATATATATATATGGCTTATCCACTGCGCACAGGGCGCATTAGCGTTTCAATGAGCACTCATTTTTTTTGAATGAATGAGCACTCATTTTAGGCCTTACACGTGTATTAACAATAACTATATTTCTAATTATAGGCTACGACGTGTTTAAAAAAATCCTATATTTCCTATTATGCAACGTCCTTAAAAATTGGAAGACGGTTTTGGAAAGAAACAATTCAAATAAATGATTCCACGCGGATGATTAAGGATCCAAACGCTATGATAGTAATAAATATAATTCGGTCAAGAAATACGTATTGTGAGATCAGTAATATCAAAAAAAATGATCAGTAATTTACATCGAAATAGTTGCATTGTACAGAAT
>JAZKJV010004296.1:0-172500 GCA_037367405.1 Ottelia alismoides | reverse complement strand
TAATAGAATGTGAGAGGGATATGAGATGAATATACAAATTTTTATTTTCCAAAAAAATAAAAAAATGAGGGAAAAATAGGGGTGGGAGTAGCCAAGTTGGCTACTCCCTGGGGGCAGCCCCATTTTACCCTATATATATATATATAGACGCATACATACGCACGCATGCGCGTGCGCGCACATACACATTTATATACATGTATTTGTACACACACACGTGTGTGTATTTGTTTGTGTTTATTTATGTGTGTGTATATGTTTGTCTTTTTGTGTATGTGCACATGCGGGCAGGCGAACGTGCATGCACGTGTGTAGGTTTAATAGGTTGCCTCCATCCTATTTTCAACATTTTTTATTTATTCAAAAATATCACTATGTATATTCATATGTATATCCCTTCCTATATGTCAATCAAATTTCAACAGAAACAAAGACTCATATGCCCTCCATATAGAACATGTGGATTACAACAATGTTTAGACCGTTAAAATTACATAATCAAGATGGAGGGCATAGGAGTCTTTGTTTCTGACGAAATTCAAGTGACATATTGGAGGGATATATAGATGAATATACATGGTAATATTTTTCAAAAAAAATAACGGAAAAATGAAGGTAGGGACATCCATGTTGGCTACCCCAAGGGGACAACCATATTTTTTTGCTACACACACGCACACACGCACGCACGTGTACGTGCACACACGCACACGAGCACACATATACATACATACATGCATGCATACATACATATATACACATATGTATATATACACATATATCCTAATTTGATCCCTTATACTAAAGGTAGAATGCGTGTCTAGTACTACTGCCTCCAGTCACCCTCCCTCGTTGACTTCCAAGAAGTAGAACAAGTGCAACAGACGATGTGAGTCAGCTCCTTCCATTCTCATCCTGTTACTACTAAGCTCTCCTTGTTTTTTTTCTCACCATAGATATATATATCCATGCACTTGTTTGTTTATCTTAATCGTAAGTGCATCATATTCTGCGTGCCACTAATCTTCCTGTCATCTATACTGTGTTAAAGCTATTATTATTTATTTTCCTCAATTTGTTAAAAATCTTGAGTCCGCGCATGCGGACTCTCCCATTTTCATCTCGACGCGCAAACTCTATAGTGCCTATACCGAAAACGTGCACGCTACATCTCCGTCAGTCCGGCCCATATCCTCCGGGGCTCCTGCAGCGACAGCCCCTTGCATGAGTCCCTACTCTGCCCTCCTTGCTCCCTCTCCTTCCGTCTCTGTCACCACATGTCCACCTCCCCTCTATCTCCCCTCCCTCGTCCTCTGCCGTGTTCCCAACTTCTACATCGAACTCTCCTTCCACTTCATAAGCTCTATCATCCCCCAAAGTATGAAACTAATATCCTATGATGCAAGTCTACGATACAGAGAAAAAAATGGAACTTATTATTTAATATATTTTTTTGTGATGTAGTTTAGCTGTGAATAAAGAAACATATTTTGATGCAAGTTGCCAAGCAAGATAGAATGGGAAATAACTTCCGCGTAATTAAGCTGGCCACTCGGACCTCCAGGCATATATCTTCTATGCTTATGACAGACTACAAAATAACTTAATGAGATAATCACAATTGACTGCTCTAATATTGAGGGTGTAAACTCTCGCTTCATCTCTCTCGACACGTTCCTTATTTTATCATTCAATGTACCTTAAATTATTGGATTTTTTATCCGTATAAGATAATTAGAAGCAACGAAATGATGACTGTAACCACCTTTAATCTGCAGGTATTCCAAGCTGGAATTGAATTTATATATAATCGATATCATGGAGTACAATGTGAAAAAATGCAGTCATTCAGACGCTACTGAAAATAACACCTTGACTCGCAACTAGATTTTCAATCTAAACCAGGGATACAAAGCAGATAATAGAAAAAATTTTAATCAATATTCATAATTGCACAAGTTCCACCAAAATATCCCCCATTTTGTCTTCCATCATCAAGAAACTGAACTATTTATAACTTCACAACAATAGAACAAGATATTACACAACAAAATATTGATTGTATGCTCTTATTCAGCTAAATTGATCCTGGGAATTGAGATGGGCAAATTGTACACGTTTAGTGTCAAACTTTTAAATACAACAAGCTAGCAACTAAGGATCTATATCAACACTTGGAAGTCTAAAAACATAGCCACAATCTTACAACCATGAACTCTACATTACAACATATACTCCCTGTAAATACAGCCGACGCAAATTAGAGGAATCCTCAAATATTTGAGAAAGATCCTCATAACTAAGACGATCCTTGGAAGGGCTCGATGACATACAGGTGTGTAGTCCAGCTGTTTGAGGAACAATCTCAAACAAAGGCATCACGAGTTAACTTTAGAATACAAAGTAATATTTGAGTGTGATAAAAACAAAACTGAACAAAGCTACAAGAGAATCAGAAGGGAGCGTAAAAAGAATTACATGTATTTCAATATGCCTTCTCTGTGGAGGCCAACACACTCTATTAGCAGGCCAAATGGCTCGGGGAGTTGTTGAACATGGTGTGCCACATGTATGCTCTAGAGAGTACCATCTCCAGCTCCTGGTCGGACCAATTATATGTTGGAAGGTGTTGAAGGAACATGACCATCTCTTGAAAATCAAGCTTTTGGAGCTTATCAGACCACTGCAACATAATGATAAAGGATTCAGCAAAACAATCGATTCTATTATGAATCATTTCATGAACTGCGCAAATAACCTGGATACTCTTACACGAAAGAGTGAATTTTTTTGTCAAGAAACGATGGGATGAATCTCCATTAGAGGCCCATCTAAAAATATAAATTAATCACCATAAACAATAATTACAGAAGCCAAGTTTCTAACAGGACTTTGGCATGCTCATTCCAGCTGCCCAGATCTCCCTTAATCTTGGCATCTAAAAAACAGGTGCTCTAAGTCTTCAGCCGCTTCTCCACATCTCCTGCAAGTCTTGTCGCATCAAGGAAAGATCATGATCCCTCTGGCTTCCGTCATAATTCGTCCTCTTCTCAACAGCCACAAGAATATCTTAATCCTCATAGGGATTTTCCAAGCCCAAATCCTTGCACAGTCCCTAGATATCTCCTGGTCACTATCTGTCAGCTCAACAACTTGAGTCACCATGGGTGAGAAGCAGATGCCCTAACCACATTTCCCTAAGGGCTCATGCCAACTCCAAAAACAAATAGGACCTACCGAACTCAAAACCACATTCCATGTTCACTGATGGCCACCAGCCGAGGTTGGGGATGTGAACCTTCACAACTTCTCTAGGGATGTAAAAAATTGATGTTAGCTTCTCTACGTTATGGGCATGACTAAATACTTACACTTTACTTGTGACCTATGTTAAGAGCATGCATTACAAGTCATATTTATCAATCAATGGCTGCTTGTATTATCAATAAAAATACTCAAGTGCCCTTTATAATGTATCTTATATGTTATTATAAATGTTTTTGCACAAGTTTGAATGCCCAAGTTTTGTAAAGCACCGTGTATCTATTTGTGAATAAATCGTTGTATTGTTTAACGGTCAAGACATATATGATTTATATGTTTCACTTGACTTCGCATTTCTATAAATGTCCAGGAATATCGTAAACAATATGCACCTTGGGAATAAAGGACGACACCACTAATTTTGGAATGGACACTTGGGTAAAAGGATCACAAGTTATAAACAAGATAAAGGAAAAGTTGGAAAACATTTCATCCTAACAAGCATGTTTTTAAATGCTTAGATTTCATTCTTGAAAAGGACGGACGAATTGACGGAGATGTTCCTCGCAATGTGGTTAAAGTGGAGAGAAGCTTTGGGTGCCATACGTGATAGCAATATCCCCTTAAACATAGAAAATAGATACCGGACAAAGTTGCAGCGAGATCTAGAATGCTTTGCAGAAGCAAGTGGTGTAACATAAACTATAAACATGCAGAGCATGTCTGCGGACGAAAAAAGATACAATTGTGAAATGTGGTCACAAATATTATTATTAAGAAGTGATTTAAAAAAGTGAAAGAAGGCAATCTGCTGCACCAGTTCAAAACTATGAGGTGTTTAAAGAACCTTATAAGAATGAATGGGGAAGGCCAAAGAAATATTGAAAGGAAACTAAAAAACGGCATGCCTTTTTTTAAATATATGGCATATGCAAGGGTATAACCCAAATAAAATTTCATGGAAATATCTTTCTTGTTGCTAAAGAAGAAGAAGAATAAAGTGTGTTTAGGAGTAAAACGGATTAGTTAGATAAATATATGTAGAGATCGATATTATTATTATTATTATTATTATATTTTGTACCTTTTCGTAATTCCAGTTTACTTTCTGGACTACTATGTATTTTACCCGTGAGGTCTCTCCCTGTATAAGAGAGCCTAGGGTTCCTTAGAATATTAAGTTGCTCATTTTTCCCAACATGGTATCAGAGCCAAGGGGCTAACCCTAACCCTAGGCTTTCCCGCCTCTCCCCTAAACCCTAACCACCCTTCCGCCGTTGTCACCTCTTCCCTCCCTTCCGCTGAACGCCGCCAGGGCCCCTCCCTTCCACTGACGCCGTCGGGGCCCCTCTCCACGCCACCGGCCTCCTCTCTACGCCGCCGGGACACCGCCCCCCCTTCACGCCGCCGCCGGCGACTTCCTCCCTTCACGCGGGGCTCCCAGCCACGCCGTAGGCCACCCTACACCGCCGACTCCAGTCCTAGGTAGGGGACCCTAACTGTCGGGTTCCCCTCCCTTACACGTCGACACCTACTCTTTCGTCGTCCGATCTATCTCCATGGATTTGAGTGTGTAACGCCTACATATGCACTCAAATCCGATCAAGTTTTTTGAAATCCAACGGTTCGGGGGAGACACGGCATGGTGTTCACCCCAAAAGCTTTATTAAAATAACGGTGAACAAGAGAGAAAGAGGTACAGTGACGAAGAAAAAAGGGAGTGGAAGGGGATCGAGAAGATCCCAACAAAAAACAAAAGACGGCAGCTACGCCAACGACCAATCACAAGTTAGTAGAGATGCATGAGCCAAAACATTCTCCTTGTAAAATCTTTGGCCCCTAAAAATTGTTGCGTCACGCCCCAACCAAATCGCGCAAATGCAAGCAAAAAGGCCCAAGAAGTCTCTGCGCGCCATGTCTTTGGTGGACCTCAGAGAGTCCCAAAAACCGACCGAGTTCGAGGTGTTGATCCAAGATATTCTTGCCTCCTCCCAGACGACTGTAGTGGCCGAGCACATGAAGAAAAGGTGGTCTAAGGATTCCACGTCACTGCCGTAGAGAACGCAACAAGTTCTTGTAGACAGCGGTTTCTAGTCTACAATCCCTAGTTCTTCATTTTCGGCGACATGACAGAGAACAAAGTTGATATGCCCTTCATAGGTGCCTTCAAAGGTCCTGCGCCTATAGTCAAGATGGATGGGGACAAACTATGAGCTCTGGGCGATGCAGTTTATGAGTCTCATGAAGTCCAACGATAAAAATCATATTCTTACCGAAGATGAGCCGGTAGAGAAGACTGGGATATATGCCTCGTGTGAGGCTGATGACTCTTATGCCAAGGTTTGGCTGTCAGGCACATTGTCGATGGAGATTGTCAATGATGTCCTCCATCAGCCCACTGCCAAGGCAATGTGGGATATTCTGGCCGCTACGTATTCCCAAATGTGGAATGAGACCAAGATGTTACAGCTTTAGCATCATATATTCACAATGAAGCAGAATAGCAGGCCACTTCACTCATTGTATACGTCCCTAAGAGGGATGTTTGAGAAGTTATACAGTATCATACCCCTCACGACGACACCTGAGCAGCAGAAGACGTTTCGGAATGCTACTATGGTGGGTGTTCTACTTGCAGCCCTAGATCCGAAATACGAGGCAGCCTGCTCTCAGATTTTGGCCGACGCAGTTATTCCTCCAATAGAGGATGTTTACCGGAGGCTCAGCCGCCTCTCTGTTTCTTCCAGCACTTCTACTCCACCCCCATCGGCGATGGCAGTATCGCGTGGGAGAGTTGGTCAGCCTTCTGGTCGTAGACGTGGACCCCGTGGTAGGGGTGGTCGCTTTCGCCAGCCATGTTCGTTCTGCCATCGCACATGCCACTCAGAGGATACATGCTACTCTAAGCATGGGTTTCCAGCATCAGCACGAGTAGCCGACCATGTTCTGCCCCAGTCGGCATCTACGGCTGATAACCGATTCGAGGAGCTTGTGGCACGTCTACGAGATATTATGCCACAATCATCTATTGATTCCCCTGGTGGATCTTCGGATGTTGCTACTACATCTTCTGCTAGTTCGTCTGCTGCTACTAGTACCTCAGGTAGTGCTACTACCTTTACATATTGTCATGATATATCTGATTGGATTATAGATTCTGGCGCCACCCATCACCTCCGCTGTGATAGAGAGAGACTTTAGTCCTACAGGGACATCCCACATGGCCGCTCGATGCAGATAGCAGATGGTACTCATTCTCCCCTTGTTGGACAGGGGGAGTTTTTCTTATCACCTTCTATGCGCCTACAGGATGTTCTACATGCTCATGAATTCTCCATGAATCTGTTTTCTATTAGTAAGATTACGAAGGATTTGCACGGTTGTGCTATATTTGACCCCTCATCTCTTAATTTTCAGGACATACTAACGGGCAGGGTGATTGGCTGTCGTTCTGAGCAGAATGGTCTATATCGGCTGGTCCGAAACTCCTATGTTGGCGTCTCTTCTCATTCCGTCGGACCAATATCTCCCTACATCTGGCATCTCCGTTTTGGTCATCTCCCGCTCCAAAAAATGAGACATTTACTGCCTCAGATCTCTCCCAATTCATCATTTCGATGTGAAGTGTGTCAGTTAGGAAAGCATCATCGGTCTAGCTTTCCTAGTCGTCAGAGTCGGAGCAGTAGCTCCCCGTTTGAGTTATTTCACATTGATATTTGGGGTCCGAGTCGTGTACCTGATCATCAGGGACACATGTTTTATTTAGTTGTAGTGGATGATTTCTCTCGTGTATCTTGGGTCTTTCTTTTAAAGAATAAATCTGAAGCAGTGTCTGTTATTAAAAATTTGATTAATGAAGTGCATAATGTTTTTTCCTCTACTGTCAAATATGTTTGTACAGATAATGCACTGAAATTTTGCACTAGGTCTCTCTCTCAGTTTCTCTTGTCTAAGGGCATTATTCACCAAACCACTTGTGCTTACACATCTCAGCAAAATAGCGTGGCAGAAAGAAAGCATCGCCATCTTCTTGACATCACTAGAACCCTCCTTATTCAGAGTTGCGCTCCCATCACTTTCTGGGGGGATGTTGTCCTTACAGCTAGCTTTCTACCTGGTCAACCGTATGTCGTCATCTGTCCTTGGTGAGAAAATTCATCTTTCTATCATTTTTCCTGATAATGAATTATTCTCACTTACTCCTCGGGTCTTCGGTATTGTTGCGTTTGTTCATCTCTTGTCTCCTAGACTTGACAAACTCTGTCCTAGAGTTGTCAAGTGTGTCTTTGTAGGTTACTCTCGGACTCAGAAGGACTATCGCTGTTATGACCCCATAAAAAAGAAATACTTTGTCAGTGCTGATGTCACGTTTTTTGAGTCTGTTATGTACTTTTCCCCTGTAGGTGATATGCTAGTCCCATCCACTACCAACGATGATGTCTATGTTCCTCCGCCTCCTAGTTTGAGTTCACCTGAATCCGCTCCAGCTCCAATTACCATGTCACCTAATCCAACGTCACCTCCACCACCACCACCCCACAACCTCCTATACCACCTCTACCAAAATTCTATACGCGTCGGTCAGGTCCTGCTCAGACTATACGTCAGGCATCCATCACGCCTCAGGTATGTTCAGATGGCATCACTACTGACGGGTCAGATATGGTACATGTGCATGATTCTTCATTTCAGGAGGAGACTATACCATCCAGTACAGTGGACGACGACCTGGATATTCCTATTGCTATCCGGAAGCAGAAGCGGACATGTACGTCTTATCCTTTTGCTTCCCAGATGTCTTTTCATCACCTCACAGGCGACTTTCAGAGATTTGCGACAGTGTTATCTTCCGTGGACATACCACAGACCTATCAAGAAGCTATGAAGATTGATTGCTGGCGACTGGCTATGGAAAGGAAATGTGTGCCTTACAGTCTCTTGGCACATGAAGTTTGGTTAAAGCTCCTACTGACGCATCCATTGTTAGCTGTAAATGGGTATTCACAATTAAATACCATGCTGATGGCAGTCTAGATCGATACAAGGCACGGCTGGTTGCGAGAGGTTTCACACAAACCTATGGCGTGGACTATATGGATACTTTTTTCTCCAGTGACTCGTCACTCTACTCTTCGTATTATCTTATCCATTGTTGTGGTACGTAACTGGACTATATTTCAACTTGATGTCAAGAATGCCTTCTTGTATGGAGATTTGCAGGAGGAAGTCTACATGTAGCAGCCACCAGGGTTCACTGATGAGGGGGAGAAGCATATGATGTGTAGACTTCACAAGGTAATTTATGGCCTTAAACAGAGCCCAAGGGCGTGGTTTCAGAAGCTTTCCCATCTGATTGAACGACAGGGGTTCAAAAGATAATGCAGATCACTCGTTGTTTATTCAGAAGTCTTCGGCAGGTACGATTGTCATCATGGTCTATGTTGATGATATTCTGGTTACAGGAGATGATGTTCAGGGAATAGAGAGGGCAAAAGCATTTTTGGGCCGTCAGTTCGTCACGAAGGATCTTGGAACCCTAAGATATTTTCTAGGGTTGGAATTTGTCAGGAATGCACAGGGTCTGGTGATGACCCAAAGGAAGTACATTACGGATTTTTTGACTGAAACAAGCATGGTTGGATGCAGACCATCAAGTATTCTCATGGATCCAAGCATGAAGCTGTATGACGATGACATTGCTGAAGTAGACAAAATGAGATATAGAGAAATGGTGGGTAAGCTTCTTTATGTTACCATAACTCGACCCGATATTGCCTTTGCAGTAAGCAGGGTGAGTCAATTTATGGAGCAGCCGAGACAAGTTCATATGGATGCCATATATATGACACTAAGGTATCTAAAGTCCTCTCCAGATTCAGGGTTGCTATTTCAAAAGGGCACATATTTATCTATTTCAGCATGTGCAGACGCCGATTATGCAGGGTGCCCTAAGGATCGAAATTCAACCTCAAGATTTGCCGTTTTTGTCGAGAGCTCTCTAGTTTCTTGGAAAAGCAAGAAACAAACTGTTGTGGCAAGGTCCAGTGTTGAATCTGAATATAGGGCCATTGCGCAAGAAAGCACGGAGATGATGTGGGTTCGATTTGTGCTAGAGGATCTACATATAGCTGTACCTTTACCCATGCAGCTTCAGTGTGACAATCAGGCAGCATTGTTTATTGCCAATAATCCAGCATTCCATGAAAGAACAAAGCATATCGAAGTTGACTGCCACTACACGAGAGACTTGATCCAGAGAGGCTTGATATTTACATCTCACGTGAGCTCAGGGGATCGGACTGCTGACATATTCACCAAGTCATTGCTCAGAGGATCCTTCCAGAGATGTTCTTCCAATCTGAGCATGATAGACATCTATGCTCCACCTTGAGGGGGAGTGTAGAGACCAATATTATTATTATTATTATTATTATTATTATATTCTGCACCTTTTCGTAATTCCTGTTTACTTTCTGGACTACTATGTATTTTACCCGTGAGGCCTCTCCCTATATAAGAGAGCCTAGGGTTCCTTAGAATATTAAGTTGCTCAATTTTCGCAACAATATAAGATGGCGTATTCCATCGCAAACTTTAACTGATTTCAATGGTATATTCCATGTGTGTCCCTTTGAGATGTTATTACCTATTTTTTCATTGAACGTCAATTTAAGGAAACTAAATGCTTGTTATAAAGGCTTCCATATATAAACGATGAAGATAATGCATGTTATCTGGCTAGATGTTATTACCTATTTTTTTCGTTGAATATCAATTTAAGTAAATTAAATGCTTGTTATAAAGGCCTCCAGAATATAGTTTCATAAACGATGAAGATGATGCATGTTATCTGGCTAGGACAGATTGAAAATAGAAGCTAAATCATTATGAACCTTTACACCGCAACCCCTATAAACTGTCAATTACCTGCTTTCCCTCCCTGTATACTTAATATTTATTCCACAACCCTTGCCAAACCTACTAACTCTAAAACCAAGACCCAAGTGGTTATCTCCCATCCATTTAATCATTAAAGTTAGCGAAATCTGTTAAAAATGTACTACTCGCCCTTCAAATGGATCAAATTTACCAAGCAATGCTCTCCCCTTCCTTTCCCCAACCATCTCCCCTCCCCTCTCCATATTTAAGCCCACACAAAAAAGAAGAGGTGGGGATTTCTTTTTCGGCTCCTAGCTTTCCGGCTAAATTCTCAATGAGATTGGCAACCTCTCTTCCCCTCAGTTTCTCTTCCTCAAAGTGAACTCGCTTGTGGGTTCCATCCCACTCGAGTTCGGGAACTACCATACATTAAAGGAGATCGACCTCGGCAGCAATTCAATCGATGGCAAGGCCTCAAATTTCAACGACATTTCATCGAATTTCTTCGAAATTTCCATTTCTCTAGGTCATCGAAATTGAAACGCTACATTATTTCTTTTTTCAGGACTTCAATGAAATATGAGCGCAATGTCAATGAAATTTCATCGAAATTGCATATCGTTTCGAAGAAACAACAAAGACAAGGGAATATGCCCATTCGCTTTCATCGAATTTCACATATATTAATGAATTTTCACTTATTTATCCACCGATGTATTGAGTTGTTAGAGTACTTTACATTGTTTGAAATTTCCTTAGTTAGTGTCTAAATTTTATATTTAAATCCAAATCAAATCAGTCAGACACAAGATCTAAGAGTTAAATTCAAGTTTTTTATGAAGAGCTTTATATTTTTTTCTTTACTTAATGTGAGAAAAGGCTTTGTTGTTGTTGTTGTTCTTTATTTTGATATATATGTTCTGATTAATAATTATTATATATGTCACCTCATTCTTATTGAAAAGGTGATTGTCATGGCTTGCACTTCCAGTTTAGCATACAGTTCAAACTCGAGGCAACATGTTGCTCTACATGTCAACATGTGTGATGATTTTGACGATAATATTACTTCAAAACTCAAATTTGCACTTCTACTTTACAAATAAGTGTGAAGCTCTAATTTATTTTTGACTTAGCAATATTAAAATCTTTGTTTTTTGGAAAAATCTATTTTTAGAATCATTTCCAAGATTTCTGACGATTCTAACTAAATTCCACCGAAATTCTTCAAAATTTCTCTTTTCGAACTTGGCGAAACAAAACCGAAATCCAAAATTTAAGGCTTTGATTAATGGGTCATTACCATTTTCCATATGGAACATCTATGAATGCCTCGTCTCGCTTCACCTCCACGACAACAACCTCTCGAGGCTCCTTTCAAGAGCATGTGATGCTCATGTCACATATATTAATGAATTTTCACTTATTTATCCACCGATGTATTGAGTTGTTAGAGTACTTTACATTGTTTGAAATTTCCTTAGTGTCTAAATTTTATATTTAAATCCAAATCAAATCAGTCAGACACAAGATCTAAGAGTTAAATTCAAGTTTTTTATGAAGAGCTTTATATTTTTTTCTTTACTTAATGTGAGAAAAGGCTTTGTTGTTGTTGTTGTTCTTTATTTTTATATATATGTTCTGATTAATAATTATTATATATGTCACCTCATTCTTATTGAAAAGGTGATTGTCATGGCTTGCACTTCCAGTTTAGCATACAGTTCAAACTCGAGGCAACATGTTGCTCTACATGTCAACATGTGTGATGATTTTGACGATAATATTACTTCAAAACTCATATTTGCACTTCTACTTTACAAATAAGTGTGAAGCTCTAATTTATTTTTGACTTAGCAATATTAAAACCTGTTATAAAATAGAAAGCGGAAGCGGAATAACATAATAAAGAAGAATAATCACGAAGAACACAAAGATTTTTATGTGGAACCCTACTCCGTGAGGAGCGGGATGAAACCACAGGAGAAGCCCTCAACGGGGCGGATATTCTATTAGAATTTCTCAATGAGTACAGGAGGTCTGGGGCTCCTTATATAGCCTTCCCAGAGCCTCCAAGTCCCACTGTTGGTCCATGTGGGACTAAACACAGAATGGGGGTAAATGGATCTTCTCCAGGATCCATTTACCCTGCTACAACTCAACATGGCGCACTACCAAATACTCTAACACTCCCCCTCAAGCTGGAGCATGCAATGCTCAGCTTGGACAAACAGAAAGAAACTCAACTCACGCTACAGGACACTACGGACAATATCAACCCAACGCGCACATGCTGCAGTCGAGGACGTTGCTTCTCATGTCGTGCAGGTGAGGAGGACGAACGGGCTGGAGTGTGAGTCGACTGAAGACTCGGAATCTGACCATCGAGTCTGAAACTGCGCCTGAAGTCTCCTCGTCGGAGAACTGGGTCTCTCCCATCTGGCTCAGAGAATGGTGCACTGCTCTGGTGTACCTATGATACCACATGAAAACCCTTGACCTCAAGGGAATGGTCCTCTGCTCTGGAGTCCCTATGGCTCACATGAAAACTCTGGCCTGACAACAAGACGAATGATGGGGACCTCTGACAATGATGGCAACTTATGCTCATCTGAAGATGACCGCACACTCGTGCGTGTCTGAAACTGGAGACTCGGAAGACAATCGTCGAGTCTGAACCTGGATCTGAACCGTAGAGTCTGGAATCTGATCGGTCTGGAAATCTGAATCTGCATCTGGAATACAAGACTTGTGACTCTACATATATACTCCCCCTTTCTCCCATACTTGTCGGAAAACAGAGAAATTGACCAAGTTGGGAGAAGACAACATAATGGGGAAAACAAACATGAAATTTGCGGCTTTCATCATTTTTTTAAAATAAGGCGTCACATTTTTTTTCAATTTTTTTTAAATAAGCCGTCACAACAAAAATTTTTTTTCGGCTTTTGCAACATTTTTCTCAAATATTTTCCGCACGGCTTTTCTTTGTGCGCGCCTCTTTCATTTTTTTTATACTATGCGTACGGCTTTTCAAATGTACGCGCCTTTTTTTTTCTTTTCTTTTTTTAACACTATAAGCGTGGTCCATTTGGACCCAGTTGTACCTTAGCCCAATTGGGCTTTACAAAATCTCTCTCTCTCTTTTTTTTTTAAAAAAAACACCTCGGCCCATTTGGGCCTGCAACCTCACTCGTTTTTTTTTCTCAACTATTTGGCCCCACTTGAGCCCAACACATAAAAATAATGAGGGTTTAGGGTTCCCACGTTGGGACCCCTCCCTTTTTTCTTTTGTTTTTTTTTAGTCGGGCGCCGCCCCCCCTATTTCTTCAACAGGGTTCCCTGGAACCCTTCTGCTTGCGCCGCTGGGGCTTCACGAGGCCAGATGCGCCCCCCTTAGGAGTGCTGCCTGAAGGGGAGAAAGCGGAGGAGGTGCCGCCGCCGCCCGATGGGGAGGCCCACGCGAGATCGGTGCTGCCTGGGTCTTCGAGGTGCGCGCACGGAGGGTCTATCGGCGGGGAGCCGCAGAGGCGCTGGGAGAGGCCGATGCGTGGGGAGGCGCGCGTTGATGCCGCCTGGGATTTGGCGGGAGGGCTCAAGCACCGCTGTGGCGCACGAGCACCGCTGGACTGGAGGTGAACGTCATTGCGTCAGGCGGTGACACGGGATTGGGAATAGGCCGCCGCCGAAGTTGAAGATGCTCGATGAGGAGAACCCTCGCGCTGCCTGCGCGAGGGGGGGAGTAATGGGGCCATCGCGAGGGTGTGCGTCCTTAGATCTGGCGGTCGGCGACTTGGATCTGGGGACCCGCGCCTGTGCTGCGGGAGTAGGAGATGCTTGGAGGCCCACCTGCGCGAGGAAGAATGGGCTGCGCAGGGGGCTGATCTCGCGAAGAAGTTGCTGGCTGCAGATTTGGTCAGACACGTAGTCTGATATGGGGCATCTCGTGATGAAAGGAGCGCCTGCCGATCTCGCGGGATCTGCAACAAATGGGCTAGGGTTCCCCTCCTGGGAACTGCATCCGCCTGGGATGTGCGTGATGCGTGAATCCGCAAGGGCTCTCCTGCAGGCTCGGGATTCTTCGATGGAGATTCTGGATAGATTGAAGCCGCCCGCAGGAGATGAACAGATTGAAACCACCGTGGTGGCAAACTCCAGAAATTAGGGTTTCAAATTGAAACCCTAGAACATAATCTTGAACTCCATCACGAACAAAAATTCAGAATAATATTCTTCATGGAACAATTTCCGAGAACAGAAAAATAAAAACGGATCTCGAATAAAGACATAAGAACTTGAAACCCTCGAGAATCAACCCGCTCTGATACCATGTTATAAAATAGAAAGCAGAAGCGGAATAACATAATAAAGAAGAATAATCACGAAGAACACAAAGATTTTTATGTGGAACCCTACTCCGTGAGGAGCGGGATGAAACCACAGGAGAAGCCCTCAACGGGGCGGATATTCTATTAGAATTTCTCAATGAGTACAGGAGGTCTGGGGCTCCTTATATAGCCTTCCCAGAGCCTCCAAGTCCCACTGTTGGTCCATGTGGGACTAAACACAGAATGGGGGTAAATGGATCTTCTCCAGGATCCATTTACCCTGCTACAACTCAACATGACGCACTACCAAATACTCTAACAAAACCTTTGTTTTTTTGGAAAAATCTATTTTTAGAATCATTTCCAAGATTTCTGACGATTCTAACTAAATTCCACCGAAATTCTTCAAAATTTCCCTTTTCGAACTTGGCGAAACAAAACCGAAATCCAAAATTTAAGGCTTTGATTAATGGGTCATTACCATTTTCCATATGGAACATCTATGAATGCCTCGTCTCGCTTCACCTCCACGACAACAACCTCTCGAGGCTCCTTTCAGGAGCATGTGATGCTCATGTCACATACGAGCAACTCTGATTGTTGGACTCAGGGGGGGGGGACTGGTTCAAGGATATATTCCCTCTCTTCATGATAGTGTTCTAAGCACTCCACGAGCTTGACCTCAGCAACAACCACCTCTTCGGGTCAATCCTAGAGGCCCTCGTGGACTTCATGAACCTCCAAAGTTTGAATATTTCCTGCAATAACTTTAGTGGATCGATCCCTATTTTCCATATGCAAAAGTTCACAACAAAGTCATTCAAAGGCAACGCCAAGAATCTCTACGACAATCTATCCGATTTTGAGCTCCGGCTAAATTGTAAGGATGGTGATTGAACTAATGGCCAGTGCGATCGTATTGGCCTCTCTACATTGGGTGGTTGTAGAGGAAGAATAAGGGAAGGGGTGATGCCTTAGATGAGGAAACGAAGGATGAAGCCCTAAGTTATGCTTATTAACATATTAACAAGGCTACTTCCAACACCATTTCTCGTCATCGTTGAGCCTTTGTGATAGAAGTAGCTCGACAGGATTGGAGGACCAACATCGTATCACCTAGAGGCGCAAACTGCGACTACTTCATTGGTTCCTAGGCATATTTTTTCTCATACATGTCCAAAACTCTTGCCAGTCCAGTAGGAGCTCAAGAGCCCTCCTAGCAAGGAAGTTCCTCCCACTTACCACCACATCTCGTCCCCAGCACCATCACCGCCCCCTCATGTGTCCACTGGATTTTGTGGTTGTTTTGAGATGGAGCGCTGGTGGAGAATCCGAAGTTCGGGAGTGCAGGAGGGCTGGTCGCGGCCGGTTGTTTCTTCAAGGAGGGGGAGCCTACTCGCTTCGGGGGGCCTCGTCAACGATTGGGGTATCGGAGGGGGTTGGCGATGGCCTGTTAGTTGGGGGTGGGTGCGCTGAAGTCGAGAAGGGGAAGCAGGTGGAGTGTGGGGAGGTAGGGGGTCTGTGGGGAGGAGTTGGCGGCGAGGTAGATGGTGTTGGAGGGGGCGAGGACTGGATGCATGTTTCCCACAAGAAATCAGGGAAGAGATGCTTCCAGTGTGGGGTTAGAGGCCATGCGGCGTCGTCCTGTTCTTTGCCTCCAAGATGTTTCTCTTGCGAGAGGGTGGGCCACCGTTGCGCCACTTGGTGGTTTGGTTCCAGTCGTCGTTCCGCTAATGTTGTCGTGCATGGCTCTGAAGGGCACTCGGTGCAACGTTCATCCTTGTTGGTCGGCGGTTGCCGGAGGTATCGTAGTTTCGCGGCTGTGGTGGCGGGTATAGCAGAGGTTGCGGACATTGCGAAGCCTGTGGATGCTACGAAGGTGGCGGGCGAATCGAAGGTTGCGGGTGAAATGAAGGTTACGGGTGCTTCGATGGTTGCGGGTGGTGTGGACGTCGACGTGCAAGACGACATGTCCCATGCAGTCGTCGGGTACGCATATCTGTAGAGGCACTGAAGGGACACCTATTGGGTTTCCTCGGTCCGCGATTTGCGGGAGACGTGGTGTCTCTTGATGCTCATCGTTGCTGTGTCCGTGGACTATCTGCGGGGCAAAGGGAGCGCCTTCTCCGAAGCGGCGGGGTGGGCGATGTTTACTGGCGACCTCTTCGCTTTGCGGATGGAGCGGTTTCGGAAGTGGAGGTTTGTGTGGCGTCGGTTCGTGGTGCCCCTTCTTCTCCCGATCGGTTCATTGCCTGAGTCGGGCCCTGCGGCGGTGGGGTACGGTTCTTGCGGTGATCGAAAATGGCCTATCGCCCGGCTCGGACCCGGAGGTCACGCGTGTGTTGTTGGAGTGTGGCAAGGCGTTGTTAGTTGTTCCTGTTGGCACGGTCTTCTTCTCGTCTTTGGAGGTTGGTCGGTATAGCTTTCGGGTGGAGGTGAGAATCGTCGACCCTCCTCCTCCGTCGGAGGTCCCGAGGCTGTCGGATGTCGCTTCACCTTCTGCTTTGGCAGTGGGGTTTCTGAGGGGTATGTTGCATGGAACGGCGTGCGAGGTCGATACGGCGCGTCCTTTGGGGGTATCTCCTCGGGTCATGTGCCTCCTCGCCCAAGACTTCTCTTTGTCTGCTGAGGTGGCAGGGGTGGTAACTACTCTCTCTTCGCCGCCTCTCCTTTTGTCTTCGGTTTCGGATCCCAAGCTGGAGGTCGCCCTTTCGGATCCTTTGGCGGGTCGGCCCCGGGGGATTCCGGGCACTTTGGCTACTCTCTGGTCGGGCGGTTTGGACTTCTCGGAGCCTATGCCTAGTCGGATCTTCTCTTCCACGCTGGGTCTCTCTGACCCGACGCCTTGCTTGCCTCGATCGTCGACGGGCGGTTGGGAGCTTCCTCCTTGTGGGTCCTGGACCACGCCATCTGTTTTCCCCAACATGTCGCTTTGCTTCTCCAGTGCCTTCGATCCATCTGTTGGGGGCTTTTCTAGCAATTCAGCTTCGTTCTCCGCCAGCGCCCACGCAGCCCTCGCCACCGGCCTGGGGGAGTGCTCTCTGGGAGCTTCGTCGTACGTTGCGACTCCTTCGCCCAGCCTTGAGGTGGGTGGTGCTCGCCCAGTTGAAGGGGTTACTGACAGAAGATCTGGTAAGAGGTACCGGCACCGGAGCAGAGCTCGGTCTGCGCTTTCCGAGGTTCAGCCGTGCTCGGCTCTAAAGGCTTCCATCGCGGAGGCCTCTGGGGTGATCCGCATTCAGGGGCGGCGGTCGTGTTCCTCATGAAGATTTTCTCCTGGAACGTTTGAGGGCTTGGGGATGTGGGCAAAAGAAGGATCATCGGCTCGTGCTTCATCGAGTGGTGCTGTGATGTGGTATTGCTGCAAGAAACGAAGCTTCAATCCTTTTCTGACGCAGTTTGGAAGTATTTTGGTGATGGAGGAATTGATGAGTTCAGGGCTCTGGATGCCGTAGGTGCATCTGGAGGGCTACTGGTGGCGTGGAGATCTTCGACATTGGCGTTTAGCTCGGTGCTGCGTGGGAGACATGTTCTCTCGGTTATCTTGGTTTGTGCGGATTCCTCTACACCACTTGTGGTCTCCTGTGTTTACAGGCCTTGCTGTCATGTTTTGCGAAGGGAGCTTTGGGAGGACTTGTACGAGGCTGGGAGGGCTTTCGAGGGTATTCCTTGGCTCATAGGGGGCAATTTCAATGTTACTCTTCGAACTACGGATAGGCCACGGTACAGGGGTGGTCAAGACCCGAGCTCTGATGATTTTGCGGACGTCGTTGACTCGCTGGCCCTGGAGGTGTTGGATGCGGGGGACGTGGCTTACACTTGGAGGAGTTCTAACTCTCGCTCTCGAATTGATAGATTTTTGGCTTCGTCCAAGCTTCTCGATCACTTCGCGCTCTCCTCCGTGATGGCTCGCCCGCGGGCCTTGTCCGACCATTCGCCAATCCTGTGGGATTCCGATGATCCCCCTAAGAAGAGGGGTATTTTTAGATATGAGAAGTGTTGGCTGTTGGAGGAAAATTTCAGAGATTTGGTGGTTTCACATCGGTCCAATGTGGAGGTCTCTGGCTCGGTTGCGGCTAGATTTGTACAGAAGCTCGGATCCCTGCGCGCGAGACTGAGCTCGTTAAAGGACACCAAAATTGCTAGATATGCTACTAGACTGGAGGCTGAAGAGGTGGTCAGTAGCCTTGATGCACTGGAGGATCTTAGGGAGCTATCGGGGGATGAATTGGCCACTCGCTCGCTCAAAAATTAATCGCGTTTGAAGACTTGAAGCGTGTCACTGAGTGGAGGCAAAGATCAAGGAGTGCTTGGATTAGAGAGGGGGACGCTAACATGGCATTTTTCCATCGCATTGCCAGCGGGAAGCGTCGTTTTAATGCCCTGAGATCGATCACAGTTAATAGTATGCGGGTAGATGGCGACAAAGAAATGGGGAAAGCGATGGTCGACCATTTTCGGGACTTCTCGACGAGGACTATTCCCAGGCTGTGGAGATGGACGGGGCTCGGGAGTGAGCCCGTGCCGCCCTCGTTATGCTCGGAGCTGACAAAGGGGGTCTCTTTGGAGGAGGTAAAGGATGCGGTGTGGAACTTAAACGCGGATGGGGCTCCGGGCCCTGATGGATTCCCGGTGTCTTTTTACAGAGATTTTTGGGATCTTGTTGGCATTGAGGTTCTGGACGTCATATCCGAGTTCTGTGAGGGAAATGCGGGCTTCGAAAGGATAAATAAATCCCCGATTGCTCTCCTTCCTAAGTCCACGCCGGCGGAGCGCATTGAGGACTTCCGCCTTATTGCTTTATCTAACACGCTCTATCTTATTGTGGCGAAGGTGTTCGCGGTGCGTCTTAGTCGGGTCCTTGAGCATATAGTATCCCCGCTGCAGTATGCTTTTATATCGGGTAGGCAAATCTCGGACTGTATTACCCTTGCATCGGAAATTATTGCGGATTGGAGGTGGGGGGACAAGCAAGGTGTGTTATGGAAGGTAGACTTTGCAAAGGCCTATGATAGTTTAGATTGGAAGTTCCTGTGGTCGGTTTTGCGAAGGAGAGGTTTCCCGGAGATTGGGATTTCTTGGATGAAGCGATGTGTGACGACGTCCTCCTTCTCGATCATGGTGAATGGCCTGCCGGAGCGTGGCTTTTTTCAGCCTCGTAGGGGCGTGCGCCAGAATTGCATACTTGCCCCCCTTCTTTTTGTGATTGTTGCGGATGTCCTGTCGCGCATGGTGCACCGTGTGGTTGATTGTGGTTTCTCGGCTTGCTTCTCTAGGGATGCCTTGGTTGTCCCGCTCTTGCAATACGCTGATGATACTATCTTCTTTATTGAGGGGGGCGAAACGGAGGCCTTGGGCATGGCCGAGGCTTTGGATCTTTTCAGCGAGCTGTTCGGTCTCTTCAAGAATGCGGATAAGTCGAAGGTCATTCCCTTCAGCCTCTCTGTGGAAGAGAAGGACGCTTGTGGCCGTGCCTTCGGGTCAGAATGTGAATCCCTTCCGATTGACTATCTCGGGATGCCCTTGACTGTGGGGAGAACGAGGCAACATGATTGGCTCAAGGTGGTCGAGAAGATGGAGGCGCGACTGGCGGGCTGGAAATCAACCATTCTCTCTAAAGGGGGGGGGTCTGGTGCTCCTGAAGGTGGTTCTTTCCTCTATCCCGGTTTACTTCTTGTCCAATCGCCGCTTACCAACGTAACCGTATGGAGAAGCTAATGCGTAGATTCCTATGGGGCAAGCATGGGGAAGACTCGGGAGGGATTCACCTTGTCGAATGGGATGAGATTACGCGCCCGAAAAAGGCGCGCGGGGGGGGGGGGGGGGTCCGGAGGCTGGATCAAATGAACGAGGCTTTGCTTCTTAGGTGGGCAAGCAGAATATGGAGCCCTGGAGAGGACCTTTGTTGCAGCGTTCTGCGGAAAATATGTGGGGTTCGCGGTGCGCCTCCAATCTCTGGTTCTCTTGTGTTATCTCCCTCGCCGTTCTGGAAGGGGGTGATGGAGGTCTTCTCCCGGCACATCCCTCTGTTCAGGCTGGTGCTTGGCAATGGTGACGCCTTCGCCTTCTGGACGGATGATTGGACGGGTGGGGGGCCCTTGTGCATGCGGTTCCCTCGCCTATATGCTCTTGCGGCTGACAAGGATGCGACGGTTGTGTCTTGTTGGTCGGATGGTAATTGGTTCCCTACCTTCTCCAATTTCTCAGACCAGAGACTCGAGGATTTTCTTCTGATGTTGGATTCTATCAAGGAGCTGGGTTGCCCCTCAGAGGGGAGAGATCATTGGGGGTGGCATTCGGGCCCATTTTCTGTCAGGAAGGCGTTTGGGACGATCTACAGGCCTCCCCTATCGCGCTCGGAGGAGCTAGTGCGTGACTGCGCCTTTTTTTGGAGTCTTGGTCTTCCTGTGCGGATTGGTTTCTTCATGTGGTTGTTCCACAGACAAAGGTTGATGACGAGGGACCGGTGTGCAAGGCTTCTGGGCTCCGTCTCTGACAGGTGCCTCCTATGCGAGGAGGCGGTTGAGTCGCTTGAACATCTATTCTTCAAGTGCCCCAAGACGCTTGTGGTTTGAAAGGAGGCAAGGATGGCTTGGTTATGCACGGTGGACTTGGCCTCATTTTGCAGCTCGTTGATAGCTAACATGAGCAGGGTTCGGTGTCAGCTTCTCGATCCTATTGCCACTCTTTGGGCCTTGTGGCTGGGCAGGAATGCGATCCTCTTTTCTGGACAGAGGTTCTACAAGGAAAATGTGGGGATACAATCTGTGAGGCTCGTGGAAGATTGGGATATGTAATTGCTTGTTGTTGTTCCTTTTCTTTTGTCTTTCCCATCTTTTTTAACTAATTAATATTTGGGGTGAACACCATCGAGTATATCCCCCTGTTTTTGGCTTCAAAAAAATCATCATGCGACCCAAGAACAACCACCTGGAAAAAAGGGTGAGAGGAGGATATGGAAGAAGAGAGGAAGGTGCAAGATCCACTGTCGGATCTTCCTATAGTTAGATTAACTCAAAATTAACCCAATTATTGACCCAAATAAGGTGAAATTTGAAGACAGTGGTTTTAATGTAAGAAGGGACATATTTGCAGGGTCTTAGATAAATATGAAGTTCACAAGGGCGAGCAGGTAATTTGCAAAGTTTATTAGGATTCATGGTGTAAAAGTCCCAAATTATTAATATAATTGTATATATATATTTAGCTTCTCTGATTCAAAAATATAAGAAAGGATTGCGCGGGAGATTATATTGATTAGCATAAATACTTGAATACCTTTCATAATTTATCTTATATCTTATTATAATTATTTTTTGTTGTATGTTTGGATGCCTAGTTTTTTGGATATAAGTCCGAGATTGACCCAAGATAGATCTGAATGGAGGCGAAGAATCCATGTAGCCGACCCTACTTAATTGTGGGAAAAGGCTTTGTTGTTGTTGTGTGATGTTTGGATGCCCAAGTTCTATGAAAGATCTTGTATCTATTTGAAAATACAATCATGTATTATGGTTGAATGGGCAACACATATGTTTGAGTGAATTCCACAAAAGTCCCTAAACTATACACTCAATTTTAATGTCATATCCAAACTTTAAAACGTAATAACGTGACACATTATTTATTGATCCGGTAACAATGTGGTCTTTATCTAACTAAAACAACTAACCGATGTATCTTTTCAACTAGAGGGACAAAAATACCCTTCAAAAATGAGGACAAAACCCACTTAAATTGTCTGTTGGTAGTGCAATGTGCCTACCACTAAAAAGATCCGGGTTCAAATCCTCCTTGTGGGGGTTGTGTTAGGTAATCGACAACCAACGTAAAAATTAGTCGAATCTTTCAACGTGGATTTGAGGAAGAATCCATATAGTCGACCCTACTTATAGTGGGAGAAGGCTTCGCCATTTTTTATAAATCCTTTGTGATGGCCCCAATGATTTCCTTCTTTATGATCCCGAAGTCCTTCTGCCTCCACATCAAGAACCTCTACAAACTGTTGGAGTCCATCCACCTACACCTCTTAATGAGACCTTCCCTCACGTCGGGGGCACTTGCGTCCCCTGTGGACTCAATCTCCGCTAGGGCAATGGCCTTCCATCTGTCAAAGAGGGTGATGGCAGCGAAATATAGGGAAGCCTCACTATTGGCAAGGGAGATTAGGATTTGAGCGGTGGAAAAGTTGAGGGAGATGAAGTGGGAGCCGAGGGAGGAGAAGTGGGTGGCGATGGAGGCGTCCAACATGGAGAGGTTGTTGGAGAGAGAGCGGAGAAGGGACAAGGATTCATCGATTCAGTGTTTGCGGGAGTTGAGGAGGTCGAAGGCGGTGGAGATCAAGGAGATGACAAAGAGGGGAGGGGTAGATGTCACGATGAAGGTCGAGGTGGAGGAGTGAGTAGATGAAGCCCGCTGAGGAATCAGAACTTCAGGGAGGTGGCAGAGCACAATTGAAAAAATGGTTTTTGTCCTCGTATGTGAAGGGTATTTTCATCCTTCAAGTTTAGAAGATAACGATGGTTAGACATTTTAGTTAGATAAAGACCAAATAGTTACCGGATTAATAGATGATGTACCACTTTGTTACGTTTTTGAAGTTTGGGTATGATAATGAAATTGAGTGTATAGTTCAGGGACTTTTGTGTAATTTACTCTCTATGTTTAAAAGTTCTACTCATGTTAGCCTTCCTATACATTTCAATGAGGATCGATAAAAGATAGGAACCCTTTGGTTGGACCCTCAAATCGGTGTGTCATAAGGAAGCTTTTTTTGAAGCCAAACGAGGGGAAACACACCATGGTGTCTGCCCCAGATATATTTTTTGGAAGTTATATGTTTTGTTTTTGTTTAAATTTTGTTTTGTTTCAATACTTCAAGGGTACCCACTTAAATGGTCTGGTGGTAGTGCAGTGTGCGCTACCACTCAAAAGACCAGGGTTCAAATCTCCCCTTGTGGGGTTGCGTTAGGTAGTTGACAATCAACGTAAAAAATAGTCCAATCTTTCAACATGGATTTGAGCGAGAATCCATGTAGCCGACCATGCTTATAGTGGAAGAAGGCTTCACCATTTTTCGGTATTTTCAAGGGTATACTTGTAACTTTTCCCTCTTCGCATATAAGGAGAGTTTTTGGGTTGGAAAAGATAGATAAAAAATTTCACATTTCTCAGCATGGTACAGATGCCTTGTGGGCGAACTCATTAATGATATTACTACCTGTTCAGACATCACACTTGGAGTCAACAAAGTGAGTTAGTTTGTGGCAAAACCATGTCATGTTCATTGGGATGCTGCCATGATGATCTTGAGACATCTGAAGTCTGCACCAGGGAAAGGTCTCCATGTACACAATCCAGAAATCTTTGGTAGTGACAGCTTATTGGGATGCTGATTATGATGGTTGTCCTTATGATAGAAAATTCACAACTGGATTTTGAATCTATATTGGTGGACACCTTGTTACATGGAAGCGTAAAAAAATAGGTTGCATGATCGAGTGTGGAATCAGAATATAGGTCCATGGCTCAAGCTACTATCAAATTGATGTGGGTCAGATCTGTCTTGGGTGATCTTTATTTGCCAGATTCGAGTCCGAAGGTCATGAGATGGGATAATGTTGCATCCGTGTTTATTGCTAACCAAGCATCCATGTAAGAACCAAGCATGTAGAAGTCGACTGCCACTATACTCAAGACATGATTCAAAAGGGATATGTTAAAATAGAACATGACAGCTTTGAAAAATAAACAATAGGTGTTTTTACGAAGGCATTGAATCGCTCCTCCTTTTACAAGATGCATTTCCAATCTAAGCATGAGAGATATCTATGCTCCAGTTTAAGGGGGAGTATTGGAAATTATATTTTTTGTTTTTGTTATTTTTTGTTTTCTTTCAATACTTCAAGGGTATACTTGTAACTTTTTCTTCTCTGCATATAAAGAGAGTTTTTAAGTTGGAAAAGGTAGATAGCAAATTTCACATTTCTCAACTATATTAAAAAAGATGTGAGAAGAAATACTTACAGAAGATAAGACTCAAATAATCTTGGTATGGAAAAAAACATTCTCAGAATAAAACTAATCACCAGTAAAGATTGTACTATTTCCAGCTAACCAAATGGACCATAAAGTAGCAATCGGATGTAGCAATTCTTCATGGTATCGAGTTTTTGCAGCATTCAGAGGGTCCCAAAAGGTCACAAGCCTCTGAACATTCAACCAGGTAAGTCAAGTATCCCGCCAAATGGAGCAGGTTCTATCACGGTAAAAGAACATGTGTTCAATGGATTCAATTTGTGTTGCAGAGAGCGCAAAGATCAGTGACACGTTTTTTTTGAAGCCAAGAAAGGGGGAGACAGTCATAGGTGTTCACCCCTAGAATTTATTAATAAAAAAGAAAAGGAAAACCAAATACAAAGAGACATGCTAAGCGACCCAAGAGCTCAACAAACTCGACACCTGCAAACAAACATTTTCTAGATAAAATCTCTGCCCCGTGGACGCAGCGCGTTCCTAGCCAGCCAAATGGCCCAAAACGTCGCGAGCGGCCTCAACAACTCCCTACCTACCCGTTGCTTGGCCGCAACTAAGCCACCACAGAAAGCCCAAACACCTGCTCTGTTGACCCACTCCAGTGTCGGGTCACCCCAAAGGGGGAGCTACCCACTGACAGAAGAAGAATAGGTGCTCCACCGTCTCAATCTCTGCATCACAAATAAGGCATCTGTCAGAGACCACCCCCAGCAGCCTAACGCATTTGTTACGAGTCATCAGCCTTTTCCTCCTGAACAACCAAAAAAAGAAACCAATCCTCTCTAGAAAACCCAACCCCCAGAGGAACGCACAGTCACGCACCATCTCAGCCGAGAGAGAGGGTGGGGACCTGGAAATCGCCAAGTACGCCTTCCGAACGGAAAAAGCATTGTCACGCCAAATCTAGTGGTTGCGCTCCGAAAAAGGCCCCTTCACCCCCCTAAGCTCATCAAGCAGCCGCAAGAACTCTTCCATGCATTGATCTGAGAAGTTCGAACGAAACAACAACATCCAGATGCCATCAGACCAGTAAGAGGCAACTCGCGCATCTTGATCCTCTGCCAGAGTAAACAAACGAGGGAAGCGCGAGGAAAGAGCCCCCTCGTCTGTCCAATTGTCCCTCCAAAATGCAAAACTTTCGCCATTCCCCAGCATCGACCTAAACAACTCCTGAAAGTTATGCGTGACTGTCAGAATACCTTTCTAAAATGGCGAGGGCCTCCTCGCCCCCCCTCAGAAATACCCGTCGGCGCCGCCCCATTGACCGAGTAGATCCGTCAAACAAAAGTGGTGCAAAGATCGTCGCTACTACTCCAAATCCTAGCCACCAACTTTAATAACAGTGCCTCATTTAGCGCGCCCAGCCGACGCACCCCAAGCCTACCATCGCACTTCTGCAGCGTAATATCATCCAGCTGATCAGGTGCATACCAGACGATCTCTGACTGCTTTTGCTTCACAAAAATCGCCGCATCAACCCCTCAAACCTCTTCCTAACGCCAACCGGCAGGAGCCTCGTAGAGGAGTAATACACAGGGATAGCAGAGAGCACCACCTTCAGGAGCACCAAGCGGCCACCTTTAGAAAGAATCGCCGCCTTCCACCCCGCCAGTCTCCTCTCAACCTTTTCCACCAACGACAACCAATCAACCAATCTCGATCTTCCTGTGGTCAACGGCAACCCCAGATAGTGAATAGGCAAATTAGCGCAATCGATCCCCAAAGCCGAACTACAAAGGTCCGCCTCATCCACACTCAGAGAGAACGATACAATCATGGATTTACTAGCATTTTGCATCAACCTGGACATCTCGCTAAAAAGCTTGAGCGTCACAGTCATCCCTTTAGCCTCCTCAACCCCCCCCCCCTTCAATGAAGAAAATAGTGTCGTCAGCGTATTGGAGCAGCGGGATCCTCAACTCCTCCCTCGAGTAGCCGCGCGTGAATCCTCTTAGCTGCACCACGTCGACCATACAAGCCAGAACGTCTGCGACGATGATGAATAACAAGGGGGCAAGAGGGCAACCCTATCTCACCCCCCTCTGTGGCTGGAAAAATCCGCCCTTCGGGCGCCCATTGACGAAGACGGCTATAGATGTCGTCGTCACACATCTCCTCATCCAAGTAATCCAGATCTCCGGGAAACCTCTCCTGTGCAGTGTCGCCCAGTGGAATCGCCAGTCTAAAGTGTCAAACGCCTTGGAGAAGTCCACCTTCAAGAGCAAGGACTTCCTTCTGCATCTCTTCCAGTCAACCACGATCTCAGCCGCCATAACCAAAGAATCTACAATCTGCCTCCCCAAAACGAAAGCCGATTGAGAAGGGGAAATAAAGTGTTCCAGCACTCTACTTAGTCTAGTCGTGAAGACCTTCGCAATAATCAAATACAATGCGTTGGATATAGAGATAGGCCGGAAATATTCAATCATGTTAGCATCGTCTCTCTTTGGTAGCAGTACCACCAGCACCTTATTCACCCGCTCAAAACCTGCATTGCAATTGCAGCACTCCTGCACCACCTCTAGCACCTCTCTGCCAACCAGATCCCAGAAATCTCTATAGAAAGAGACAGGGAAACCATCAGGGCCCGACACACCATCCCCGTTGAGATTCCACACCGCCGTCTTCAGCTCCTCAAAAGTTACCGCCTTAGTCAAGCTGGACGTCCGACAAGCGTACAACTCCCGAGCCCGTCCATCTCCAGCGTCTACAGGCCCTTCTCGCCGAGAACTCCTGAAATGGTCCGCAATCGCTCTTCCCAATTCTCTGTTACCCTCCACCCGTACACCACCAACAACCAGTGCCCTGATTGCGTTCATCCTACGCCTTCCGCTAGCAATCCTGTGGAAGAAGGCAGTGTTCGCGTCCCCCCCAGTGAGCCATCTGTGCCTGGATCGTTGCTTCCATTAGGTGACCCTCTTTTTGTCTTCATCAATGATCTTCATCTGCGCTTCCTCCCTCAGCAGTAACTCACCCTACGACAGAGGCCGCTCATCCTCCAAGCTATCAAGCCGGCCAACCACGCCCTCAACCTCCCCCCAAGCGCAAGGCGGGCCTCCCTCAAGTCCCGCTTGAATCCACAAAGCCTCGCCCTCAGGGACTCGAGCTTTCGAACAAACCTAACCACCGCCGAGCCCGCAACCTCCACCGAAATCCAGTACGACACCACCAGCTCCCGGAAGGACTCTTCAAGCGGCCAAGCCTTCTCATAGCGGAAAAAATCCATGCGGAGGCGAGGCCTCACCAGACTCCCGAAGGATGGGTGTATGGTCCAACCAGGACCGAGGCCTGGCAGCAACAAAGGAGAGAGGGAAGATCTCCAAAAACTCCGCCGACGTAAGAAACCGATCCAGACGAGACCTGGAGCCAGAGTTTCTCCACGTGTATCTCACGTCCGCAGCATCCAGAACTCCAACTCCAAAGAATCAACGACCTCCACGAAAATCTCAGAGCCGGGGTCTTGCCCACCCCGCAACCTCGGCTGATCCGAAGAAAGCAGTGTAACATTAAAGTCTCCCCTACCCAGCCTGGGGATGCCAGGGAAGGATTCCCTAGCGGCCCTCAAGTCTAACCAAAGCTGATTCCGCAAAGACACAAGATAAGGACCATACATGCAAGAAAGCGCAAAAGCCGTTCCCGAACGCAGGCACTCCAGAAGAACCATGAGTCAATGAGATCCCTTCGATTTAGCGTGCAAAGCGAAAGACGAGCCTCTCCAGACGACAAGCAAACTGCCCGCAGAGCCAATCGCCTTCAGCGAGCAGAAGTCAGAGATCGAGCCCACCCCAAAGGACTGCCAAACAGAGTTCGTGAGCGAGTCCAGCTTAGTCTCCTGCAGGAAGACAACATCACAACCACATTCCAAGAACCTCGACCCCACCACGCTCCTTTTCTCCGGGTCACCCTGACCCCTAATGTTCCAAGATAGAATCTTCATTAACAACCACTTCGGACCCCACCCTCCACATTCACCACCCCCGACGCCTTTGCTACCTTGAACTCCAACTAAGAGATCGGTGTAGGACCCGCAGCAACAAATCTGGATCGCGGCCTCCTCCAGTACCTCTTCCCTGACTTCTAATCCGCTGCTCCTTCTCCTAGAGAAGCCGCCGAGGAGCACCCAGCTTCCACAGCGGTCGAATCCCCAGCACAGGTGCCCGCCCAAGAAGCAGGCCTACTCCCTCCCACCTCGAGCTTCCCGCGCTGCCAAATCCACGGCATTGCCACCTCCTCTCTGGTACCTTACCGCCTGACCGGAGCAGTTGGATTGGCGCCCCCAAACAACCCTCCGTGGAGGCGAATTGCAGGGAGGCCCAAAAACAGCGCCCGACCACAAAATTCACGAAACCCCCCCCCCCCCCCGGGATCCGAGAGAGACATCGAACCTAGAGAAAGAGACCCAAGAGATAACCAGATCCAGAGCACCCAGCGAAGCCAACACCACATCCGTCTTTAGGATCTGCAATGGCGACTCCAAACCCAATACTTCCCCAAGAAATGGGGGCACGAGAGGTTCCCACGTGCCCATCCGAGGAAACCCAACCGCCGCATCGGGAGCATGCGGGAACGCCACCCTAGATGGAAGGATCGGGGGAGAAAGAGTCATTGAAGACGACTGTTTCCCTCCCCACAAGGAAGATAGAGCGTCACCACCAAGCCCTGCCCCGCCCGACGGCGGAGGAGGAGGAAACAACCATATTTGGAGCCTGAAGGAGAAACGTCCCACCTCGAGGACCGCTTTCGACTCTGACCCAACACCAAGAGAACACTCCGGTAGGACCAACATCAACTACGGGTCGGACCCGACATACTACCATCAGGCATCAGCCACGACCCTCACCACCGTTCCCAGATGCTTCAAAGTCGGGCCCAAAGCCCCGGTCGTACGGGAAACGAAGGGCGCTCCGCGGATCTGCGCCATCCGAACGACCGACCGCTCGACATAATCGTCAACGAATCTGGGAAGCCTCCAAACGATAGGCACTTCCGGCCCGGAGGCCAGCAGAGCCCTCTTCTGCTGGCACGTCAGGCCACGAATATAGACTCGACCAGCTCCCAGCCAAACCATGCCGCCTCTGAACCCATCAATGCAACGAGAGATTTCAACCTCCACTGACAGCTTTGATGCCACTCCACCAGCACTCCCGGCCAATACTCCAATTAAGAGACCACCAATACCGCCCTCGGCACCGCAGGCTTCCATGTTAGCCCTTGAGATGGCTTCCTCCGCCCCCAGAACGCCCACCCGCGCTCCCGAGCTGCCAACTCCGCCGACGCCCCTAGCCGACCCAACGCCCACCGCAACAGTACTACTCCAGCAATGTCCGAGCGAACCTCAAGAGAAGCAACACGGTGGAAGAGGACAAGCGGAAGCGAGGTGACCCCTCCACCCGCAATAGAAGCACTTCCTCCCCGGCTTTCGATGAGTCACCAACTTCCAGACATCGGCCCCATCACTACCTTCGCGGCCTTGCGAACCTTCCTCTCGAGAGGGCACCTCAGAGTTGCTTTCTCCCCTCTTCACCGCTCTCACCACCTCCGCCCAGCAGACCTCACGCCAGACCCGCGCTCGCCCCCTCGCCGCTCTCATCCTCTTTTCTTGTACCACCAACAATTTGGAGCAACAATCCCTAGTCCAGATATGCCTCCTTCGTAGTAACTATAAGAAGAAGCAAATCCCGCTCTATAATTTCAATTCCCAAATAAGCTTGCAGTCACGAACTAGAACAACATCAAAAGAAGCTAGTGATATATCAATAGACTTGTAAACACGCATAACCGAAAAATCTCCTCCTCTTCACTTCCAATGGTCTCTATCACCAGACAGGATGCATATCTAACTGAGTGGATTTAGAAGAGACAAAAACTCCTACGCGGTGGTTTGAAAAATCTGCACGAAAAGAGGGAATCCAAGCTCTACCAACCCAGCACTCCATCACCCTAACATCCTGTTAGAAAGATAGAGGGGAGAGATGTAGAAATGCTGATACAAGACTATGAGAATCCATCCAATCGTTAGTCCAAAAAACAAAAGAAGCTTCATCTCAAAAAGACGGTAGGAAGAGTTCACGAAATTATGACATCACAGAACAAATGTCTTTCCAAAAGGCAGAACATCAAGCAGATTGATTTGTGTACCAATCTCTCCTACACGTATATATCATATATTTTTCGAATAAGTTTGCAACAATGATCATCGTCACTTCCCCATATTCTAGCAACCCATTTCAGAAGAAGCGCCATGTATACATATTCCATGTGGGAAATACCCAGGCCGCCCAGTGATTTAGGAAGACTAGCAGTTTCATAGTCAATCAAATGAATTCTGTTCCCATTCTGCCTAGAATTGGACCAAAAAATCTCATAATTATTTGCATGCAATGTCAACTCCACAAGGTAAAAGGCGAGAAGACTTGAACAGGAATGCCCAAAGAACCGCCTTCAGTAGCACCATGCACCATGCAAACCAAAACGTTTACTCCAATGACGAAGAATAAGGGGGCAAAAGGGAAACCTTATCGCACTCCGTTGTGGATGGAAGAAGCCTCTTTTGAACGTTCATTCACTATTATCAAGTAAAATGTAGAGGTTATGGATATTTTCATCCAAGTTATCCATACGCGGGGAAGCCGCGACACGCTAGTGTTGACCACAGGAAGTGCCAATCCAAAGTATCATAAGCTTTGGAGAAGTCCACCTTCCATAGAATACCTATTTTGTGCCTTCTTTTCCAATCTGGAAAATTTGCGTTGTCGTAAATAGGCTATCACCAATCTGTCTACCAAGGATGAAAGCAGACTAAAGGGGGGTAGGAGGAATAATATGATCTAGAACAATGTTAAGTCTGTTCGCCAAGACTTCCACAACTATCAAGTAAATGACAATGGAAAGAACAATTGGTCGACAATCTTCTACTCGTTCAGAGACTCCCTTCATTTGGAGAAGGCAAATGAGCGTTTTATTAACTCTGTCAAATCCCGAGTTTCCCGCTGCAAATCCCTCCACAACCTCTCTACCGACCAGAGTCCAGGATTCTTTAAAAAAGAATACTGGGAAGACATCAGGATCAGGTGCCACATCTGCGTTCAGGTTCCAAACAATAATCTTCACATCCTCCATTGTAAAACTTTGTATGACTTGCATGCCGATTGGAGACATGTGACACCCCTAGGCTAGTCCATCTCCAAGACCTGCCATCTGTACGTCGAGAGAATGCCCTAATGTCTCCACAAATGCCAGACCTATACCTCGACATCCTTGCACTCTTTTTCCGTTTACTATCACAATAGAGTATTGACAACTCCTTCCGCTTGCAATCCTGTGAAAGTAGATGGTATTTGCATCTACGTTAAGTGATATATGCCTTGCTCTATGTCTCCATTCAACCATATGCTTCTTTTCATCAAGCTTGATAACCCTCTCTGCAACCGCTCGTTCACAAAGCTCCATTGACACCAGATCCCGGACATCCTCAACCCCATCCAATCTGGTAACTATCGCCTCAGTAGCCACCCTCACCACTCTTCTCTCCTCTCGGATCTCTTTTTTAAACAGAAAAAGCCAGGATCGTAATGAAGCAAGTTCCCGCGCCAGGCATGCAACGCTAGAGCGACTACATATCATAGAAGTCCTATGATCGGAAACCGGGTCTTCGGAGTTTTCTTCCCCTGATTCCCAAAATAAAGGCATATGGTCCGAAAAAGATATTGGTCTGAAGGAGAATGCACACAAAGGAAATAGCTCTAAAATTTCGAAAGATGCAAGGAAGCGATCAAGTCCAGAACAGGACCTCGAATTTCGCCAAGTATATTTTGTATCTGCAACATCAAGGACCGCTGATTCAAGCTCATCAATCAATCTGCAAAATCCAGGGTCCTGCCCACCCCCCCCCCAAACATGATCAGATGATAGGAGAATGACAATGGAATCACCCCTACCAAGGCATGGAAAGTCTAGCATCACGTAAGTCAACCCACATGTCCGTAGGGCCATAATCAGAAGATATTGAGGTAAGATCCAGAAGACACAATCTACAGAAGGATCGTCGGAATATTTCTTCGTTTAAACTCAAATACAAAGGAGAAGACATAGCTCTTCCAAGCAATGGTCATAACCCCTGCACTGTCAACCACATCTAGTATTTTGAAATCAGAGAGATTTCCCACACCCAAGGAATTCCACACCAAAATTGTTCAAACTGATAATTTTATTTCCTGAAGTAAAACAACATCACAGCCTCAAACATTTAACAAAGAGCCAATTGCTCTTCTCTTCCCAGGAACTTCATTTAGCAATCGTTTTGCTCCCCTTGATGGGAACCATTCCCGCCACTTCATAGCAAAGAAGTTGATGCAATAGATCTTGGGACACATTTCATTCCAAAGAAGAATGCTTTTAGAAAGTTAGATCTGATCCTTCGAAACGATTAAGGAAAATGTCACTCGAAGAATTAAATAAGGTGGTTGAAGCGAAAAGGAGCGTTCTGTATTCTCTATGATATGAATACATCTTTGAAGAGAAGGTGGATTCTTGTAAAAAAAGAGGAAGATTCACAGTGCTTAACGGCAGTGTGTGTTGGACACTTACTCTGAAGATATATAAAGTATGTTTGTAACCATAAAGAAGGTCATCATATAGAGATTATTAAAAGGTGGTCTCAGAAAGTAAAAAGGTCATCTACCACTGCGGTTCAAAAGAATGAAGTGTTTAAAAGAATCATGCAAGAAGGGTCAAGGATGGCCAAAGAAAAATTGAAAGGACATTATAAAAAAGAATTTTTTTATAGAAAAATTCATAAGCTTTTGACTTAGCTTCACTTACAGCCTTCTTTGCTTCCTTCTTCGTTGTTTTGTAGTATATGACAGTTTCCTCTGTTCTATCCTTAGACATTGCTTTAAAGAATGCTCTTTTAATTTTTAGCTTTTCTTGCACCCATTCACTCCACCACCAAGCCTCCTTTTGACCTGGAGCTCCTCCCTTTGACTCGCTTGGCATCTCTTTGGCTACCTTTCGGAGACAAGATGCTACTGCCTCCCACATCTCGTTCGCACCGCCGCTGCAATCCCAAGATAAGTCTTCTAAAACCTTCTCCCCGAAGCTTGCTTGCTTCAGTGTAAGATTCCACCATCTAGTTCTAGTGATCTTAGAAACCCTCTAAGATCACTAGAACTAGATGGTGGAATCTTCCACTGAAGCAAGCGTGCTTCGGGGAGAAGGTTTTAGAAGACTTATCTTGGGATTGCAGCGGCGGTGCGAACGAGATGTGGGAGGCAGTAGCATCTTGTCTCCGAAAGGTAGCCAAAGAGATGCCATGCGAGCCAAAGGGAGGAGCTCCAGGTCAAAAGGAGGCTTGGTGGTGGAGTGAAGGGGTGCAAGCGAAGCTAAAAATTAAAAGAGCATGCTTTAAAGCAATGTCTAAGGATAGAACAGAGGAAACTGTCACAAACTACAAAATAGCGAAGAAGGAAGCAAAGAAGGTTGTAAGCGAAGCTAAGTCAAAAGCTTATAAAGTTTTGTATAAAAATCTCGACTCTAAGGAGGGCCAGAAGGATATATTCAAGTTGGCCAAAATAAGAAAAAGAAAGACCAAAGACCTTTCTCAAGTAAGATGCATAAAGGACGAGGAAGGTCACGTGCTTGTTACTCAGAAGGATATAATGACTAGATGGGAGCAGTACTTCCATAAACGTTTCATTGAGGAAGGGAGTAGAGAGATCACTTTGGGTATCGTGCAAGCTATAGACGGATACAAAGAAAGGAAGTATGTGGAGGCTTTGAAGGTTATGAGACCTGGGAAAGGTGTAGGACAAGAAGACATCCCTGTAGAAGTATGGAGAGTTTTAGATGAGCGCGGCTTGACTTGGCTTACGAATTTAATCAATGTTATTTGGCGAAGCAAGAAAATGCTTGAAGATTGGAGGAGTATCGTGGGTGCCTCTTTATAAGAATAAAGGAGACATTCAAAATTGTTTCAATTATTGAGGTATCAAGCTGATGAGTCACACTATGAAAATTTAAGAACGTGTGAACGAAAGAAGGTTGAGGCAAAGTTCCCAACTTAAAAGAAAATCATTCGGAATTATGCCAGGTCGCTCAACTATTAAATCCATCCATTTGCTGAGAAGAACAATGGAGATTTATAGAGCTAAAAGGAAGAACCTCCACATGATCTTTATTGATTTGGAGAAGGCTTATGATTCTGTCCCACGAGAGATATTGTGGAGAATTTTGGAGTAAAGACAATACTTGTCCTATACATTATTCTCATAAAGGGGATGTAAGATAGGGCTTTATCTTGTGTAAGGATCCCGACTAGGGAAGATTGGATATTTTGATCTTAGACGGGATATTTTGACATCAAACATTGGTTTACATCAAGGTTCAGCTTTGAGTCCATTTTTTTACGTTGATTATGGACGAGTTGACAAGTCACATTCAAGATGAGTTACATTGGTGTATTTTATTTGTTGATGACAATATGTTGATTGACGAGACTAGAGATGGAGTAAGTGAGAAGCTTGAGGTCTGGAGACATGAGTTGGAGACTAAAGGATTTCGTACAAGTAGGGCTAAAACGAAATATATAGAGTGCAACGTTGAATGGAAGCAATGGTAAAGGAATCGAGGAGAAGATTGGTGACGATAACATTCAGAAGAGAGATTATTTTAGATATCTGGATCTATTTTGCAACATGATGGGAAATTGATGGAGATGTTACTAATAGAATAAATGCAGACTGGATAAAGTGGAGAGGAGCCTCTGTTATTCTCTGTGATAAGAAAATTCCTTTAAAAATTAAAGGAAAGTTTTACAAAGCAACCGTGAGACCAGCTATGCTCTATGTGTTGGACAAGCGAGCCCACGGCGAGCCATTATGCAATAAATGTTATTGCAAATATCATTCCCTGATCTGAAATGAAGAATGAATGATTCGCATAATAGGTCCCTTAGTACAATTAGGGTTATGTACCATGACCATCTTAATGATCATACAGCTGTTGATTCAACTATTGAATCATAGAGGTCCGGTGCTTTGGATGAATATCTAAAGGGTTAGATTGAGGACTCATCAAGCACCGTCAAATGATCGTTAAGAGATGATCTCCAGCCTGAGTAGGAGATGGCAATCCTTATCTCTAAAGGCTGATATCTGTCCGACCTCTTGATGCAGGTCCTCTGCATAGGAATAGAGATTCGGAGGTGTCAGATTAGTTAGGTCAAAGAGTTGACTTAATGAGATCGAGATAACCAAAGCCATATATCGTATGCTGTCACGATACAGGCATGCATCCTCTGACCGGAGACAGATGTGTTACTATATGTCTGAGTATGTACATTTGGCAGACCAATAGTTTGATGACCTAACCAAGGTCTATACACCGGCGCGCTGGTGTGCATATAAGGGCATATGAGTAATATGATCTCTCAAAGGGATCATACAGGTTCAGTTGCTGAACCGGAAGACATGAGCTCACTCATGAGATATTTGGGAAGAATCAAATTCCGTGCGCACGGTCGTCTCGCTTTGGAAGTTTGACTGAATTTGTAGGTTTAATATATACTTTGGAAAGTATATGATCAAGACCTAATTATGATATATGCTTTTGGAAAGTATATGATCGATACCGACTTCCAATGATCGAATGAGAAACTTACTGATAAAACCCTGAAGTAGACAATATAAAGTTGATCTAATACTTCGGGTTTATTTTGAGTCTTCCAGTATACAGGATGTACAGGTATTGGGAATACCTGAGGGAGATGTGATCATAAACGATTGTATAACCATGACGCTTCCATTCCTAGGGAATGATGAAACGGATCTGGATTTTAGTGACTCCTCTCGGTAGAGAAGTAATCTGATCTTAGTCCAAATGTTGGACATTGATCTGAATGTGATTCAGATGCAATGAGAAGATTAGATTTGCAGTCTTGATTTAATCAAGCATCTATGGGAGGCCCGCGATCTGGATTTGAGATACGATCTCAATATCCATGTCACTATACATGGAACAATACAATCGCCCTGACCTTATCTCCAAGTATTCGCGGAGAAAGCGCATTATCCTTGAAAGGATTCAGGATAATTTCATTGTTGATAATATGTATCCGAGCATTGAAAAAATGGATAATTAAATTTGATTTTAATTATCATGATTAATATGAATTCGATTCATATTTTAAAGAGAGGAATCTTAGATAATTAAATGTGATTTGATTATCAAAGATGTAAATAATGTGAATGTGATTCATATTATTTAGGCACAAGAGAATAGAGATCCAAGATGATTAAATATGATTTAATTAACATGGATATGAATAATGTGGATATCAATATCCATATTAGTCATATATATTATAAATATGATTTATAATATATAAGAGAGAGCTATTTGTAATTTACATTTGATAATTAAATGTTGATGTGAATTGGATTCACATTGGATATTAAATTGAAAATGTAATATACTATTTTGGGTTGTGAATGTGATTGACAAATTCCAAAGGTAAGATTGCAATATCATTCACAAAATGATTATGAATTATTTTGTAAAATAATTTACAACAATTGTTGTTGTAATAAATTGGAGATATATGGAATATGTAATCAAGGGAGATTACATTTGAGAGATCCCTTCCATAGGAGGGATGGCCACCTATTCCTATTAGGAAAGGGAGGTCGTCCACTCCATGAATATGGAAGGAGGCATTTCTCTCTTTCCCATTATCTTCATATTTGTTGATTTAATTTTGTGATTAAATTGTGTTGATTTATCAACATATATTTAATCTAAATTAAATTAATTGTTGTTGGTTTTACCAATACAAATCTTAGCCATTAAAAGAAACATAATCAATGAGAGCCATTGGATTTTGTGTTGCCCATAGATTGAGATCCATGGATCCCAAAATATTATAAAAGGAGAGGCACCCCTTTGCTCTTCTTTACACATAAGAGAATATAAGGATCTCTCTCTCTCTCTCTTTCTCTCTACACGTCTAGTCTCTCTCTCCCTCTTATGTGGTCGTCCACCATGGATGCCCTAGAGAGGTTCTCCATCGCCGCAGCGTCGTCGTCATGCTGCCCGATCGTTTGCTCGTGGACTCCGTCTCCTTCAGTGCACCCCGCTCGTGAAGAAGATGATGGATCTCGTGTATCGAGATCAGGAGATCCGCCGCTTGGATCATCAACATGGATTGCGAGAAGCACGTGGTTCATCCCGCACTCGCAAGCATCTCCTCCGTCGGATCGGACTTGAGACAGGAGTCTCTTCTGTTTAGAGCCTCGATCACAACCACGCCTTCAAGAGGTAATTCTATTACTTGTTTGTGGTTCAGACGAAACGATCCGAGAAGTGTTCTTGGATCATGTGGTTTCGTCGCATAAAAAATTTTTAATTTTCGTTGCATAGAACAACTAGTCCGACTAGTCGTTCTTCGTCGTATTCGATACGACGCTCACGCTTCCGTGATGCGCTTGAGGATCTAACCATATCCTTCAAGTGGTATCAGAGCCAGGTTGGTTGTTTTGGATACGATCCGTAAACCTAAGACGACTTGGGTTCATTAGGGTTTGCGAAAGTTTTCTTGCATTTCATTTTCGCATCTCAGTTTTGAGATTATTTTCGACACCGTTTAAATTGTTTAAACATGAAAATAATATGAGTAAATTACAAGGAGGTCCCCAAACTTGTTGGCCGGTAACAATGTGGTCCCCAAACTTCTGGTTGTAACGATTTGAGTCCCAAACTTTATTTACGGTAACAATGTAGTACCCATCTTATTTTTCACAGTTAAATCGAATTAACGGCGTTCTCAATTCACATAAACGGACGAAAATGCCCTTCGTACTTTTCCCCCATTTCCCTGAAACCCTTCCTCTCCCACTGGATCCCTCCTTCTAAAACAAGCAGCTTATCTCCTCCATAACGACTAGGCAAAACGAACGAATCAACCAAGAATCCAAGATTAACCGGTGATGAAAGCATGGACACAGGGCGGAGCTGATGACGGTTGACTCAGGTCCGGCGAAGAGAGTTCGGAGTTGGCAGCCAGTGGTCGAGATAGCGGGGGCTGATTACCTCTTCGGTATCTGCTCAAGAATACCTGCAAAGACCAAAACCTCTGTCCCGGTTTGATCCAAATTGGACTCCAATTACTCATCGAATCAGATAATCACTAATGGAAAAAATCGAATCTTTCGTTTCTGCACATAAGTAGAATCACCAACTACTCTACAAGCTTCTTTCGTGTATGCATCATAATAGATTCAGAACAACAAATCCATGTTTTTCAAACTACAAATTGGATGTTCTCAGTGTGGTTGGACAGATCTATCAACAGAAAAATTAAACAACAAAACCCAAATATTGAAACCAAAGTTCTGCAAGAATCAGACACTAGAAATTAAGATCGTTAGTTAGATTTATGTACAGATCTATCACTTTGTTGTTCTATAACATGCAGAACTTCACTAAGAACCTATATAATTCAAAGAAGCAGAAGGTGAGAGTGAAGAACAGTGATTGTTACAGAAAAGGGTTAGACTCGCATGGATTTCGAAGCTCGTAGCTTCACGGATCCTTGCTACAACGGCGGGGCAACGCCACCGGAGGCTAAGCAGCTCTGAGGATCTGCGACGGGGACGAACCTTCGATCACGCCCTTGCCTCACCTTCTTCATAAGCTCAACCGGTTTTGGGTCACCATCGGGAGAGGTTGGGGGATTGGTAAGTACAAAGGGCATGTTTGTCAATTTAGGTAAATTCAGAACGCCGTTAATTCGATTTAACTGTTAAAAAGAAGATGGGTACTACATTGTTACCGTAAATAAAGTTTGGGACTCAAATCGTTACAACCAGAAGTTTGGGGACCACATTGTTACCTACCGGCCAACAAGTTTGGGGACCTCCTTGTAATTTACTCAAATAATAATTGGATTTTGTTCCCCATTAAATAAGGAAACCGTAGGATCTAAGTTTCTGTTTTGCTCAAGTTATGCTCATTTTAGCGAACATGTATCCACAGTTCAGGGACTGCGAATCTCAACGTAATTAAAGAGTTAATTGCGGATTTGAACGCCTTGAAATGCGTGCAAACTATTTAGGTTATGTTGTAAATCAAATTAGCAAACTTTAGGAACTTACTTTGCTTAATTTGGATTTAAATTGATTGAGATATGGTATTTTTAGTAAGTGAGGATCACTGCTGGAAATACTTTCCTAATCAAGAACCTAGTGATTGTCATTTAATCAATTAGTGAAATTAAATTGTTTAATTTCCTGGAATAATTGTGCATAAATATTTGTGAAATATTTGATGATAATTATTTCTTTAAATGACATTGCCTTAACCAATATTTGATTAGATGTGATCTAGATCACTAATTGGTTACATGATCTACATTCCAACAAACATGTTGCTTGAATAGGACTTGGGATTTGTTTAGCAAATCTCATTATAATGTTAATCAAAATTGTTTTTGATTATTATTATATGGTATAATTTCGGTTGAAGAACCAATGATCATCTCAAGTACAAAATGATCTATTTTGCATTATCCTTTCCCGAGGTGGATATGATGTCTGGTCGGAGAGCATTGGGGTAGCGAGTTGCAACGTATGTGATCCGTCCCACTCTCGTCGGTACTGGCCATGACATCGGGTAGGGTTAGTATAATGCTTAAGAAATCATGATGTATTTCTAATTATTAAAATTCGAAATAATACGTATTTGAGATATAACATGATTCAAGTAACAATAAAGAATGTTTGTTGGATATTAATTGGATCATTAATTTAATATGATAGATTAATTGGAATCCAATTAAAATTAAAACACTCTATTATGAATAGAGATGTTATTTTCCCTTGGAAGGATTAATCATAATGAATATGATTCATAATGATTAATTAGAATTTGAATATGATATGGAGGATCACATAAGTGACATCCATGGTCTCCCGTCAAGGCGAAGGATTCCGTCGCCAGGGATTGTATGTAGGAGACGCCTGTCCGAAGTGACAGCTCTTGTATGCAAGCGCATCTGGATCGGGGCTCTTTGTTTCTCGAAAGAGTAAGGCCGTATACGTAGTGATCCCAATATTGGATCCTCATATTATTGGAGCGATATTGGATTGCGTATAGCGAGTACTATTCCTATTGACGGTTGGTTCAAATAATGACGGGTCAACATCGCCTTAGGGGTGGTAGGCCCGGGTATTAAAGATTGAATTGGGAAATGCAAGTTGGACTTGCAAGGCGGAATGTGTTCCCGCTTCTTTTTATCGGAGTTGCAGATTCTCATATTATTTGGGATGTAACAAAGATAAGGAAGGAGATCCCATATCTTGCTGAGATATAATGGTAAGTATATCTCTTACATTGAAAGTGATTAAGGGAATGAACTTTCAGTGTTGACAAGGCAAGACAACTTTGATATAAAAATTCCTAAATCAAAGTAAAATATGTATATATATATATATATAAATATATACACTTATGCAAATTTCTTATATTCAGATAATCCTTCATTAAACGCACTCAATGTTATACTCAATGATAACCAGTACAATATCATGGATTGGACTCATTATCCAGATATTATACTTGCAATTGGACACATAATGTATGTGGTTGCAATATGCAAGTCTCCTCATACTAATGAGGAAGGACAATTACATAGATAATAGGACTACAACCCTAGGGTTTGTATGTCACTGTAGTCTTGATCTCTCATCGGATGTACTTTGGAAGTGACATGTCGATGACGGATCGCAATTGTCAAATAATCCTTATAAAATCAGAAGATATTCTGGCATATATATGTGCTCTTGACATTTAATCATGAGTGACATGGTTCTCTGCATCATGTAGAATGGTATCTCTATAAGAGATGATGTATTCAAATTGTTTTGAGTACCTACCTGAACTTATGTTTTAAGAGTTTAGATGGATGTATATGAGTGTCATCATTCTACTATATATACTCTAGTCATTCATGAAGCTTCATAATATTCATATTGTATGAATTTAATGAAGCATGTATAAATGTTGAAATGATCTTACATTGAATTCTTTTGAATTTAACGTAAGAGATCCTTAGTCTTAAGCAATGGTTGTTTATAGATGAAGGGAGCGCAGTGGAAGCATAGGTCGGACCCGAGTAAGAAGGAAAGTTAAAAAGTTGACCTACTTCTGTGACTTCCATATGACATCCAAAGAGTTGGATGAATGCCAATACTACAATAAGTTGATGTGTTGATAGTATGACTATCAAGTCTGTCTAGAATCCTTAGAGAAGGACTCGGATAGAGTATCAGAATAATCTACATAAATCATTGATATTGACTTGCTTATTAAATAAGATAAAGTCTTATAATTGTATCTCAATCTTCTAACAACACTTGCAATGGGTTACATATGTTTTAGAAGACTAGAAAATTTGATCTTAAGCTTATAGTCATCCACATAGATATTGATGCAATTGTTGCAACAATCTCTTTTGGATTGAAAGGCTTCATAACTTCAGTGGGAGAGCCTTAGTCTTAGAGAATGTCTCTGTGACCTAGATATTAGAATACACCCATTGTTTATTTCTAAATGTTGGAAATAAACATAAATTCTGTAATAAATCTATCATAAAAAGTTATGATGGAGATATTTAGATAGTAATCTAAAATCTAGTGGACTCCACTAAATTAGAAAATTGATGAATGGTTCATTAACATTTCTAAATAATGAAATTAAACCTTGAGATTAATAGGAGGATGAAGATCATTTAACAATAATCTAGCATCAAGCCTTGGACATTTGTCTATTGATTTGATCAATAGACTAGTAAAAGATGAAACTTTAGAATGTCTAAAATTTCAAAACTTACATACTTATGAATATTGTATTCAAAGTGAAATGTCCAATGCACCCTTCTTTGGAATGGTGTAAGATGCCAAGGTATTCAGGATCTCATACATGTTAATGTATGTGGATCATCTATATCATAGTGAACATTGTGGATATGTGATATCTATTGATGATTATGTATGATATGAGATTTCTTCTCTTCACCTAAGAAACCTTTGAAATGTTCAAAGATTTCATAATTTTGGTTTAGAACCAAAGTTTGAAGAAAGATGAAATGATTTTGATCTAACTTAGGTAGCTTGTACCTGTCAGATAAATTCAAAGAATACCTTATGGAGATATGAATATCATTTCTATCTCAATCCTCCTAATACGCCTTGACTCAATATAGAGTTATAGGGAGATACAATTGGATCATGTATGACATGATTTGATCAATGATGAATTTTAGCGTAATTTCCTCTTATTTTCCAGGTATATATGAAGTAGAGACTACATTATATACCCTTAATGAGATTACATGCAAATAAGCTGGAATTGAGCACTAGAGTGCAACTTCATTAGGAAAATAAAGGACGGTATTGGATACCTACTTTATGACTTTGAGATTCTTAAAAGATCTCATCTCTAAGAATATGATTCTTAGAGGATGACTCTCTTGGAGAATCAAGATGAAAATGAAGTATAAGAACTCATTTAATCTTGAGAAGATAATGAGGCTCCTGAAATCGAGAACTAAAAGGACAATTAAAGATGAAACACTAATACTTCTTCAAATGAGTTTGAGGATGTATTTCATGTGTCAGTGATCGGATTTTCATGTGATGAAAATCCTGAGGATCATAACATGGAAAGATGGATTTTAGCAATGAAAGTCTAAAATAGATTTCATATACAAGTGTTGTATATGGACCCTCAAGGATCCACCTATATGGGCAAGACCCATAAAGGTGTAAATGGATCTTCAAGAGATGTAAGTCAAGATAGCATTCCTCTATGAATACCGCTCTGAGGATATTTACATGAAGTAGCCCCAGGGCTTAATGGTTGAGGAAAGCAAGATGCGTAAATCAAAGAAATCCATCTATGGACTCATATAAGCTTCTTATTGCTGGAACATAAGATTTGATGAAATTATAAATGTTATGATTTCAGATAGAATCTTGATGAACCATATGAAGCCTAGTGGGAGTGCCTTTGTGTTCATCGAGCTAAATGTAGAAATATATACTAATCATTTAGAATAATATAAGGATAATAATAAGTGTTTTATAGACTGGCTATTCCTTACCTTGAAATATGATTTCAAATATACCTCTTAGATCTTAGTTCTGAAGTTGTTCAGAAGCAAAGAGAAGAGGATATTGGGACTGTCACATTAGTAGTACACCTTGGACATATTCTATTTTATGGAAAATTCCAAGAAAGGCTTCCATCCCTTAAGATATGGTACTGACCTATCTAAAGGGATAGCACCTCAAAGAGTTGAGGAAGTCAATGCTAGAACTACTTGCACTTGTGCATTAGTTACGAGAAGCTGAGTGTATGCTAGATGTGTACAAAAGCCAGGTACCTGCCATGCAGTGGGAGTAGTAAAAGTGTTGCTAATCCTACTATGGAGATAAAACACTTGATTGCAGAAATAACATTATCTTCAAAGATGACAAGATTTTTGAGATAGTTATCTCAAAGACTTATCTTTAATAAATTAAGACTATATAGATAGTGATCTAAAAGGTCTTAACTTTGGATACCTTTGGAGATAGAGATCTCCAGGAATAAGGGTATTCTAATAAGGATTATGGAAATACTGGTTATAACAATTATTAAGCTATAGTGTTCAAGGACACTATAATAGCTTTAACAAGATTGAGTATTGGTTGCATGAGATGCAACATTCGCAATAGATGCGAACACTGTTACTGGGGATATGCAAGCATGGAAGGCCGTATCGGCGATATATCGGCGATATATCGCCGATATATCGGTATCGAGAGCTTGGGGGTATCGATATTGGAGTATATATCCTTTTACAGGGATATCGACGATATATCGCCGATATATCGCCGTATCGGCCGATATCGGTCAAAAATGAATGGATTAAGTACAAAAAATACAAGATATCGACCGATATCGCCGATATTTCGTGGATATCCCTATATATGAATGTTATTATTCATGCAAGCTTGATTCCACTACCTATCTAGCGAGACCCCCGTACTAGTAGGGTATGGTGCGACAAGAGGGTGCATATAATGGTTTTTCAACTTGGTGTTTATTTACAAGTTATTTCATGTTGTAAAACTTGAATGAAATCATTTTCAATATCTATAAGTCAATCTTAAAAAATCTATAAGTCACGAATCAACATTAATATCGATATGTTCGAAATGATCGATATATGCAATATAAGCTTTATAGATGATCGATATGTGTGATCTAAGAGTATATTTGTTACGTTATTTAGTGACCTAGAAACTTGGATAAAACTCCATTTTCAATATATATATATATATATATATATATATGTATGTATAGGTCAACAAGTAACAGTGCAATCGTATCGATATATGCGATATAAGGTTCATAGATGATCGATATGTGTTATCTAAGAGACTAAGAGTACATTTGTAAATTATTTAGTGATCAAAGTACTTGGATGAACTCCATTTTCAATATATATAGTATGTCAACAACTAACAATATCAGCGATATGTTCGATATGACTGATATGTGCACTATAAGGATCATAGTCCTCATTAATGATCTATATGTATTTTCTAGGTGTATATTTGTAGTATTTCATGTTATAAGAACTTGAATGAAATCCATTTCCAATATTTATAAGTCAAGAATCAATATTAATATCGATATGTTCGATATGACCGATATGTGCGACACCGATATGTGCGATATATGGTCTATAAATGGACCGATATGTGTGATATAAGTGCGTGTTTATACGTTATTTGTTGTTTTAATATCTTGGATGACCTTAATTTCTGAAAAAAATGCCAAAAAATTGGCTTTTTTGCGCCATTTTCGACATTTTCACCGATATCGTCGATATATCCGATATATCATTTCCGGGCGGACCGAAATGATATCGATATCGATACGGCCTTCCATGTATGCAAGTGTCGTAAAAGGACTTGGCGTAGTCTCGCGGGAACAGAGTGATTGATCAGCTTACCTAGCTATTTTCTAAATAGCATATGATTGTCATATGAGTGTAGATTTAAATGATTAGCCCATTAATGGCTCTTTGTGCTAGTGGGAGATTGTTGGACATGCGAGCCCACGGCGAGCCATTGTACAATAAATGTTATTGCAAATATCATTCCCTGATCTGAAATGAAGAATGAATGATTTGCATAATAGGTCCCTTAGTACAATTAGGGTTATGTACCATGGCCATCTTAATGATCATACAGTTGTTGATTCAACTATTGAATCATAGAGGTTGGTGCTTCGATGAATATCTAAAGGGTTAGATTGAGGACTCATCAAGTACCGTCAAATGATCGTTAAGAGATAATCTCTAGCCTGAGTAGGAGATGGCAATCCTTATCTCTAAGGCTGATATTTGACCGACCTCTTGATGCATGTCCTCTGCATAGGAATAGAGATTCGGAGGTATCAGATTAGTTAGGTCAAAGAGTTGAATTCATAAGATCGAGATAACCAATGTCCTATAACGTATGCTGTCACGATACATACACGTATCCTCTGACCGGAGACAGATGTGTTACTATATGTCTGAGTATGTACATTTGGCAGACCAATAGTTGATGACCTAACCAAGGTCTATACAACGGCGCGTTGGTGTGCATATAAGGGCATATGAGTAATATGATCTCTCAAAGGGATCATACAGGTTCAGTTGTTGAACCGGAAGACATGAGCTCATCATGAGATATTGGGAAGATCAAATTCCGTGCGCACGGTCGTCTCGCTTTGGAAGTTTGACTGAATTTGTAGGTTTAATATATACTTTTGGAAAGTATATGATCAAGACCTAAGTATGATATATGCTTTTGGAAAATATATGATCGATACCGACTCCCAATGATCGAATGAAAAACTTACTGAAAGAACCCTGAAGTAGACAATATAAAGTCGATCTAATACTTCGGGTTTATTCTGAGTCTTCCAGTATGCAGGATGTACATGTATTGGGAATACCTGAGGGAAATGTGATCATAAACGATTGTATAACCATGACGCTTCCATTCCTAGGGAGTGATGAAACGGATCTGGATTTTCGTGATTCCTCTCGGTAGAGAAGTAATCTGATCTTAGTCCAAATGTTGGACATTGATCTGAATGTGATTCAGATGCAATGAGAAGATTAGATTTGCAGTCTTGATTTAATCAAGCATCTATGGGAGGCTCGCGATCTGGATTTGAGATACGATCTCAATATCCATGTCACTATACGTGGAACAATACAATCGCCCTGTCCTTATCTCCAAGTATTCGCGGAGAAAGCGCATTATCCTTGAAAGGGTTCAGGATAATTTCATTGTTGATAATATGTATCCGAGCATTGAGAAAATGGATAATTAAATGTGATTTAATTATCATGGTTAATACGAATTCAATATGAAGAGAGCAATCTTAGATAATTAAATGTGGATTTGATTATCAAGATGTAAATAATGTGAATGTGATTCATATTATTTAGGCACAAGAGAATAGAGATCCAAGATGATTAAATATGATTTAATTATCATGGATATGAATAATGTGGATAGCAATATCCATATTAGTCATATATATTATAAATATGATTTAAGAGCTATTTGTAATTTACATTTGATAATTAAATGTTGATGTGAATTGGATTCACCTTGGACATTAAATTGAAAATGTAATATACATTGTATTTTACGTTGTGAATATGATTCACAAATTTCCAATGGTAAGATTGCAATATTCACAAAAATGATTATGAATTATTTTGTAGAATAATTTACAACAATTGTTGTTGTAATAAATTGGAGATATATGGAATATGTAATCAAGGGAGATTACATTTGAAGATGCCCTTTCATAGGAGGGACGACCACCTATTCCTATTAGGAAAGGGAGGCCGTCCACTCCATGAATATGTAAGGAGGCATTCTCTCTTTCCCATTATCTCCATATTTGTTGATTTAATTTGGTGATTAAATGTGTGTTGATTTATCAACATATATTTAATCTAAATTAAATTAATTGTTTGTTGGTTTTACCAATACAAATCTTAGGCCATTAAAAGAAACACAATTAATGAGAGCCATTGGATTTGTGTTGCCCATGGATTGAGATCCATGGATCCCAAAATATTATAAAAGGAGAGGCACCCCTTTGCTCTTCTTTACACATAAGAGAATATAAGGATCTCTCTCTCTCTCTTTCTCTCTACACGACTAGTCTCTCTCTCCCTCTTATGTGGTCGTCCACCATGGATGCCCTAGAGAGGTTCTCCATCGCCGCAGCGCCGTCGTCATGCTGCCCGATCGTTTGCTCGTGGATCTCCGTCTCCTTCAGTGCGCCCCGCTCGTGAAGAAAATGGATGGATCTCGTGTGTCGAGATCAGGAGATCCGGCGCTTAAATCATCAACATGGATTGCGAGAAGCACGCGGTTCATCCCCACGCTCGCAAGCGTCTCCTCCGTCGGATCGGACTTGAGACAGGAGGTCTCTTCGTTTAGAGACTCGATCACAACCACGCTTCAAGAGGTAATCCTATTACTTGTTTGTGGTTCAGACGAAACGATCCGAGAAGTGTTCTTGGATCATGTTGTTTCGTCGCATAAAAAAAATTTAATTTCCGCTGCATATAACAACTAGTCCGACTAGTCGTTCTTCGTCGTATTCGATATGACGCTCACGCTTCCGTGATGTGCTTGAGGATCTAACCATATCCTTCACTATGGATATGAAATGTTGGCCTGTGAACCAGGACATGTGCAGAGAATGAATGTAGCAGAAATGAAAATGCTAAAGTGGATGCGTAGACACACGTAAAGATCGGATCCGGAATGATGCAATTAGAAAGAAAGTTGGTGTAGCTTTGATCGAGGATAAGATGCGAGAAAACCGTTTAAGATGATTTGGTCATTTGCAAAGAAGATCAGATGATGCACCAGTTAGGAGATGCTGGTGTTGGGATGTTGAGCCGGCTAAGAGAGGGCGAGGACGGCCCAAGAAGTGTTGGAAAGAGACCATACGAAGGGATCTTAATTTTGTGGATATAAGCCCGGGATTGACCCAAGATAGATCTGAATGGAAGCGACGAATCCATGTAGCCGACCCTACTTAATTGTGGGAAAAGGTTTTGTTGTTGTTGTTGTTGTTATAAGATGCTATTATTTTAGAACACAAGGGGCCATTCACCTAGAAGACTGGGCATAAACTGAAATAGATTCGTTTGAAGGCAAAGAATCCATATAGCCGATTTCACTTAGATGGGAAAAGACTAGGTTGTAGTAGATAGTCTAGCAACTACCTGATCAATCAATTGATGTGCAGTTATTTAATATTGTCGCTACCATTCAAACCGTTGTGGCTTTTACACAATCCATGGCTTTTTTCAACTCCAGACACCAGATAGATATAAATTAAAGGGGATTTTGTCACATAATAATTAGTGCAAGAAAAACACATTATATAATACAGAGTGTGGCTAATAAATACCCAAGTTACACCAATTGTTCACCTTTCATTTTGTGGTTATCCTTGAATAGGAACAATTATTGTTGCATTATCCAGCCTGGTGTACTGGACAGTAATCAGTCAAATGTGCTAAAATGCAGTCTCAAAAGAAAAAAAATTTCTCAGAACTCCCCAACAGAAATTCATATAAAGTTGTGAAAAATTCAACTGGCTTGTATACTAGAAAGGTCGACAAATCACTAGCTGTGGAATGTCTAGCAAGGCGTGCAACCTATTATTAAGCATGCGGCAGCGATTTAACTAACAAATTAAAAATTATAGAACAAAAAACTTGAATATGGACCAAGCTTACAGTGAGAAGAAAGCTGGCAAATATATACACAAGAAACTCTGGTAATGCGTCTCCCTCTGATAGATATGTGTCCCATAAACGAGCAACCAAATGAAAAGGAATCTACAACAACATATAAATGAAAAGAATTACTCCAGTCTGCTGCCAGTTTAGGAAGACAACATCAACAACCAAGACTTCTTCCGCTTTAAGTCAAGCTGGATTAACCTTTTTTGCAGTGTTAAATAAAAACCCAAAACTCAAACACACTTTTCATTTGATCCTTCATAAAACTGTGATTGAAGAACCCTCAATTTTTTCCAACATTGCATATACAAACTCCTGTTTGACACATTTACAGTGTAATTTCCAGAAAGATACAAACTCCACAGCTCGTCAACGAGTATTTCTGTTAAACCATTTATAGAACTAGTATTCCCAAAATCCTACAATTGCAAAGCAAAATCCTACATGATCCGTAGACCATCATTGGGCATGAGAATACATAAGGAACAATGGTACAGGCACAAAGAATATAACAAGCGAAACATGAAGGCCGTTTACTGGGGTGATGTTCAATATCGAAAAATCGCATGGACTGTGCCAAGTGGCAAGATGGTACCAAGGCACAAATCAGGGCCAATGTCAAATGAGGCGCAGCAGGGCTGCTAGTTTTTCATCCAGTTGATATAAAAAAGGAACTCTTTTAGTATATGAAAGAGAATTTCATTCTTAAAGCAGGTTAATTCGTAGAAGGGAAATCGTATGGTCTTAGACAAACCACTTTGAGAAAGCAGCTCTTTAGAATGCCGTAGTGAGGAGGGATAAACATGGGCCATTACTTGAGCTTTATACTTAAGAACAGACTGTAAAAGAAAGATCCTTTAAGAAAATTGAAAATGAAAGATTCTTTAAAATGCATTGTTGGATTATGATGCAACTCAACCAAATAGAGAGTTCTTCATACATGTCCACATTTAAATCAACGGAGGCATATATGATTAAAGTAAATTTTATGGAGGCTATATTAAGGAAAATTATACGTTTTAGAAAGATGTCAGATTAGGTGTTTACTAATATACCAAAAACAACATTCTGTTTCTAACAAGAAGTTAAACTTAGAAATACACACCTCACGAATAAGTAGACAATTGAACCACCGAAAGGCAAACTGAAGAAACTCCAAGCCGTGTTCCTCCATATGTCTTGAAACAGGTTCTAGAAATCAAATGTGGCATCAAATTAATCTTCTCATCGGGCTAACAAGAAAGAATAAAATTGCTCTGTGTATTCCTTTTTGGAATATCACACCAGAATCAGGACCTAGATGGAACTGATAGATTGATTGACGGCCATTGAAATTCGGAAAAGCAAAAAAGTTCCAATTATAATATGGAGTGTGTAACAGTACACATTTCCGAGATTCAAAATAGACATATTTATACAAATGTAAGTGAAAGTTTCTTTATGAGTAAAGATTACGTGCCATCTATACGTCGAACTAGCTCCTTCAGCTTAAAAACAAGACGTTGAATTCCTGGTTGAGCAAATGTGTAATGGTCTTGCATTCCTTCAAGCAATTTTGATAAACACCAGTAACAGTCGGCCTCAATGTTAGATACTGTTTCTGGAGAAAGATCTGATATTAACCAACTTTCTATACTGCCATTAAGATGCTCCGACAAGAACACGACCATAAAAGGTGTGACAAGATCATTAATGCCCTGAACATAACCACTTGCCGGATGTCGTATAGCCCTGAAAGAAAACGAGCCGGCAGTTCAGTTGAGGAAAGTAGATCCAGCTATTTAGCTGTTGACAATCTGAAGGTTCAATCAAAAGAAGTTACAACAGTGAAGGAATATGTAACAACTAAATGTCAATAATGAAGCCTTGATTACATTAGGCCGAGCAATGTGAAATTAAGCGTCAAAAGAACAAAAGTAACCAATTCTTTCGATGTTTATGATTATTTGGACATCTAAAAGCCTTTATAGACCACTATAAAACCCATGAACACTGAGATTTAGGAAAATCCCCAAGGCGGTAGCAATATCTGTCGGACAACCACATGAGCTCCTAGATCTCTTCCACTTTTTTTGTGGTGGGGGGGAGGGGAATAGAAAATGCATAAATATAGCCAACGATAAAAATATCCCCATTTACGAGTCATTAACCTAGAAAATATTAAGTACAACTCAACACTCCCCCCTCAAGATAGCATAAAGATAAAACATATCCACCCCTCCCACGTTCTTTTCAAGGTTTCTCGTAGGAAGATCCTTAGAGAAAACATCAATCTCTTGCAAGGCTTAAATTTCGGATTTCAATTTCTTTTCGTCAAGTCTGGAAAGAGAAATTCGGTGGAATTTTGTTGAAATCGTCAGAAATTTTGGAATTGACTCTAAACTTGCCTTTTCCAAAAACGAAGAATTTTAATACTCTTAAGTCAATAAATAAAAAAGAAATGTGCACTTCTTTGTAAAATAGAAGTGTAAATATAAATTTTGAAGTAGTATTATTGTTATAAATATCGTACACGTTTATATGTAGAGCAACGTGTTGCCTAGAGTCAGAATTGTATGCTAAATTGGAAGCAAAAATCATGATAATCATCGCTTCAATAAGATTCTAAGAATGAGGTGAGACGTAAAATAACTACTAATCAAAACCTATACATCAAAATAAAGAAAGAAAAAATATAAAGCTCTCCACTTGAATTTAAAATGTACTAAGTCTTCTCCCATTATAAGTAGGGTTGGCAACATAGATTCTTGCTCAAATCCATGTTGAAAGATTCGACTATTTTTTGTGTTGGTCGTCGACTACCTAACGCAACCCCTGCAAGAGTGGGATTTGAACCCTGGACTTTTGTGTGGTAGACACAATGTCCTCCACTTGAATTTAACTGCGAAATATTTGTGTTCAACTGATTTGATTTGGATTTAGATCTAAACATTAGAAACTAACTAAAGAAACTTCTTCAAACGCACTCTAAGAAGTAACAACTCAACGAATCAGCGAATAAATAATTGAAAATTCATTAATATATGCAAAATTTCGATAAAAGCAAAGGGAAACTCTCATTTTTTTCATCGAAACGATGTGCAATTTCGATGAAGTTTCGTTGATATTTTATTGAAATCCAGGAAAAATAAACTGTTAGAGATCAAAATAGATTGTGTTAAAGATGGCAGTCGATTGCGTTGTTGATAGTATTGAGAGTATATTTGTTAAGAGAATATTCTATAGAGAATATTATACTTCTTTTAACTTGTAGGGGTATATATGTATTTTTCTCCTTTGAGCACTCTATGGTTTTGTCCTATATAAGGACCCCTATACCTCTCGAATAAGACAAGATTTTCTATTCTTTCATACTTTCCACATGGTATGAGAGCTACGATCCTAGACCGGTGTTCTGACCTAAATCCCTCTGCCACCGCCATCCCCGAGTCTTCAGGCGGCCCAACACTGCCCCAGGCACACTCTCGCGCTAACCTAGATGCCTCCGCGTGCTCGTGCCCTAGACTAATCCCCCTGTCGCTTCCACGATGCCTTAGGGAGTGTCGCCTCTGTCCCCCAACGCCCTTGTGTCTCCATCGTGCAGCGTCCTCGCTCCTAGCCCCTCGTGCCTCGCCATTACACGCTCGCAGGACCTCCCAATTGTCCTCCCCGACCTCACCCTGGCCCCTCTCGCAGCCACTGGCGTCGTCGCCTCACGCCCGTGTCGCCACAAGCACCTAAGTGTTGCCGCCAGCACTTGAGCTCCCATTGGCATCACCGCTAGCCCTCCTCCTACTCCCTGGAGCCGCCACCAACCCTCTCCCAACAGCCCTCCTGCTCCCTGGAGCTGCCGCCAGCCCCCTCCTGCTCCTCGCCCCACACCTAAGAACGATATCGTGGGCCCCTGTAGCGCCATCGATCCCTGCGACGTTTTCCAGCCCTCACTACGCAACAACGTGAGCTCCTGATTGCTATGTGTTTGTCTATTACTGCAAGTATAGGCACTTGATGTTCGGTTAAGAACAAGATACATTCTCTAGGTCGCTTCTTTTTAACCTAAGACGCTACCATGACGACCACTGAGACTAAGCCAGTGTACCCTACTTCTACATTGATGGTACAGAGCAACTCTATCACACTAAAGGGGTCTGAAAATTATGTTCTATGGTATCGATCCTTCAAAGTATTTACCGGTGGCCAACGCAAAAGCTATGTTCTTATAAAGGACCCGTTTGCAAAAACTGACAAAGATTGACACATGGTTTGTTGACAATTGTCAAGTTATCACTTGGATGCCAAACAATGTTGATTCAAATATTGCTGCTAAGTGCTAATCTTCTTTACAAAGAAATTGCTAAGGCGCTGTGGGAAAACCTTGAGCGCACATACTCTCAGAAGACGACCAAGTCTCGTCTTTCTGACATATACATGAGGATCTGGTCAGCCACTCAGGAAGATTCGAGTCTTATCGAGTACTACATGCTTCTTACAAGCCTATTTGAGGAGCTCCTTATCTTTCAACCTGTGTGTTGTGATAAACAAGCGAACATGTCGAATGACAAGTTTATCGATTTCTATCAGGATTGAATCCAAAATACAAGCCAGTGAAAGATCAGTTTCTAATGGCGGACACTCTACCGAGCCTTGAGACCATCTTGGGACACTTACAGGAGCTTGAGGCTCCCATTCAGCCATCTACCATCCACACTACTACAGAAACAATAGCTCATTATACATCATCAGGATATAGAGGGCATCAAGGCGACATGGATCGAAACTTTGGACATGGATGTGGTTGTAAAACTGGACGCGGTCGTGAATCTGGACGGGGGTGTGACTGTGATTGTGGTCGTGATTCCTCTGTTGCTCGATATCCACCTTGTGTACACTCTGGACGCTGGAATCATCCTTCTGACAGGTGTTGGGCAACTTTTGGCATGCAGCCTAATGTCAATAATGCATATGACGAAGCATCTTCTGATGTAATTGAAGATACATCTGCTCAGGAAACAAGAGGGGTACAAACCTCATTTATTGCTTCTGAATATACTCATTTGCGACAAGTGCTCAAAGACTCTACTTCCTCTGTTGGCAAAAATATTGCCTCTGCCTCTACTGCTAGTTTAGCTACTACCTCAGGTACAGTAGTAAACTCAGTCTCTACCTATAAACATGCACTGATTATTGACTCTGGAGCCTCTACCCATCTGACGGGAGAGGAAACCTGCTCACGTCTTCCCAACCGTCCTCATCAGTGAAGATTGTTCGTGTTGCTAATGGGGTTCATTCTCCAATTACTGTTGTTGGTACTATTGATTTCTCTCCCAAGCTGTGATTGACAGATGTTCATTGTGCTCATGCTTTTCCTCTCAGTCTCCTATATGTACAGAAGCTATGTCATGAATTTAACTGTTACGTTATTTTTTATGAGTTCTATTGATATTTTCAGGACATCCGAATCTGATTCAAGATTTACCGGTGTAGTATCCATCTCTGACGATCCTCTTTGTGGTACCTTCGCCTAGGTCATCCTTCAGCAAATCTTTGAACTCTCGACACTCAAACCCTTTGAGTGTGAGGCATGTCATCGGGAAGCATCATAGAGCCTCCTTTCCTGCACCGACTAAGCCTCGTCGTAGTTCTCCTTTTCCTCTTGTTCATTGTGATATCTGGGGAACATATCATATATGAACACTAAATGGTCATAAATATTTTGTTGTCTTTGTGGATAAATACAGTCGATTATCTTGGGTCTTCTTATTGAAGGAACGATCAGAAATTCATAACGTTGTCAAGAATTTCTTTCATTATGTCAAAAATATCTTCTCCGCTACTATTAAACTATTTCGTTCTGATAATGCCTAGGAATTTACAAACAAAGATCTGACGTCCTTTTTTGTCTCCCAGGACGCCATCCATCAAAAAACTTGCCCATATACCTCTCAACAAAATGGAGTAGCAGAGAGGAAACTAAGACATCTTCTTAATATTGCCCGCTCTCTTCTTACCCAAATGAAGGTTCCCAAGAATTATTGGGGAGATGCTATACTGACTGCATCCCACCTTATAAACAGGGTCCCATCAGCATCACTTAACGGCTCTACTCCCTTCCCTCTACCTTTGCGGATTTTTGGATGCACATCATTTGTTCGTGGTTTTCATACTCCTGATAAATTATCTCCTCGTGCGACTAAATGTGTTTTCCTGGGCTACTCAATGGAACTAAATTTCGTGATATTTCAACGAAATTAAGTCGACATATCGGTTTCGATGGGTCGGGGGTATCGAAACTGATATGTATATCGATATCCCGGGTTTCGACCGAAATCTCGCGAGATATCGGCAAGATTTCAGAGCATTTCGAGATATCGGCCGATAGAGGAAATCTTTCATTAAAAAATCCACCGAGATGCCGATATCGACTATTTCGGTCGAAGCTCTCACTTTTCGACTGAGCTCCAACAGAGAGTTCTCCAACTTCCTCCAAGGCCTTCTTGCTTCAAGGTAAGCCAAATTTGGCCAAATCTTCATCAAATTCTTAATTTTTTTTAGGGGTTTCACTCTTGTGATGTTGATATAGCTTGGTATGGTGTTTTTTTTAGAGATTTCCAATATATAGCTTTAAATTTGGAGACAAAAATTAGGGGTTTTGCATATAAATTGCACAATAATGATAGCTATGAACATATTATGTCGGATCTTGTGTATAACATGAACTAAAACATAGTTTGAGAATATTTTGTTAGATCTATTGAAGAGGAAATTACGGCTTTCGAGGTTTAATGTGCAACAATGATGAGTTCTTCAATTATAAATTCGAATCTTAAGTTATGGAAGTCGAAATCATGTTTCAGAATTTTTTTGGTAAATAAAATTTAAAAAATGAGTAAAAAATCATAGGTTAAATCTTTTGATTTTGTACATATTTTGTGTCACTTAGGTAGTCTTTCTTGAAAATGGTCCCCAAATTGCTAGATCTAAGACCCTAATGTATAGATCTAAGGTGTTTCTCTGAAAATCAGAATATTAAGAATATTCTTTCAATTTCTAACACCAAGTATTTACGATTTTGTGTGTATTAGGTGTTAGAAAAAATTAAAATATAATAATTTTGAAAATTAAAACATAAATTACATAGCAAATTCATAACCGGCCGCATTGTATGCCTCCTTAATGATTGTTTCTCAATTTCCTCGCAGATTTCGACAACCATCATCATGGCACATTCCGGTTCCGGATCTGGATTTGACGGTTCTGAAGATCATTGGGGCAATTTCAGTGGGGAGATTGGTTGGAGATATGCCTCCGCTCCTGATGGAAATAAAGCGAAACCACAATGTAATTTCTGTGGAAAGAAGTTGGGAGGAGGCTGGATCACGAGGATGAAGTAACATCTTGTTGGCAATAACAAGAATGTTGCCAAGTGTACGCGTTATCCCAAAGATGTGAGGGACAAGGTATAAGCCAGCTCAGACAGGAAGAAGGAAAGGGATACTGAGAGGGTAAGAAGGGAAGAACAAATGAAGGAGTTCGTGTTTGAGAAAGAATTCAACACCCTTCAGATTCAGACAACGATGACTTTGTGTACCGACATTCAGACTACAACGGAGAGGATGGCATACAGAAGGGCTACAAAAGAATCAATGAGGAGCGAGTTCGAGAGGAGAGAACTCGGTGGTGCACGGGGTAGCTTCTATGCTGCAGGTGGCAGTGGGAGTGGTTCTGGAGGTGCACCAGTACCACCACCCACCAAAAAACACAAGGGAAAGAGTATTAAGCCCTTCTTGACGAGGAGCGGATCCATGCAATACAAGGTAAGTAAGGATTCGAGACAGAAAATGATGAAGGAAATGTTCACCAATGCACGAGAAAGGGTGGGAAAGGCCATCAACAAGCTTTTCTTTGGGGAGAGCATTCCTGCCAACAATACTAGCAGGCCATTTCTGCAGCATGCCATTGATGAGATCGCTGCAGCGGGAACGGGAGTGAAGGTTCCTACATCCTACGAGATAATGAGCAAATATCTGGGGATGGAGAAGGAGGAGATGAATGAGTATATTGCCGAGTTGAGGAGGAGATGGCCAGAGTACGGGGTGATATTGATGTGTGATGGGTGGACGAGCTACACAAGGAAGCGGATCATCAACTTCCTTGTTTACTGCGATGGGAAGATAGTCTTTTTGAAATCTGTTGATGCATCCGAGCATTTGAAGGACCACAAGTACCTATTGAAGTTGATGAAGGATGTCATAAAAGAGTTTGGGAAAGATCACATTGTCCAAATTGTAACGGATAATGGCAGCAACTTCAAGAAAGCGGGTGAAACAATAATGAAGTCCAGCAGCATTGCATTGATTTTTCGGGCACCGTGTGCTGCGCATTGCATTGATTTAAGCCGAAAGGATTTCAGCAAGAGGAAGCTCGTCTCAAGGGTAGTGGAGAAAGCACGAACGATCACCACATTCATTTACAACCATGGAAAAGTCCTAGCATTGATGAGGCGGATGTGCAATGGTGAGCTGATGTGGCCTGGCATTACATGCTTTGCAACCAATTTTATAGCGTTGCAAAGCCTCAAACAACAAAAGACAGGTTTGAAAACCATGTGTTGCCAAGGTGAATGGTTCGAGGAACATGAAGCTCGAACTGAAGGAGGACGGAAGATGGAGATGTTGATCAATGATATCTCCTTTTGGGATGACGTGACTCAGGTCACAAGGATCATGGATCCAGTTGTTTCTACATCGTGGATCGTGAATGGCGATAAGAAGCCCACCATGGGAGTCATCTACGAGGCAATGTGTTGCATGAGAGAGAAGGTCAGAGAAGCGGTTGGAAAAGGATCCAAAGCAAGGTTGGACATTATAGACGAGCAATGGTCCAAGATGCTCTCACATCCTCTTCACAAGGCCGGTATGTATTATGTAAAAATCTAATTTGTTTTTCATTTTTTTTAAATTTTTATAAATCTTTAAAATATGAGTATTGAGGTTGTTCGTGACTTTGTGTCTAGCTTATTACTTCAATCCTAAGTACCAGTACAAGAATGGACTTGGTACAAATGCTGACCTTCTAGCAGACGTACAAATTGTGATGGAGAAGCTCGTCAAGGACGAGAAGTTACAAACCTTGTGCATGAACGAGGTAATCCTCATCAATTTGAAGCTAAATTAGGAGTCACAAAAATATTCTTTAAGAGAATTATGTAACATATTACGACTTAAACCTATGTGTGCAAGTTAAGTATTTCTGGGATGTCCTAGACTCCTTTAGTCGAATTACTGCGGTAAATGGACGGGGCAATACTCTTCCTGGTAGGGACGAAGACAAATAAAACCATTGATTGTGTGTTCATTTATTCCTACAATTGATTTACCTCGTTTTTGTTTTTTGCAACCGAATGGTGGTTATTATATGGGACGGAAGCTCTCAACCTATGAAATGTGGCAGTGAAAGTGTTGTCTCAAACCGCATCTGCTGGTGCTTGTGAGAGGAACTGGTGCATGTTCTACTTGATCCATTCCAAGAGACGAAACAGGTTGGGAGAAAAGAAGCTCAATGACCTTGTCTACGTGCATTACAACTTGAGGCTGAAGTTGAAACATGCAAGGGAGGGACAAGACAAAGAGGACTACACAGACCCTATTGATCTTGCATACATTTTTAAGATGCACGATGACGATGTTGATGAAGATGTTCTCCAGAGGTAGATGGATTCCAATGGTGCTCCCGTTCTCGATCAACCAGGTGGAAGACCAAATGAGAATATAAGCCAGCAAATGGGAGCAGATGTAGGTGACTATTTGGCAAGATTCGGGCGAGTTACAGACCCTGTTGGAGGGTAAGAGGACGAGATTGATGCGGTTGTTGATGAAATTCACTCCAGTAGCTCCAAATCCAAATCGAAGCCAAAGGATGACAGTGGAGATGATGATGATGATGATGATGATGATGATGATGATGAAGATGATGATGTCGGTCGTGGTCGACCTGGTGATGGTGGGGAAACAAACTCAAGTAGGTCAGGAGGGGTGGTCATGGACCACAAGATACCAGATTTGAAGAAGGGATACATGCAGGACGTGAATATATGGAACGACAGAGGAGTATACATGGACAGTTCGTTCCAAGTTCGAGTCCAGGACCTATGGATTACGAGTACGGTCGTGGCCATCGTCCAACCGACGGGTACATGGACGATTTGATATCATCTGTAGGTTCCTTGAGCTGCATGGACATTGACAGCCCATATCGCAGAGGAACACCAAGTCCTTTAGGCGGATATGGATCGTCGCACGATGAGAGATCAGCTGGCGTCTTCCCCGAATACTTTCATGCTCCTCCTCCAGGACCTCCTCCTCCTCCTCTTCCTCAAGCGTATGCAACTCCATCATATTCATATGGTTACAGTTGGTATGGGGGATACAGTAGCTACAGCGGTGAGAACTACCAAGGTAGCGAACCTGAGCAGAGTCAGGGCAGTTTCTTTGGGGGTGACAGTTACGATTTCTTCCTTGAGTACACACTGATTCCTCCTCTTCCTCCGCAGAGATCTTCTCCTACTCCGCCGTCGTCGTCTCGAGGATCTCAAGCCAGTAGTTCGCAGCCATGTTGTGCCACTCGTGATACCAGATCTAGTGTTGCTTATCCTCGTCTCAAGATACTCATAGGCATCGATGACCACCAATACAGGCAGTATGTGATGGATTACAAGGTCATGTACTCGTACATGAAATGGGAGAACTACTGCGAGTTCACTGAGTCTGTGATGCGTTATGAGAGACAACAAGGAAGGGGAGGCCATTCAGATCCACCGTAGAACTCTTGGTTCTGAACCAAACATATCACCAGGTAATATATTTTAATCTTTTATTGCATAAATCATTAATGTGCATGTTCTTATTACTCTAACTCAAATGTATGTATTTTCACTTGTTGTAACTTGTAAGACTATTACTCTGTTATTAAGTATTAACTATATTAATAACGATATGTTCGATATGGTGTGTGACATACCGTCATAATCATAGATGATAAGATGATTGGTATGTATGCTATAAGCCTATAAGTGTATATCTATTGTTTCATTGTTAAAAATACTTAGATTAAGTCCATTTGCTATATCTAACATGTTCTACAATATGACCGATATGACCGATATGGCTGATATGACCGATATGTCTATATAAGGGGTATAGATGAGTAATATGTGTGAAATAATTGTGTATTTGTATGTTATTTATTGTTCTAATAACTTGGAATATCAAAATTTACAATAAAATTGGAAAAAAATTGGTTTTTTGAGTCTTTTCCGACTTTTCCACCGAAATTGTTGGAATTTCCTGAAATTTCAGCGAAATTTCGGTATTTGAGTTGACCGAAACGAAATCGAAATCGAGATTTCGAACCTTGGGCTACTCTCATACTCAAAAAGGGTACAAATATTATGATACTTTTGTCCATCTGTATTACATATATGTCGATGTCACATTCTTTGAACAAACTTCCTCCTTTACTCAAGACGTGTCAGATATACCATTAGACCATCCTACTCCACCATCCATCAAAGAAAACATGTCTGTGGTCTTGTTCCTATTCCTTTACATGTTCCTTTGTTGCAGGAGAATACGTCAACTTTAAATGCTCCCACCAACTCTGTCCCGGATGATCCTCAAGAGCTTCTCATCGCTCTACGCAAAACAAAGAGGCAATGTACACTTCGTCTAATATCTCATTTCACGTCCACTATTAAATTATCATACTCTGACAAAAGATATGCATATGTTCTTATGACAATTTCAGTTCCCAGAGATCATAATAGTGCACTGAAGGATTCTGGATGACAAAAAGTAATGAACGAGGAAACGGACGCTCTTAATTCCCGATGGACATGGGATCTTGTGCAGTGTCTCTATGGAACAAAACTCATTGTCTGCCGGTGGATTTTTACTACAAAGCAGTCTCTATATGGCTCTATTGACATATTAAAGGTAAGACTTGTGGCTAAAGGCTTTACACAAACATATGGAGTTGACTAATTCAAGACCTCCTCAACTGTTGCACGAATGGGCTCCATACGGATCATCTACTCAGTGGTAGTACAAAAGCTGGAATATTTTTCAACTGGATGTCAAGAATGCATTTCTATATGACGATCTAGAGGAGGATGTTTACATGATGCAAGCTTTAGGGTATGAAATCGAGGGGGAGTATGTGTGCCGACTTCATAAAGCAATCTATGGCCTGAAGCAAAGCCCGAGGGCATGGTTTAACAGACTAAGTACAGAAATTAGCACTCTAGGGTTCCAGAGAACTGCATCTGACTACTCTGTTTTCATCCAAAAACGATCAACCGGTATTGTATACTTGTTGTATATGTAGATGATATGGTTGTTACAGATGACTATGATAAAATGGTGATGAAGACTATGGCTTTTCTACAAAAGGTTTTTGTTACAAAAAATCTAGGACAACTTCGCTATTTTCTCGGCATAAAAGTCTTACGTAACAAGAAGGGACTTCATATTCACAAAGGAAGTACGGCCTATATATATACTAACTGAGGCTGGATTACTTGGATACAAATCCTCTGGTATTCCTGCAGAACCAAGGACATACTCTACCTCTATTGATCCTCCATTTGAAGACACTACACGATACAGAAGCCTAGTTGGAAAATTGATGTATCCTATGTTGCTAGACGAGACATATCCTATGTTGTGAGCAGAGCTAGTCAATACATGGAGAAAACATGTTACAGCCATTGGGAGGACGTTCTTTTGATCCTTCGATATCTGAAGGAATCACCCGGACGTGGCCTATTCTATGGGGCAATGGATACACTGATGTCGTTGCCTATGCTGGCTCGCATGAGGACCATTGCTACACTACAGGTTATGCTATGATGGTAGGAGGAAACCTTGTTAGTTGGAGGAACAAGAAACAGACTGTAGTCTCCTGATCCAGTGCAGAGGCATAATACAGGGCAATGGCTCAGGCTACATGTGAAATTACTTGGCTATTGACTTTTCTGCAAGAACTCAGCATTGATATCACCACTCATGTTCCTCTATACTGTGATAACAAATCTGCTACTTACATTACCACTAATCAAGTATTCCATAAGAGAACCAAGCACATCGAGATTGACTGCCATTTCATTCACAATGTTGTACGAGGAGGCAAAATTGCTACACCATACATCTCGACAGATCTTCAGCTTGCGGAAATATTTACAAAGGCCTTGTCAAAGAAGCGCCTTTCCTGGATTGCTTCCAAGTTGGGCATGATCGATGAATATGCTTCAACTTTAGGGAAAGTCTTAGATATCAAAATAGATTGTGTTAAAAATTGCAGTAGATTGCGTTGTTGAGAGTATATTTGTTAAGAGAATATTCTATAGAGAATATTTTATGGGGTAGAAGTATATTCTTGTGACCCGTAGGGATATTTATGTATTTTTCTCCTTTGAGCACTCTAGGGTTTAGTCCTATATAAGGACCTTTAGACCTCTCGAATAAGACAAACCTTTCTAATCTTTCATACTTTCCACAGAAACAATGAAGAATTTTGTTTTCAATGACCTACAAAAATGGAAATTTCAGAGAAATTCGGTGGAATTTCATTGAAATTTGAGGCCATGATCGATTATCCCTCAAACATCATATAAACGGTAACATTGAGCCCTTGGATTCAATCTTTTCTTAGATGAGATTAGTGTTCAAGAAATCGGCTACACAGACTGAATATGCCCATGCGACATGCAAACCGAACCGATTTTATGAAATGGTGCATTATGCACACTAAACACATGTGGGCGCATATGGCAGTAGCTCCAGTTCTCCAATCCTCTTATTCGGAGGCTTACCTTCGTATCTCCGCCTCTTCCTCCATTCAACTATAAGAATATGCAATGCATTTGTATACAATTGCAATGCATTACGTCATTATATATGTAATGTTTTATGTTTTGCTCATATATTATTTCCATGAGTATATGCAATGTATCATCTAATATTTTAATATAGGTCGATTGAGGTTTTACCCATGTATTGCAAATATGCATGTATGTGCATTGAAGTTTTGTTAGTATGGATTATCTAATATGTGAAGTTTTATGCCAAATGTTTTTTTGTAATTAAATGTTAGGTAATTAATGGCATCTACTCAACCAACTAACGCGAACCATTTTTTCTTAGATCTTTAACTCCATTTTGATACATAAATTCAGTATTAATATTACTCATAAAAATACATTTATTTTCGAAGTAAAAATTAGAAAATTGTACAGTACTGCATATACCCCAAATACTGTTTATTCAATATTCAGTAATTTAATTGAACACATATGCAACTGTTGGAAGAAATAGAATCGTTATTTATTCCTGTAACCCTAGGCTCTCTTATATAGTGGAGAGACCTATGGGTAAATTACATAAGATAGACAAAAGGAAATAGAATAACATAAACGATATATGGAATGCTTAAATATCTCAACACTCCCCCTCAAGATGGAGCATAGATGTCAATCATGCTCAGCTTGAACGAACACTTCTGAAATGACCCCCTGAGTAATGCCTTGGTGAAGATATATGTTGTTTGCTCTCCTGAGCTAACATGAGAAGTGGGAATCAGACCTTTCTGAATCATATCCCTCGTGTAATGGCAGTCTACCTCAATATGTTTCATCCTCTCATGGAACGCAGGGTTGTTGGCAATAAAAAGAGCAGTCTGATTGTCACATTGAAGTTGCATAGGAAGTTGCACCTTTATAGTTAGGTCAATAAGAACAGATTTGATCCACATCATCTCCGTGGTGGCTTGTGCCATAGCCATGTATTCTGACTCAGCACTAGATCTAGCGACCACAGTCTGCTTCTTACTTTTCCATGAAACCAGGGAATTTCCTATAAACACAGCAAAACCTGAGGTAGACTTTCTATCCTTTGGACATCCAGCATAATCTGCATCCGCACATGTTGTAACTGATAGAGATGTACCATTGCTGAAGAGAAGTTATGTACCAGGTGAAGTCTTCAGGTATCTTAAAATCATATGGACTGCATCCATATGTGCATGTCTGGGCTGCTCCATAAACTAACTTTGCTCACAGCAAATGATATACTGAACCTTGTGATAGTCACATATAGTAGCTTGTCACATATAGTAGTCGGAGGAGGTGGAGGAGAAGATGGAGATGGCGGTGGTGGTGGTGATGGTGGAGGTGGTGGGACAACAGGCATGGGAGGAGGTGGCATATAAACGGCTCCCTCTGTGTTCGATGAAGCCAACCTATCACATGTAGGAGAGAAGTACATCACCGACTCAGAAAACGTGACAACAGCACTGATATAATATTTTCTGCGTAGAGGATCATAACACCGATATCCTTTCTGAGTCATGGAGTATCCAACAAACACACATTTAATAAGTCTAAGAGCAAGCTTGTCAAAACCAGGAGTCAACTGGTGAATAAAAGTGACAGACCCGAACACACGAGGGGTGAGTGAGAATAACTCCTCAGGAAAGGCAACGGAGAAAGGAATTTTCTCACCCAAGACAAATGATGGCATACGATTCACCAAGTAGCATGTTGTGAGAAAAGCATCACCCCAAAACGAGTGCGGTGCACGACTCTAAATGAGAAGAGTTCGAGTAACGTCCAGAAGATGACGATGCTTTCTCTCAGCAACACCATTATGCTGAGAGGTGTAAGGGCAAGATGTTTGATGAATAATCCCTCAGGGTGAAAGGAAATGAGATATATCACGAGTACAAAACTCCAGCGCATTACCAGTTCGAACAAACTTCACAGAGGTAGAGAAAATATTTTGGACTTCATTAATAAAGTTTTTGGCCACATGCCCTGCTTCAGATTTATTTTTCAAAAGAAACACCCAAGATAAACGTGAAAAATCATCCACAGCTACAAGATAGAATCTGTCCCTGGTGATCATGTACATGACTTAAAACCCATATGTCAACATGAAACGACTCAAAAGAGGAGCTACTGCTTCGACTCTGACGACTGGGAAAGGCAGACCGACGATGCTTTCCCAATTGACAAGCTTCACAGTGAAAGGAAGACGTAGGTGAAATCTGCGGCAACATATGACACATCTTCTGAAGAGGAAGATGACCAAAGCCGAGGTGCCAGGTGATGGGATGACAATGCCGGAAGAAAGAGAAGATACGCCAGCATATGGAGTTCAGACCGGACGATAGAGGCCACCCTGCTCACGGCTGCACCTAATCACTTTGCCCGTAAGAATGTCCTGGAAAACAAGAGTCCATGGGTCAAAAATAGCACGACAGTGCAAATCCTTGGTAATCTGACTAATAGAAAGCAAATTGCCAGAAGGCGTTCGAGGCGATTTGCAGGCCTCCACCGTCTCGCTCGGAGGTTGTGATTCGAGATTGTGCTTTTTTATGGGTTCTCAAGCTCCCCGAGCGAATTGATTTCTTCTTGTGGTTGTTCCGTAGACAAAGGCTGATGACGAGGGACCGGTGTGCTAGGCTTCTGGGCTCCATCTCTGATAGGTGCCTTCTGTGCGACGAGGCGATTGAGTCCGCTGAGCATCTATTCTTTAAGTTTCCTAAGGTGATCCCGATTTGGGGGAGGCCAGGTTGACTTGGTTGTGCGCTTCGGATCTGGCCTCCTTTTGCGGCTCGATGGTTGCTAGCAAGAACAGATCTCGGCGGGAGCTCGTCTATCCAGTCGCCATTCTGTGGGTCGTTTGGCTGGGCAGGAATGCTATCCTCTTCTCTGGGCAACGCTTCTACAAGGAAAACGTGGGGATTCATGCCGCGAGATTGATAGATGAGTGGGATCTATAGTTGGTTGCTTTTGTACCTTTCACTTTTGTCTCTCCTCCTTGTTTCGTTATCTAAATAAATCTTCGGGCGAACATCATTAAGTGTCTCCCCCTGTTTTTGGCTTCAAAAAAAAAGAAAGCAAATTCATAGAGAAATCTGGAGCATGTAGCACATTCTGCAGATGTATCGACGATGTCAAGGTAATCTCTCCATGTCCTGTAATCGAGGAATGAGTCCCATCAGTTATCACAATTGTTCGCCCTGGCTTAACTTGACTATATAACGTAAGTTGATGTCTGTCTCCACATAGATGATGTGTCGCACCGGAGTCTATAATCCATTCTGAAATGTAAGATCCATGACAGAATGTAAAAACATAAGTACCTGAGGTGTTAGCAGCAACAGAGGTACTGGCAGAGGCTGAGGCTGCCACATTTGACTAATCTCTGCGTATGATGATGCGGAAGGAGGTATAATGTCCGGCGGTCTGCCTACGAGGTGATCAAACTTCTGATCTAGAGTAGAAGCAGCAGGAGACTCAATCTGTTTTGCAACACGGGTTGAAGCTGGGAACCCATGCTTGGAATAGCATGTCTCTTCGTTATGGCCTGGACGGTGACAGAAAGTGCAGGGATGACGAGTGCGACCTCCTCTACCACAAGGTCCGCATCCACAAAGAGTAGAATAACCTCTTCCTCGGGAGGTTGTCATGGCGAGGAAGTCTGATTAGGGACACTGGAAGGAACAATAATCCTGCCGAGCCTGCAGACTGCTTCCTCTATGGGAGGAATGGTGGCATCAGCTAGAATCTGAGATCGAGCAGCATCATATTCAGGGTCAAGTGCTGCTAGGAATACCCCTAGCATGATAGCATTCCTGTAGGTCTTCTGCTGCTCTAGAGTTTTCGTCAGAGGCATGCAACTGTGAAGCTTCTCAAACATGCCAGGCAGAGATGTATACAACGAATGCAGAGGACGTCCGTTCTGCTTGATAGTAAATATATCATGCTGGAGTTAGAGGATCTTTGTCTCATTCCTTGATTGTGAATATGTCGCTGTAAATATATCCCATATTGTCTTAGTAGTGGGCTGATATAACACATCATTGGCGATCTCAATCGTCAATGTTCCGGAAAGCCGAACTTTGGCATATACGTTGTCTGCCTCCCATGAGGCATTTATCCCAATCTTCTCCATCGGTTCTTCCTTGGTAAAAATGTGTTTCTTACCATTCGATTTCATAAGGCTCATGAACTGCATATCCCAGAGCTCATAGTTTGTCCCGTCCATTTTAAACCTTTGAATGCGCATGTGGCGCGTACATCAACTTTGTTCTCCGACAACTTGCCCAATGTAAAAGACTAGGGTTTTGTAGACCACGGATGAACGTCTACACAAACATATGTGGATTTGAGTGCATATGTAGACTTATGCACTCAAATCCATTAATAAGAAGAAGCGAACGACGTCGGTGCTTGGAGAAGGGGCACGCGGAAGAGCCGCGCATGAAAGACGATGCCCTACGATGGGTGCACGCCGACGCGTCTACGTGCTAGGCTACGCACGTAGAAGTGTACTGGTCAATGCACGTGAAGGCGCACGTGGAGGGGGCGGCGCGCGAAGAGTCGCGAGACTCGGGAGGAGGGGGTGTGCAAGGGGCTGAGGCGCACGAGGAGGGGCGGCGCCCGAGGAGATGGGGCCAGCGATGCGCGTGTTGGGCACGAGGTGGGATTAGGGTTTTGGGTTCGAGAGCTCCGGTCTAGAACCGCCACTCTGATACCATGTTGGAAGAAATAGAATCGTTGCTTATTCCTGTAACCCTAGGCTCTTTTATAAGTGGAGAGACCTATGTATAAATTACATAAGATAGACAAAAGGAAAAAGAATAACATAAAAGATACATGGAATGCCTAAATATCTTAACATCAACAATATTCGATAACATGTCCAAACGCATGTGTGTACCGCTTGCTTGAACCTTGGACGAGATTATGATCAATCTCAACATGCTTCTACATGGCCCCCAATCATCATATAAAGGTAACCTTGGACATCTATTGTTTAACTCTGTGAAATTTTGATTTCGAGAGCTTGGGATATCAAAACTCCCCTCTCTATCGTTTCCTCGGATTTTGACTGAGATGGACCGAAATATCGATGATATTTCGACATATCGAGCAATATCGGTCGAAATTGACGGTTTTCAATGCAAATTTTCTTGAATATCGACGATATTTCCCCGATATCTATGTATATCAATGATACCACCAATGTGAGCTTGATTCACTGCTTATTTAAGTAAAATATCAAATTTTTTTATATTCTATACATTAATAACTATGATCAAGGTTGCAGAAGGCGGTAGTCGGTACTCGGTCAATGGGATTACTGGCTAAGGATTAATTTGTGATCGGGAGACTAATCGGATTTAGTCGGTCATTAGTCAGCTTTGAATTTTTAAATTTTTTTAAATATATAAATCAATTTTATACACATATTCTTATATATTTATATTGATTTGTATATTTTCTATACTACCATAACGAAATAAAATTAGTAATTATCTTTAAATATAATATTAAGCATATTAGAATAAGTTTGCTTTTAAAAAATCGAAAAACAAAAAAATTAAAAAATCTCTATGTAAAAGTCGACCTTGTAGTCAGTCGATTAGTCAGGTTGGCCGACTAATGGCTGACTAGGCCAAGTCGAGTCGGCTACCGCACTGACTCGACTAGTCAGGCCGACTATCGGCCAATCGGTCGACTTCTAAAACAGTGACTATGATATCTTAAGTATAATAGTAATTAACCATTTAATTTATTATATACTAATATATGTATATTCTTGAGCGGCGACGATTGATTTCACCATATAAAAAATCATTTTGGGATGAGAGTGTTGCCCGCTACAACCCTCGCATGAGGGGAGCACATCTGCTCCCCCTAAACCCAAGTGTCGGTAGGGTATGGTGCAACCGAGGGTTGCATACAACAGTTCTTCAACTGGGTTTCGGATGGTTATGATCCAAAGCATATCCACATATATGTTAGTCTCCATGCAATGGAGGTCATAATAAGTTTTGCGTTGTATATAAATGACAATACGAGTTAGGACTCAAAGCAAATCATGCAAAGAATAATATATGTTTTCATGTTTATAACATATATGGTGAATACCTTAGAGAACATCTAAATTTATAATTTTATAAATATATATATAGGTATATTTAATTGTATTTTATGCGTATTTTCCCATATAAACAGAAGTGTATGCCTCGACCGCAATGGTTTTCAACATTATATCATTAATCATTATCTACATTTTTCCTAAAATATTCAAAGGTATGTTTATAACATATATGGGGACATTGTCTCCTTAATCATTACATACATTTTAGAATCGAATATCACATCTATTTTCATGAACAAAAGATGTGTTCTAGGTCTGGTTAACTGAGTTATTTTGTTTTCAGTTCCAATATCTATTAGTAAGCAATCAACATTAATAACAATATATTCGATATGACCGATATGTACGATATACAGGTCATAAATGATCGATATGTGTGATATAAGTGTATATTTATTAGCTATTTATTGTTTTAAGAACTTAGATGAAGTCCATTTTCAATATCTATCAGTCAGCAATCAGCATTAACAACGATAGGGTTGATATGATCGATATGTGTGATACAAGAGATATAGATGAGTGATATATGTGATATAAGTGTATATTTGTAAGTTATTTATTATTCTAATAACTTGGATGATCTTAATTTACGAAAAATGGCAAAAAATGTTTTTGTTTTAGCCATTTCCGATATTTCTACCAAAATCATAAAAAGTTCCCGAAATTTCACCGAAAATTCCATTTCCAGATGGACCAAAACGAAATCGAAATTGAGATTTCAAACCTTGCAGGTAAGCGATCTCTTTGAAGGAAGCCTCAATTGAGGTACTAGCTCTCTAATGTATGGAGTTGAGTTTCTTGACATCCTTGGACACTGCTCGGTTGAGATCGGACAAAGCCTCTCTTTTGTGCAGTTATATTTAGTAATGAGGTTGTATTTCTTTAAGAGAGATTCAATGTCAACAATCTAGTAAACTATGCCAAAGCTCTCATTGAATCTTGGATTTTATAAGTTGGGTGTATATTTGTTAATATGTAATGTGAGTAAGTACCATTGTCATTTTTTCTTCAAAAAAGGCGACATTGAACCATTAACTTCCATCTTGTATCTGATAAAACGAAGACCAATCTCAACATTTTAGTCATGCGAGACACAACTATTATGCAACCATGTTATCATAAAACAACTTAGTGGGAAACTGGAGAAGATAGACAGATGTTCAACCATAACATCTTATTGGCTACAAGAGTAACAGCTCTAAACTCAGCCTCAACACTTGATCTCACACAAACTAGCTGCATGTTGGTTCTCCATATAAGAGAATGACCCCTCACCTATATGCAATACATTTTAACAAAGATGGATGTACAATGGAGTGAAGGTCATGTTCCACTGAAAAATAAATGAATAAAAGATATATGAGTCAAACTCTAGTTTAAAAGGATGAGTCTTGGAAGGAGAGGAGGGGAAAAGGGCAAAGGGTGGATTAAGAGTTTCACCATCTGCTAGTGTCCTAGGGGATGAGGTCACTGGAAGTGAGAATACAATAACCCTATTAGATGCTAGAAATAGTAGGGGGTTGGCTTGTCCAGAGCAAATTGTTGGGATTGAAGCGGGTACATGCCTATTATAGGTCCAACTACGAATTGATGATGACTGGATGACTTGCAGGGGCTATCCAAGGCTCGAAATCTCAAATTCAATTTTGTTTCGGTCACCCTCAATACCGAAATTTCGCCGATATTTCGGGAAATTTCGACAATTTCGGTGGAAATGTCAGAAATGGCTCAAAAAGCCTATTTTTTCAATTTTATTGTAAATTATGATCTTCCAAGTTATTAGAACAATAAATAACTTATAAATAGACCATTATTTCACACATATTGCTCATCTATACCCCTTATATTGTACATATCGGTCATATCAGTCAAATCAGCCATATCGATCACATTGTACAATATATTAGACATTGCAAATGGAGTTAATCTGAGTATTTCAAACAATGAAACAATAGATATACACTTATAGGCTTATAGCATACATATCAATCATCTTATCATCTATGACTATGACGATATGTCACACACCATATTGAATATATCGTTGTTAATACTTAATACTTAATAACATAGTAAGAGTGTTAGAAGTTACAACAAGTGAAAATACATATATTTCATGTAGAGTAATAAGAACATGCACATTAATGATCAATGCAACAAAAGATTAAAATATATTACCTGGTGATATGTTTGGTTCAGAACCAAGAGTTCTACGGTGGATCTGAACTGTCCCCTTCCTTGTAGTCTCTCATAACGCATCGCAGATTCAATGAACTCGCAGTAGTTCTCCCATGTCATGTACGAGTACATGGCCTTGTAATCCATCACATACTGCCTGTATTGGTGGTCATCGATGCCCATAAGTATACTGAAACGAGGATAAGCAGCACTAGATCCGGTATCACGAGCGGCACGACAAGGCTGGGAACTACTGGCTTGAGATCCTCGGGACGACGACGACGGAGTAGGAGAAGATCTATACGGAAGAAGAGGAGGAACTGGCATGTACTCAAGGAAGAAACCATAATTGTCACCGCCAAAGAAGCTGCACTGGCTCTGCTCAGGTTGGCTACCTTGGTAGTTCTCACCGTTGTAGCTACTATGTCCCCCATACCCACTGTAACTATATGAACATGATGGAGGTGCATACGCTTGAGAAGGAGGAGGTCCTGGATGAGGAGTATGAAAGTATTCCAGGAAGACGACAAATGATCTCTTATCGTGCGACGATCCATATCCATCAAAGGGACTTGGTGTTCCTCCACGATATGGGCTGTCAATGTCCATGCAGCTCAAGGAAACTACAGACGATATCAAATCGTCCATGTCGTTGTCAGTTGGACGATGGTCACGACCGTAGTCGCAATCCGTAGGTCCTGGACTCGGACTTGCAACGAACTGTCCGTGTGTGTTTCTCTGTCGCCCCATATATTCATGTCCTGCATGTAGCCCTTCCTCAAATCTTGTATCTTGTGGTCCACGACCACCCCATGCTGACCCACCTGGGTACGTTTCCCCACCATCACCAGATCCACTACGACTAACATCATCAACATCATCATATCCACTATCATCCTTTGACTTCGATTTGGATTTGAAGCTAGTGGAGAGAATTTCATTAACAGAGGCATCAATCTCGACCTCCAACCCTCCAAGAGGGTCTGTAATCCGCCTGGATCTTGCCAGATAGTCACCTACATCAGCTCCCATTTGCTGGCTTATATTTTCATTTGGTCTTCCACCTGGTTGATCGAGAACGGGAGCACCATGGAATCCATCCACCTCTGGAGAACATCTTCATCAGCATCGTCATCGTGCATCTTGAAAATATATGCAAGATCAATAGGGTTTGTATAGTCCTCTTGTCTCGTTCCTCCCTCGCATGTTTCAACTTCAACCTCAAGATTATTGAGCTTATGTTCTCCCAATATATTCCGTTTCTTCGAATGGATCAAGTTGAATGTGCTCCAGTTCCTCTCACAACCACCAACAGATGCGGTTTGAGACAACACTTTCACTGTCACTTTTCGTAAGTGGGAGCTTTCATCCAGTATAGTAACCACCATTCGGCTATAAAAAAAAATCAAAACGAGATAAATCAATAGCAGGAATAAGACCACACAATCAATGGACTTATTTGTCTTCATTCCTATCAGGAAGAGTATTGGCCCGTCCATTTACCGCAGTAATTCGACCAAAGGAACCCAAGGCATCTCTGAAATACTTAACCTACACATAGGTTGAAGTCATAAATTGTTACATAATACTTTTAAATAATATTTTTGTGAGTCCTAATCTAGCTTCAAATTCAAGATTACCCCGTTCATGCACAAGGTCTGTGACTTCTCGTCTTTGATGAGCTTTTCCACCATGATTTGCACAGCTGTTAGAAGGTCAGTATTTGTACCAACTCCATTCTTATATTGGTACTTAGGATTGAAGTAATAAGCTAGACACAAAGTCACGAACAAGCACAATTCTCATATTCTAAAGAGCTATAAAAATTTTCAAAATGAAAAATAAATTATATAATTACATAATACATACCGGCCTTATGAAGAGGATGTGAGAGCATCTTGGATTAATGCTCGTCTATGATGTCTAACCATGCTTTGGATCCTTTTCCAACCGCTTCTCTGACCTTCTCTCTCATCCATCGCATTACCTCATAGATCACTCCCATTGTGGGCTTCTTATCGCCATCCACGATCCGCAATGCAGAAACAACTGGATCCATGATCTTCATGACCCAAGTCACGTCATCCCAAAAGTGGAGATCATTGATCAGTGTCTCCACTTTCTGTCCTCCTTCAATCCGAGCTTCAGGAATCTCGAACCATTCACCTTGGCAACACACGGTTTTCAACCATGTCTTTTGTTGTTTGAGGCTTTGCAATGCTATAAAATTGGTTGCAAAGTGTATGATGCCAGGCCTCACCAGCTCACCATTGCACATCCGCCTCATCAAAGCCAGCACTTTGCCGTGGTTGTAAATGAATGTGGTGATCGTTCGTGCTTGCTCCACTACCCTTGAGACGAGCTTCCTCTTGTTGAAATCCTTTAGAATTAAATCAACGCAATGTGTAGCACACGATTTCCAAAAGATACCATAGCTCCTAGACCTTATTATTGTTTCACCCGCTTTTTTGAAGTTGTTGTCATTATCCGTCACAATCTGGACAATGTGATCTTTCCCAACCTCTTTAATGACGTCCTTCATCAACTTCAGCAGGTACTTGTGGTCCTTCACCTGATCATATGCATCAACAGATTTCAAAAAGATTGTCTTCCCATCGAGGTAAGCGAGGAAGTTGATGATCTGCTTCCTTGTGTAGCTCGTCCACCCATCGCACATCAACGTCACCCCCGTACTCTGGCCATCTCCTCCTCAGCTCGGCGATGTACTCATTCATCTTCGCCTTCTCCATCCCCATATACTAGTTCATTATCTCGTAGGATATGGGAGCCTTCACTCCCGTTCCCGCTGCAGCGATCTCATCAATGGCATGCTGCGGAAATGGCCCGCTAGCAATGTTGGCAGGAATGCTCTCCCCAAAGAAGAGCTTGTTGATGGCCTTTCCTACCATTTCATGCATTGGTGAACATACCCATCACCGTTTTCTGCCTCGAATCCCAGCGTGTCTTGTATTGTATGGATCCGTTCCTCGTCAAGAAGGGCTCAATTCCCTTCCCCTTGTGTATTTTGGTGGGTAGTGGTACTGGTGTGCCTCCAGAACCAGTCTCACTGCCACATGCACCATAGAAGTCGCCTCGTGCACCACCGAGTTCTCTCCTCTCGAACTCGCTCCTCATTGATTCTTTTGTTTCCCTCTTGTATACCCTCCTCTCCGATGTAGTCTGAATGTCAACGGGGTTGACAAAGTCATCATCATCTGAATTTGAGAGGACGTTGAATTCTTTCTCAAACATGAACTCTTTCAATTGTTCATCCCTTCTTACTCTCTCTGTATCCCTATCCTTCTTCCCGTCCAAGCTGACCTTCACCTTGTCCCTTACATCTTTGGGACAACGTATGCACTTGGCAACATTCTTCTTATTGCCAACAAAATGTTGCTTCATCCTCGTGATCCCGCCTCCTCCCAACTTCTTTCCACAGAAATTGCATTATGGTTTCACCTTATTTCCATCAGGAGCGGAGACATACCTCCAACCAATGTCCCCATTGAAATCGCCCCTCTGATCCTCAGAACTATCAGATCCTGATCCGGAATCGGAATGTGCCATGATGATGACCACCGAAACCTGTAAGAAAATTGAAGAACAGTCATTAAAGAGGCATACAATGCGACCGATTAAGAATTTGCTAATTAATTTTGCTTTAATTTTCGGATTTATTATATTTTAATTTTTCTACCACCTAATACACACGCAATCGTAAATACTTGGTGTTTGAAATTGAAAGTATACTCTTAATATTCTGATTTTCGGAAAAACACCTTAGATCTATAAATTAGGGTCTAAGATCTAGCAATTAGGGGACTATTTTCGAGAAAGGCTACCTGAGTGACACAAAACATGTAAAAAAACAATAGATCTAAGATTTGATTTTCGGAATTACTCAATTTTTAAATTTTATTTACAAAAAAATCCGAAACATGTTTTCTACCTCCATAACTTAAGATCCGAGTTTATCATTGAAGAACTCATCATCATTCCACATTAAAAAAAGCCCAATTTCTATTTCCATAGATCTTACAAAATGTTCTCAAATGATGCTTTACTACATATTATACACAAGATCCGAGTCAATAGAGCATGTTCCAGACATGTTTTTATCTTGAACCAGAGAAAATGCCATATCACGAATTCGAGTATGGCCTCGAAATGGCCGTCCAATTCGATGAAACCATGCTTTGTCTACATTATATTAAAATTTTGGCCATAATTCTTGAGATATCTACATTATATTAAAATTTTGGTCATAGTTATTGAGAAAAAATAAAACAAAATCACATGAAATAATAAATTAATAAATGGAACATTTACAATAAAAACGAGTAATTGTATATTACTAACTTGTAAATAAGCCCAAGAAATAAAAATCAAAGAAAATCTCAAAGATTATTATCAAATAAAAATCCTAAAAATTTTACGAACACGTATGTATTGCAAGCAAATCCAAATCCTATTTTAAGCAAACTCGAAATTAAATTTCTACTACTCCTATAAAACTTTACTCACCTTTGATTTAAAGTACAACAAATTATCTAAAAAAACAAGAGTTATATGTCAAAGTTGGATTTTGGAAACATATTGTATATTAATCAATGGTACAGTCAAGCCCTTATTATTTCACGTAAATATTTTCACCTTTTTAGATTATTCCTTTTTCTTTTTATTTCTTTAGCTTATAAATTATCTAACTACAAAGAAATTAAAAGCTAATGCCAACCATTTCCTTTAGTCAATACCTTTTAGGAGTACACTTGGTGCTAGAAGAAGCAAACTCCTAAGCAACTAATAAAGTTAACTAACTGTTCAATATTACTAGATATCTAGGGTTGTTGGTCTTATGACGGGGAGAAAATCGAAGACACTGTTGGACCCACAAGTAAGCTTGTCTTTAAGTCAGTAGTCAGCCTATGAGTGCTATTTCAAAATTGAAGGATGGTAACAGCGGATAGATGTGTCAGGAAAGAGACGGGATCAAATGAATGTGACAAATGAAAGGATCAAGCTTCCATGCTTTTTAGCAGCTCTCCATAACCCACTCTCTTCTTTTTCTAAAAAATCAGGAAACCAATGAAAAGAACAACAAGAATCTTGTAATACCCTATTAGCATGTATACAAGACTCTTCCTTGTTTGTATTAGTGGCCTTTCTCAACAATTAAAATAATCCAAAAAATAGATTAAGATGTAAATATATTAGTATCTTCTAAAAACATATTATCTGGAATAAAACAAGGAACATATATAAAACCCTAAAAACCGTGTATTTTATACCTACTGCTTCAAGAAATTACGTTTTGCATTTGACCTCTTTTGGTTTCGAAACCTTCACGAAGGATATCATTAAGATCTACAACTTCATGATCTTTTTTTCATTTGACGAAATTTCTACTTTATTTTGTTTTTCCATTTATTTTTCTCCTACCATTGGACACAGCCCTACCACATCTCCTTGATTATGACTAGTTCGCACGACAGATCTCCCTTGTCCTCTAGCATATTACATATCGCCGCCTCGACGGAGAGAGTTGACCCAATTCCTTCCTCCCCACAACCCCCTCTTACACGCTTAAGAAATGCAGTATGTGGTATCCGTTCGATCATGCGGTTTAAAGCGAGGAAGCATGGAGTATACTGGGTATATGTTGTTTATGTGGTTCATAATATTTTAATTAAAAATACTAGAAAATAAAATAGTACAATGTGACTATAAAAAATAGTTGATGATTTAACGAAATCCGAAGTCAAAACCTTCAAATAAGAAAATAAATTCTGTAACAAGTATAAGCATGATACTATAGAATATTTTTAGTGCACATGTTGAATTCAATGCATATATATATACATATATAAATGGATTTGATAGGAACATATGGATTCTAAAAAAATTCAATGTATATATGGATCTTATAGAGAACAAAAGCTGAAGAAAAGCTTTAGACAAAACATTCATAGATCCAAAAATACACATAAATGAATCTCCAAGGATCAAAACTTGTAGACACAAATATAGGGGGAAAGAAAAATGAAAAGATGCATCTATGTAAATGAGATAAAGTTGTTGGGAAAAAATACATAGAGTTAATGCATCATCATCATATTACACATTAAACAAAAAAAGACATGTATATCTAATATGCAAAACCCTTGGTCACATGTGGTTGCATATGCTACAATCTCGACCCGCATATGCGTTTTAACAACATAATGCCTCATATGGTGTACATGCTTCGATCAGGTGACCGAATACGCATATACGACTGCCAGGACTGCATATCTAAACACCATTCTTCTCTGATCTCTATTCTTACACTTCTTCTCTTTCTTTTTATCCCTCTCTGCTACTTCGCCCAATCCCATTTCTCTTCTCCGTTCATACCCCAATCAATCTATGACCCTACTATTGCCATCATCTTCTTCTCCCTCTTCATTTCAATTCTACCCTTTACACCTTTCACCCTCCGATCAAATCATGGTTGGAGGAGATAGATCCAGACCCAACGCTTCCACTACCCATCTTTTTCCAACACTATGCGATTACCCACAAGTCAAGCACCCATAGCTTCAACATTCTAGCAGGTCAGCAGCAGCATAATAAGAAGAATGGCATGCCTCTTCATTCATTGTAGCACCGTCGTGGTTCTGGAGCCCCCCATCCATCATGTGTATAAGACGAACCAAAGAAGAAGATGATTTAGAAGAGGAGACCAACTAAGTAGCAGCAACCATCGATCCTCAGCCCGCTCGATCACAATCATTGGCATGAGGAGAAGCCACCACCATTGGATTGACTTCAATTGACTGCTAAAGAGAAGACATAAGCTTCTTCTAGTTATTTTTTTCCAAGTGTTTTCTTTCAACTACAACTTGATTACATTCTTCACCTCAAATGCTACTTTTAAGCAACCACTCACATTTTTAGCCAACTTTTCTTCCCATCTTGCAATATCACGTGTAATGGTCTTACAAAAGTTGCAACTCAAGTACTTGTCACCTTTTTATACAACCCCTCCCCAACAACTAGATATCCATGTAATTATTCCATGTAAGATAAGATTTATCATGCATTCCATCTTGTCTTTTTTTGTTTGGTTCCATCTCTTAAGATTTGAAAACATTGTCATAAATCATGCATACACTATAATTGCCTTTATATACAACACAATTGCTCCGGATTCAAATGGGCGGATATATATATATATGGATATATGTATATATATGTTACCATATTCTTATCCGTTTAAAAATCTTAAACCATGTCCTTAAATATAGATATGGATATGGAATTGGATAATCATAATTTGAATATAAACATTTAATAAATGGATACGGATTATCCTACAAATAATAATATCCTTTTCTAACACTAACATTTAGAAGAATATTTTTATATAGTTAAATCTAACAAATAATTAAATCAAAATTACAAAAACCCACAAATACAACAAAAAAAGAAAATAAAGTATTATGACATATTAAATAATTACATACAAATTGATGTATGTACATACAATATACATATATAGATTCAGTAATGCAGACATCCATATTTGTTTCCACCAAAATAGTGTAACCATACATGTATCCATATCCTTAAAAAATGATAAATGTATGTATATGTGCGTATCAAGAAAAAAAGTAAAAATTCATATCCTTAGCAGTATTCGTATTCGCAAAAGCCAAAAATACAAATCCATGTCCGCCTAAAACAAAAATTGTAGTGAAAGGATACGGTATAGCGTCCAGGTAAATTGAATAGAGAAGACCACTTACATTTCATTGCTAGATTTTTCTCTTAAGTGGTTAATACATTTTTTTCGTTGATCACGCTTGGCGATTCGGGTCACAACGATCCTTCATTATATGATACTTAACCCGAGTTGTCAGGCGTGCCATCAGAATGTCGTCGTTGTCGGGGAGGGCGTCGCGCGGCCTGGGGGGCGCTGCCTCGCGCACGGAAGAGGTCAAAGAGCAGGGGAGCCGCCGCGTTAGACGGACGGCGCCGCTGGGCGGTCGGGCACACGGGAATGGTGGAACCGCCGTGGACGGAGGCCGTCGAGGCAGGTCGGCGAAGTGAGGGACTCTGCACGACACCGCGCGCGGGTGGCGCTGCGGTGCGTTGGCAGCGGTCACGGGCAGCATCGCAGTTGGCCGCGGCACGGGGCTGGCTTTGTTTTTTTTACAGAGAATTTTTTTTACTTTTTTTTTAAACTGTAAGCAGAAAAGGAGGGAAAAAATCTATTTATGCTTTTTTAAAGAAACTGTAACATGAACTGAAATAAACTTTTATTATATTTTTTATTATTTTATTTTTTTTAAGATGATGCTGCAAAACAAATGTTAGAGAGAAAACAACTATGCATTTCTTTATTTTATTTATTTATTTATTTATAGACAAATAGGATGCGTGAATGGTGCGGATCTTGCGATATAGAAGATAGATCCGAGGATGCGACCATCGTGTGTGGTCGGATGTGATAGATTGTGTGAGATAGAATGTGAAATGTAGAGATCGGAGAATGAGATGAAAAATCGGTGTCGGATCGGAAAATGTGTGGTGGATTCTTTTGGGATCATAGGATCTAAGGATTAATCATGACATCTATGCAAAAATTAAAATTAAGATTTATCTAGGAAAAATGACGGAAAAGAAAAATGGATCTCAACTCAGGATCAGATACATTGTGATGGCCTCGACGAGGGCCGACTCGTTGTTACCAGAAGGCTCGGAAGCTGGGCACCCTTCTTCAATAAGATCACTCTCGGAGATCGGGCTCCTCTCCACCAAACATTGATCAAAGAGTAATGAAGGAAGAGGAAGCCAATACAAAGAGAAGAAAAAATCAAAAAGGAAGGTATATACAAAAGAGGAAGGTGTTTAGTGGTTAATTAAAAAATGAATTAAATAAATAAATTACGAATTTAGGAATTAAATAAATTAAATTAATTAATTAATTTATAAAAAATAATTAACCACCTTAATGGTGGTTATTTAAGGTATAGAATAATATCTTATATACAAGGCATGTTTTCAAATACAATTAAATAAATAAATTAAATAATTAATTATTAAATACAAATTTCGTAATTAAATTAAATTAATTAATTAATGTTAGATATTTACTTTTTTTGGTGATTTCTATGTAAGAGAATTAGTTGTATACAAATATTATCTACACATAATACAATATACACATGTACAAATAAGGAAATAATTTTTAAATAATTTTTTCTAAATTTTTTTAAATATTACTTTTTTATTTTTAATAATGAAGATAATATTTACAATTACGTACATTATGTATAAAAAATAAATATGAATAAATATAAACAATAAATATCGATAAAACTGCACGAAACATCCCAAAAAACTGACTTTTCAACCGTAACTCCAAAAATTATGAAACCACAGTCCATTTGAAGATAATTTAATTTAGAGTATAATGGAAGTGAGTTTGATTCAATTTGAGTTTGTATGGAGCCGTAATTGATATTTCAATTATCGTTTTACGGCTTTTTCAGAGGGTGATTATTTGCAATCTGTACATTATTTTCTTTTTAATTATTTTAATTACTTACAAAATATTTTTATTTACAACATTTGTTTAGAAAATTATTTAATTTGAGGTCAATTTATAGACATATAAATAGTGTAAGTTTTGTACAAATATATAAGAAAATTTACAAATTGTTTTTTTGATTTTTGGATTAAAGATCCTATCTACCCCTACTTTATTCCTGGTCGATCAGGTCAAGTCTTGACCTTCTCACGGGATTCGGGTCAGTATGTATTTATTTCATAAACACATCCTTTATTTTTCTTTTCTTTTCTTTTCTTTTTCTTTTCTTTTCTTTTCTTCTTTATTCTTTTATTTGAGTACAAAAAATTGTTAAAAATACATATTTAACAAATGCATGCAAAATGGTAATTTCATGAAATTAGTGGGTATTTACAGGTGTTTGACTAAGGAAATAAACCTAAAATAAAATAATAAAGCGATGAATCGTGGATTCATCAGATATATATGTATCTAGTTGCATATGTAACAATTACACATATGATAGAGCCTTCTCCCACTTTAAGTAGAGTCCGTAAAATGGATTCTTGCTCAAATCTATGTTGAAAGATGCGACTATTTTTTAAGCTAGTTGTCGCTACCTAATGCAAACCCCACAAGGGGGATTTGAACCCTGGTCTTTTGGGTGGTAGGCACGCTGCACTACCACCATACCATTGAAGTGGGTACAACAATTACATAAAATATTTCAAGAATGTCAATATCTCTGGATTACAAATGGCAACAATCAATAAAATCAAATTGAACAATAATATTTTAAGAAGAACAAATGGAGAATTGTCAACAAAAGAATAGATAAATCAATCAAAGCTAATTGATGAATTGGAAAAGGATCGATTACCCATAAGTTGTGGTTGATCTCTTCTAAAGCCTTTCAAAAATTGTGACGATGGGAGTAGACTCGTGACTTAAGAGAGCATTGGTGATGTCATAATAAAGAACGAAAATGACATGAGAAGTAAAGAGAGAAGGCATCATGAATTTCCATAGCATCAAGGTTGAGAAAAGAGGAAGCACGTACAAAGTAGTAGCAATCAATAGTTTGGAATTTTTTGTGAAGAAAAAATGGTACGCTTTTAAGGTATTATGCACTAGCTTATGTACTAAATACAATTAAATTAAGACCCAAGTTAGCATGACACAACGCCTTATTTTTTCTTGCCGCCTCAGACTTTCAAGCTGCATAATCTGATTATGACCATTGAGGATATTGCCTCAAGGCCGCTTTTGACCAAAAAAACCTTAAGGCCTACGAACCACTGCTTGAGGCACAATTTTTTAAGCCTTAAAGACAATGCATCTGATTAATAGAACGAGCACCAGATTTATACTAGGTTGCTCGCCTGATCATCGATCATTTCTACCGACTTTGACCCTCCAACTTCCCCTATTGAACAGCATTTTCGAGATGCATTTCATTGCCATCAACAACTAGAGGATACGAGTTAAATCATAGTAGATTGTTATATGTATTCTATATAAGAGCATCGAGTTTCTCTTTGTGCAAGTTAACCATTGCTTGCTCTAGTTGGAGGAGTGATTTGCAATAATGATGGGTTGGGTCAAGTAATTGGATCTTGTAAGAAGATCTATAAATCACATAGTACATGACCTAGCATTTAGTCCCGCATAGCCTTTACTAAGAAAGTTCAGAGTGAGTGGGGCCTATATATAGGACCTTAAAGTACAATTTTCACTGAGAAAAATCAATCTACAAACATAGTTATTACATCGTTTCTCCCTTGGTGCAGGATAGTCATCCTGACTGTCTCGAACCAAGTAAATCCCAATGTTTTAAAAGTCAGTGGTGCTTTTGTCTCTTTATTCAGTCTTTGAGAAGATTAAATCCACTTAATTAACAAATATTCCCCATTTACTTTGTACTTCTTAATCTTCTAGCACTGATATAGCCATCTATAAACCAAGTACTATTTCGCAATCTTTGCTTCTTTAGTTAATCCCATTCGAGGAACCAATGCAAAGGTAAAACACGATATCAACCTATCAGATCATTCAATGCCAGAAGAATCTAACCAAGTGTATAGGATACGTTCCAATGATTTCTGAACTTGGGCTTGCTGGAAAAAAGTCACGTCAGGCACAGTCCTTGGGCAGTCAACTGCAATCTAGGTAGGATGTAATATATAGTCAGAGATCAATTCATTTTCACTAGAAATTCAAGATAAATATATAATAACTATGATAACCTGGCGAAGCATGTTGATCTCATCTTCGGAGCGCTCACTATCAGGAATGTCATAATATTGAGAGACACATTCAAGGTATTCAAGCCGTTTCCTTGCGAGGAGTATCTCCCTTCTATCTGAATTCGGTGATGCATATCCCTGTTGTCAGCTGAGAATTCAAATCATGCAAGCAGCAAAATGCTCAACTGCAGATATAACAGTTGTGAAGCCAGCAGAAATGAAAAATTATAAATGAATACATGAAATCAAGAATTCACAAAAAAGACAATTTTACCAATATTTCTCAGCCCTCCTAGAAACATTTGATAGTTTCTCAATTGCTACTTCTGCACAGAAACATCTAATGCTTGACCGGAATAAGCTACACGTATTACAATTGCTAAGTAGCATACACTGCCCAAAAGTAACTGCTTTTGTTTATTCACTTCAAAGAAAACTACTACTTTTATTAGCATCTGGAATTCCCATAAGGAGAGAATGGCATCATAAATACACATCCTTTATACAATAAACGATATAGCAGGCAAACTGTAAGAAATTAACAACAATAAAATGAAACCCGGTGTAACATTTAATTCTTCTGCCATTAACAGGCAGACAACTGGAAGTGCTTTATGCTTGGAATGTTGAAATCATGTACCAAGCAACTATAATATTTAAAATATAACAAATTATGAACGTTATAAAACATGTTTGACACTGTACCATATTTATGGGATTGTTCAGCTGAGTTTTACGGTTTGTATGATAACAGTCAACTAAAATACCACCCTGGGACATGATTTGTCGTTACTCATACCGATATGAGTCTTGGTTTAGATAAATGCAGGTCCACTGTGATTGAACCATATAATTCTATTTGTCACCTTGTAATAGCTAAACTCGGTTTTACAAAATATCTGGTAAACACCTAGGACCAATGAACTTTGTCTCGAAATTATTTACCACCCTCCCCGTCTCCTGCTGTCTCTACTCTCTACTATTGTCACTACTGGTAATTACCTAGCATCCTCACCTCCATCGTGACAACTCGTACAGCAAGTCTCCAGCATAAACAATGATATGAGATCTCCAATGAACATATCCACAACTTTGTTAGCATCAGCAAGTGTACACCACGCCAGCCATCAATATAGAATTTCCTTCGGTTATGTCCACTCAAATCAATGATCATGTGCATGTAGTCCATCCAAATAGTTCCTGCATGACAATTACTTCCAATTACCAGCCACATCAACAAGACTACTCAGCATCAATATTCCAAATTCAGACTCGTAGCCTCATTTTTTGGGGGAAGGCAAAGGATTATCATCCATAACAATCTGACGGTGTTTATATCACAAAATCAAAGGCATATGATAGTATGAGTTGGAGCATCATTTGGGCCTCGTTGGTCAGGAGGGGTTTCTTGGTTGTATGGATTGGCTGGATGAAAACGCGTATTACTACTTCTTTGTGTTCGGTATTTGTTAACGGAAAGCAGGACCCTGATTTCTTTCAGCCGCAGCGGCGAGTGAAGTAGGGGTGTCCGTTGGCTCCCTTGCCATTTGTTTTGGTTGCAGATGCATTGGCAGTAATGACGGATATTGCAGAGGACGGAGGTTTCTATAGTGGTTATTCTACGGTAGACGTATCGATTCCAGTGTTGCAATATGCAGATGATGACATTTTTTCATTGAGAGAGGGGCAGTACAGTGCAGGACAGTTAGAGTGGTTTTGGATATCTTTGGTTCTCTGTCGGGCTTGAAGATTAATGGACCTTAGTCTGCTTTTGTTCCATTTAACCTTCCAACGAATGATGTTTCAACTTGTGTAGAGATTCTGGTCAACTTGTGATCAACCATGTCAAAATAGTTTGATCGATCAGCTTGATTCTTTGAGCTACAAGTCAAGGTCAAAGAGATTAAATGCAAAATGCATGATGCTTGAGATCTTTTACATTCTAAGACAATTACAAAATACATGACTCAATAAAAGAAAAGACCTTATCTTCTTCTTTAGCTTAAGCTGAAGTTCCTTAGCCCCGACTTACTTAAGCTCGAGATCCTTTTTAGCTTCTAGTTCACTTAAACCTTAGCTCCTTATCTTGAGCTTCTTCTTGGTCCAATAGCTTTCCTTCTCTTTATAACATCCGGATCCACATAAACCTGAACCCAACCCGATTAGGGTCCGATTAACCCAATAAAGTTGTTGGTCAATACTAAACAACTTAAATCGATCAATTGATCGTAAATCAAAAGCCGTTAAGGCAAAATCGACCAAAAATCGATAGCATCATAATGCGTGCCCGCAAAAGCCGCGACGCAAATTCCGAAACCACAAAACGAATCGAGACCGTCAGAAAATCCGATTCGATGAGACAAGACCAACGGAGTTGACCGTCAATCGGAGGTCATTTGATATTTTAAAACCGTAAAATTTAACCTCAAAACGAAATCTATCTCGAAAAGTTTAGGGATCCAAACCCGATCGAAAATATTAATATTATACTCATATTGATCGTCGTTCTGTGACGATCAAAACGAGATATTGCGCGTCGAAATCCAACACTCGAGGCGCAGATACAATCATATTTAAAAAAAAAAGAGCATCTAAAATAAATAATTAATTAAAAAAATAAAATTTTTGAAGTAGCAGACATCTACTGTTGACCACTTAATTCCAGCCGTGGGTTTTTCTTTTTTTCCCTTCTTTTTCTTACACTTGGTTTGGCTCATTATAACATTTGGCATCCAAAGGACCCTTCTCTTGACTATATAAACACCAACCTACCAAAACCCTTCTTATTCTCTCCACCCCTCTCAAATTTCAGTCGAGAGAAGAAGGGGAAGCTTTGCTCTTCTCTTAAAACTGCAGCTATATGCTGTGGTGATCTCCCAATTAGAAGATCCACTCAAAGGTACTCTCCTCTTCCCCTTTATTTTCCTCCATTTTCCCTCTCTCCCTCTCTTTTTTTTCTATTCTCTCCAGTCATTTCTTCCCTCTGCTGTCCAGCAGCCTTGCTGGAGCAACTCCTCTCCATTGGAGCTGCACAAGGTGCTACCAAGAAAAGCAACCAACTCCCTGCTGCAGCCCCACCCATTTGCTGAAGCTCCATTTCTGAATTTCTGCAACATTGGAGCCTTGGGTCTGCTCCAAATCACCAACCTTAGCATGCAAATAGATCTCCATTAAAGATCTAATAAGGTACAATCCTTAACCACTATTTTGCTGCCATACATGTTGCCTCACCTTCAATCTAAAGATTTAATTGTACAAGTTCTACCCCTTCTCCTGATATCTCCATGTGATTTCCACATCTTCTATCTATTATCAATCTTGAACCTTATGATTGGACTGGATATGGGAATCCATTACAACATCATCATATCAAGCTTCAATATCAGCTTATTAAATTCCAAATTAGACTCAGAAAATCCATCATGCGAGACATCAAATCCGTCTGTTTACAGTAAATCATATATTAAACGATGGACTTGTGCAAATGGCATTCCTGTGAGTGTTATTTAGAATGCCATACATATGTTTAGGTGTTTGTACACACACCTACATAAATTTGAGTAGGGAATATAATCAACATTTTTATAAAATTATATATAAAGGACAGGATTTTCTGGCTACATGCACCATTCCTTACATTTATATGATTTCAATAGCCTTCATATTATCTCAACGGCCAAAGTAGACAAAATAAATAGGTCTTAACTTATTAGGAGCATGCTCAGAATAATTGATTGGCAATTGTAAAAAACACGCACACACATCTTCTTAAACAGATAAGTTACTGGAAACTGGAGAAATTATGATGTAGCAGGTGGTGAATGATGGATTTAGATATGGGAGAATACGGAGAGATAAATGGGAAGAAGAAAGTTATCTTGGTTTCCTATAGGTCAAGATTGTATGGGGATTGGGTACTTAATTGTAAATGATAAACTATACAATGTTCAAATGGTTGCTAAACTCATATCATGAGTAAAGGCGTGCTTATGTGATAAGCATAGCTTAAATGTTGTCATAATAATATGATCCTCCCTAATTGTACACCAGTTTCCAAAGGGACTAGTACTTGTAGCACCGGATGTCTTAAGATTCTATTACGTAAGGCTAAGGAAAGAATTTTTGTTATGCTCCGGTTAGAATGCTTGGGCTTATTCTTCTATCCTACTGCGATGGTTAGTAGGCCACTTTGAGGATGAACTAATATAAGATCAATCATTGCTTCAGTTTTTAATGATTATGGATCCCGATCTGAGTTTTCTTTGGAATGTGTATATATATAATGGAAGACAAGCGTGTTGCTATTACTAAAATTTACAAGAGAGAATCCATGAATCTCGGCATTTCACTAGATCAATGAATTTTAGCGACATACATTACGGTGATATCTATAGGATACTTGATTATTATGAATCAAGATGACTGGTAATTAACAGTACCAATCATGGTGATCCTTACACCTGATTGTGCGAGAGTGCGATGACTCTCAACTGAGCGGGAGATAGGAAGCCCAGTTAGGACAGCGGCCAAGTGTGTCGATCTAGGATCCCAGTCCCTTCTTCGATTTTTACGCGAGCTCGCAGTGTTTTTACGCCTGTAGGGATCCCGACTTGACCAGTTCCGTTGACCCTCTATTTTAGGTCTCCCGGGCGGGGGATCCTCGCTTTTAGTTTTTCGTACGAGCTCGTGTGCCCCTTACCGGTCGGGCTGTTTTCTAGAGTGACTTTTCCGGAGAGTCTCCCTCACCCATCTCAGTGGCGTAGTTTTGGATTAGACCTATCCCTCTATTAGACCCATGGTATTAAAAGGTGCGCCTCGAGGCAAGGCGGGCTTTTTTAGCCTCGAGGCGTACGCCTCGGCCTTATCCAGTGAGGCGTGCGCCTCGAGTGGCTGAGGCGTAGCCTCGAGGCGTTCCGCATCGAGGCGGTCGAGGCGTTTTCCGAGGGGTTTTTTTTTAAGATTTCTTGTATGATTTTAATAGTTAAATGGTGGTTTGAGAAGCTTATAAATATATACTTGTTTAGGATAATGATTATACAAGTTAAATGCCTAAATCTGATGTTTCTTTCGTACCCATAACTCCACATTTACTATTAATTATGTGTGTAACTATTTCAGCAAACTGCTTCATATTTACTATTAATTATGTCTAACTATTAATTTATGCAAAATGTATGCTTAAATTTGACCTCTTTCATATTCATATGCTTGAATTTGACCTCTTTCATATTCATATTTACCATTAACATGCCAAATTATTTTAGTGAACGCTTACTATTACATCCTTAAACATATAAAAATATGTATATGAATTCGAATCCTCATAAAAGGAAAAAATTTGGGTGGTAGGGTATGGTGCAACAGGGGGGATGCATACAACCGTTCTTCATCTGGGTATAGTAGAACATATAGTTAGGATTCAAATCATATGATTTATATCAACAACTTGGATATTTATAATGACAACTATAGCCAATCCCTTTTAGATAATTTTTTAGTGATAGTTATAAGTTATAACCAATGATTTTCTTTTGATTAGGTAGAAATTTAGAAAGGTTTATGGCATTGAGTCATTGACATATCCTTTTTTCATGTTCTTATCTTCATAATATCATCATATATTACATTGTTATATACTATATGTTTCTCAGATTATATTATTTCATCAATAAATATATGTATTATATATTTTATAATTATTTTTCTATACAAAACTGAGGCTTACGCCTCGACCACCTCGAGGCTACGCCTCGCCTCGCTTCCAGGGAAAACGCCTCGTTCCGCCTTTCGTTTTTTCAAACCTTGATTGGACCGCACTTCCAATTAGAGGGCGAGACGGAAGAGTCCTTTTGTTGGCTACCTCACCGCTTGAGTTTTGTTTACTTTCGCCAGCAGACTTGACGATTTTACATCCAGAACATCCATATCTACATCTAAATCATCTAGAGTTACATCTGAGACAGTTGCAGTTGAGGTTTGGAGGAATTATAGGTAAAGTTGATTTGATTGGAAGTGACTATAATCTGATTCGAGATCCCTATAAGCTAGTGGACGTGTTGAGAACTTAATTAGGATACATTATACAATACTGCATGCCTATGGAGGCACCCCAACCCTAAGGCATTCCTCTTAGAGTCATATGTGACGTTGCACACTAACCAAGATCATAGACTATCCACTAGACTTAAGAATTTAAATAAAATCAAGAAACCTTTCCAATCTCAACTTCCCATCATCAAAGTTCACAAACATGATCTCTAAATAATATATGTGCACTTATAATCAATCAATTACAATATAATTATGTTATATATGGGAAATGTTGGAATAATGGGTGATCATGGGAGGTGTTTATAAACAACTTGAAAACCTTTTTACATACGCAGGTAGAAGTAAATTTTAATTGTTCATGCCTTTCTACTTGCTAGCTTTTGAACATAATAAATGCTTGCTTATTTTTATAAATTTTTTGGAAGTACCAATGCCCGCTGACGTCTTTTCTTTCCAACATGTTTTGGTAGGCAAAAAGCATGCTGCTCTGTAGCTATTGATGATTCCAAGCGATAGGGTATATACCAGATAGTATATTCCTTTTGTTTTAGTTTCTTTTCTCTTCTGTATATATGTTTTGGGACACATGTATGAATGAACTGTCAACTTCTGATGTACATGTGTATATATTATGAAAATGAATGGAATAAATTTTTTGTAGCAATTGTCTCAGTTTTGAAATTGATGAATGTGGAATGTGAATGTCATACGCAAAGGCAAAGCAGCGCGAAAATTTTTTCCCCGTAAATTCATACATTTAATGTGATGCCAGTGAATGTAATATTGCGAATGCGGCGTAAACGGGCACCTGGATCCTCGGGGGTTCACACTCTTGATCTAACTACAAGCTTTACACACAGGTTTTGTTATCATCAAAATACGCATGCCCATGCACTAACAATCTCCCCATTTATGCATGAACGAACAATCCATTTAACAAGACTCCATTTGGGTCAATAGGATGGGTCTATGGCCTGACTCCAATCAATTCTTGTTGGCAGAGTTCTATGCTTAACGAGCACTTTTCTCGCTTCTATGTTGTTGTTGGTAACCTGGCATTTACGACCAAAGACGAATAACACGTTGATGGAGAGACGAAAAGGGGAGGTCATTATCAACTTGTTGGCAGTTGTGGCATCACAGGATCACCAAAGGGTGCAGCCTTAAGATACGGTCCTCGATTTGGTGATTCCAGATGGGTGGGAAATGCTTTAATGTTAAACGAGGAGTTGTAAGGGGATTCACCACGGGTAGGTCAGGTGAAGGAGAGGAGTTGGTTGAATGTATGGGGTAGTTCAACTGAAGGGGGTTACTTCAGTTCAAGGATGAATGTTTTCTTTTGTAATATAAGTGGTCTGAGAAGGAGGCCACAGGTAATGTTGTGTGAATTTTGATGGAATATACAGTTGATATTGCCATGGTTCATGACAAGGTTGCAAAAATCGGTAGTCGGTACTTGGTCGGTGGGGTTACCGAGTAAGGATTAATCAGCAGCCGAGTGACTAATCGGATTTAGTTAATCATTAGTCAATTTTGAATTTTTAAATTATTTTAAATATATAAATCATTTTTTATACATATATTCTTATTTATTTACATAGATTTGTACATTTTCTATACTATCATAATGAAACAAACTAAGTATTTGACTTTAAATATAACATTAAGCATATTAGTATAAGTTTTCTTTAAAAACAAAAAAAAAGTTATATGTAAAAGTTGGCCAACAGTCGGGTTGACCGACTAATGGCCAAGCTGACTAGGCCTAGTCGAGTCGGCTACCCCCCTCCCATTTGATTAGTCGAGCCCTAGTCGACCAACTTTTACAACAGTGATTCAAGAAACTAAAGTATCTCGAAGGGGGGATGTTGTATATTGATATGCCGGTGGCACGTGTATTTCAATATTCATAGTTATTGAGTTTGATGGTGCATCAGGGAAGCTGATGTTGGGTAGAATCAAGGTAGATTTATATTAAAGGACGAGGTCCATGGTCAGCATTCACTTTTAGTTCTCTTAAGGCAATCTATTAAAAATAGATGTATGCTTTTTATTAATATGTACAGACCGACAAATAGATATGCGCACCACGAATTCTTTGAGCATTTGTGTCCCATTCGAGAGAGGCTCCGATCAAAGGCATGGATCATAGGTGGAGATTTCAATGTAACGTTGTGACAAGAGGACAGACGAAATGATAGTAGCTTTGAGGCTGGTTCGTTTGGGCTATCATTGTTGATTACCGATATGTATTCAGTGATCATAGATGCAGCAGGTTGCCATTATACTTGGAAGAACTACAGGTCCATATCACACACTAATCGATTTCTGAAGTCTGTAGAGTCATTAGTCTTTTCCCAATGGCTGGCACGAGGGATTTACCATGTGCACACTCAGATCATACATCGTAGACGTTGGAGTCCAGAGAAGGGTTCAGATCACAGTATTTTTTTCAAACTTGAGAGTTTGTGATTTTTGGAGGATGGGTTCCAGTGGATGGACAAGGATTTTTGGAGTGGATGTCATCTAGAGGGGTCTTTCATTGTCCATGTTGCGATTAAGTTGGGGGAACTCATAAGGCATTAGACGAAATACAAAGGGACTACTCAAGCACATCATCACAATAGAAGAACCATCGTGCAAGAAGAAGTAACCAGATTAGAAAAGCTTGAAGATGATAAAGAGCTGTAGAAGAAGAGATTAACAAAAGAATCAATCAATTTCAGATTATTCACTCAAGGCGGAGGTGGAGGTGGAGTGGAGGCAGTGATCGCGACAATGTTGGCTCAAAATGGTAACGAAAACACATGTTTTTTCCATTTCAAGTCTAGTGGGAGGCGAAGAAGAAACTCCATGCATTCCCTTTCAATCGACATGCATCATGTGCATGGTGAGAGGGAGGTAAGCAGTGCTTCGATCTGACACTTCCACTCATTAGACGATGGGACACCAGAGAGGGATGGAGATGGTGTGGTAAGGGGGATGCATAGTTGTCGCATAGTCATGCAAATAATTTGGTGGTTTATTGTGGGATCTAGGAAATTAAGAATGTGATCTTCCACTTTAACGCAGATGGAGCGCTCCTTGGTCGGATGGTTCTCCTGTATTGATTTATAGAGAATTTAGAAAAGTGGTGAAGGATGACATCATGGAGTTAGTCCAAGATTCAGTTCAGGCAAGTTTGGATTTGAGTGCCTTGATGAGGCTCTCGTCATGGCATTGAATTTCGATCGAAATTCGATTTCGGCAAGTGGTTGGAATCAATACCCCATAGCATTTCCTTTTCCCGGATTTTGTTGACATTTCGGCCAATTTCGGTCCATTTCAATGGAATTTCGATCATTCTGGTTGAATTTCGACTGAAACAACAGAAAAAGATGAATCTAGCCACGTATCACCAAAATTTGTCCTCCTAGCCTCTTAGGCCTCTTTATTGGCCTATGTTTTTTTCTTTGTTACTATTGTGTATGTCACCCATCTCTTCATGTTCATGAGGTGAAACTAATGACTTCTAATTCAAGTTCCAAATCAAAAACTGTCTCTGAGTGGCATACTACGACTATTGAAGAGATCGAATGAAAATTTAAGGTAACATGTCACACTAATATCTTATTAATAGCAAAAAACTGTGTATTTCTATATCATCTATTGATTAACAAATATTAGACGCCTAAATTTTAGAAAAAAAAAAAGAAATTTCAAGTAATTTTCCCCATATGCGGCTATTCCACTGAAATTCAATCAAAATTCTCTTTCCAAGCTTACCAAAAAGAAACCGAAATTCGACATCTAAGTCATTGGCTCTCATTTTCATGTTGCACAAGTGTGAGGTGATTGTGTGTATTAAAGAATTTAGGCTGATAACTATTTCCAATAAGGTATACCTCACTATCACAAAGGTTTTGTTGAATAGACTTGGTGGTGTGTAGGGAACAACCATATCCCATGAGTAGACGATGTTTATTCCAAGCAGATTGACGGCAGATGGGTTGGTCCTCTCATCAAAGATGGAGTTGGACTGGAGGCAGAACAACATAAGCGACCCTGTAAGGAATGTTGACTTGTCAAAGATGCATGAATGTTTGATTGGTACTTCATACAGATGCCACTGCAATGGAGAGGATTTCCTGCGACATGGATTGCATGGATGAAAAGGTATACCACGACGAATTCATACACGGTCCTACTGAACATACACCTAGAAGGGGGTTTTTTATACACGGAGGGGGGTTCGACAAGGATGCCCATGAGCACCTCATGTTTGTGGTAGTTGTTGATGCTTTAGCAGTAATGATGTGATTGACGTCGGTGATGGTTTTAGCCTAGGTTTCAAATGTTATGATATTTCAGTTCACATACTCCGGTAAACAGATGACACGATTTTTGTTCATTGAGGGCGAGGTGGAGCATAAGAGGGATGTATCATGGATTATGGATATTTTTGATGACATATCTGACATTCAGATTAATAATGGGGAAGTCAACAATTACCCCCTTTCGGCTCTCTCAATCAAAGATTCATGAGTACGTTTTAGTGCTTCGTTGTCCAACAGCTTCACTCCCAATTACTTTTTTGGGCATCCCTTTAGTTGTTGGCAGACTTCCTTCCTCGGAGTGACAACCCTTGATAAATAGGCTTGAGAAGAAGTTGGCAAGTTGGAAGCTTGCAGTCCTCTACAGAGACGGGAGCTCGTCTTACTTAGCATATCCTCTCGTCTATTCTTATATTCTATTGTTCCACCAGGATATTACCACTTGGAGTGTGCACAACGATTGAATCGTTCATGAAATGCTTCATACAAGCGGATGCCGGATGCTAGACGGAAAAAAATGGGATGCATCTCCTTGATTGGGATATGGTGAATAGACACAAAAAAAGGTGGGATTAGGGCTTTGAGGATTGAACACATAAATAAGGTTCTTTTGGCTAAATGAATTGTCAAACTTTGGGCTAAGGAATAAGATTTGATGCAGCGCCTAATGCGAAATATCTACGGTTTTGGTGCTACATTGTCAGCCTCACGTATTCGATTACTTTCCTCTTTCTCTAGTAAGGAACTTCAAGGCTACTTCACGAGATGATGGGCATGTTGAGACATGTGGTCATTAGCGGATATTTATTCCCCTTTTGGTTAAATGATTAGATGGAATTCGACCATCTTGGTGATCGTTTTCCTAGACTTTTTACGTTGTGGGTTGACTATAATACCACGATGGAGCAAGCTTGGTCAAGTGGAACTTGGGTAACTCCATTTTCGGCTGAATTTTCTGAGCAGAGGTCGAGGGATTTTCTACGCATGTTTAGCGAGTTGGTGACAAAGAGACCTGAGGCTGGTAAGGACCATTGGATATGGTCGAGCGACCTTTTTTCTATTAAGAGGGCATATAAAGCATTTTCGGCATCGCAGAAGTTGGTAAATGAGGATTAGCTACAAGACTGGACGCTAATCTGGAAGAACAAGATCCCGCAACGATTCAAGATGTTTCTTCAACTATTTAGACATGGTCGTGTACTTATGAAGGAGGGTAGAGACAAGATTCTTTAGACCGGATACTTGGTTTGTCTGAGGTATAGTGATGGTGTAGAAGATATGGATCATCTCTTCATCAATTGTATCCATTCGGTGAACTTTTGGGAGCGCGTTGGAATCCCATGGCTACAGACTGAGTATGGTGCATCAGTTTGGAACTTACTGCGACAACTCTCAAGACGATTGTACGGTATCTTTTGCACATGTGCACATCATTGGGTGCTTTAGTGTGCTCAAAATAAACTCGTCTTTTTCACAATCAATCTTTTTATTTTGAAATTATACTAGAACGTAGAAAATATATATACACATGCGCACATCTGGTATGGTCCATAATGCTTCAATTATACACACACACATATATATTCGTGGTGGGTCCTATCTCAAGGATGTATCCTCTTTTTTTAGACGATGAACCCTCTTTTATTTTCAATAAAACTTTCATAGCAAGGGAATCAATGTGTAAGTATCCACACGAATATTTGTCAATCACATCATTAAAGAATCTGTAAAATAACAAAATCAGTGTGCTTAGGGGTCCAAGAATGGAGCAAGGAATAGATCAACAAATCAGAAAGGTAGGACTCCTCCTAGTCAGCTAAATTGAACTCAAGAATGGTGTACGGTTATCCAAGAAAGGATTCTCTGTCATGATAAATCTCCAATTTATCAAATTAAACTAGAACCTTCTTCTTCTTCTTCATTGTATTTAGATGTAACCTATGAACGTATATGAAATTTATATCATGAAAACCACACACGGCCCCGAACAGTTTGCATACAGGTTCATACTTCATGTACTTCATTGACTTACAAATCATCTTTTTTCTGTTTAATTTGTAGATTAATTCCCTTCTGCATGATTTTTCGTATATAAAGAGATTTTATACGATAACCCCTAAAATCCTGCTTAATCACACTATAACATCCATAGTCTTTGTAATTACACCATGATTCATATAATCTTACTTTGTTTAACACATATGCTATTGTGTGAGGTTTGTAGCACAAAATTTAACAAGTTTGAAGTAATTTACAAAGGTCATGATATAATTACTGTTAGAGTATTTGGTAGTGCGCCATATTGAGTTGTAGCAGGGTAAATGGATCCTGGAGAAGATCCATTTACCCCATCCAGTGTTTAGTCCCGCACCGCCTAATGGTGGGACTTGGAGGCTCTGGGAAGGCTATATAAGGAGCCCCAGACCTCCCGTATCCATTGAGAAAAAGCAATGCATAGCATGCCCCTTTGAGGGCTTCTCCCGTGGTTTCATCCCGCTCCTCACGGAGTAGGGTTCCACGTAAAATCATGGTGTTCCATGTTCTATCTTTCTTGTTTATGCTCTGTTTATCAATCACTTCCGCATTCTTCATATTTTATAACATGGTATCAGAGCGGGTTCGATTCTCGCAGTTTTATGCTTTTGTTATATCCGAGATTTGGTTTATGAAGAAGAATCAATTTATGCTGGTTCTTGGAGATTTATTCATCGAAGATTTATTCATCGGAGATTTATGTTCGAGGGTTTTCTTCTTGAAATCCTAATCCAAGTTCCTGAGATGAAGCCGATCACGGAAAAGCAGATCTGGCACATCCCCGACATCTCCTCGTCGATTTTCAGATGCAGGAGCATCTCCCCAGACAGTGTCGCACCATCGCATCGTGCAAAGCTTGCAGGCGCATCTTCCAGGCGTGCGAGCTTCTTCCAGACTCGTGTATCCAACGCAACAGCATCTCCGATCCCAGGAGGCGCGCACGCACCGCCGCCCTTCTTCCCAGTCACGCGATCCTCCGCCCTTCTACTGGCACCGACCGTTTTTGGTGTGTCGGCAAGAATATCTAGCAATGTTTTGATCTTCAGGGCCGTGTTTCAATCTTCAATTTCCTGTGCATCCAGCAGGCGGCGCACGCTGTGAGGTTCGTCGCACGCAACCTCCTGGTACGCGTAGTTCCAGCAGCCCTTCACGCAGCCCTAGGTGCTAGGGCACCCTCGCACAAACCCAGGCGGGGATCGTGCTCCAGGCAACCTTCCAGGCGGTGCTGGCTCGCCCTCCTGCCTCGCGAGATGCACACCCCTGTCGCCCATCTCGCGCGACGATCCCCTCCTGCGCTCTATCAATGGCGGCACCCTTCCAATCGCCGATCGACCTCCAATGGCTCCAAGCGGCGTGTGCGGCTCCAGACCAACTCTCGGTGGCGATTCATCTTCCGCTTGCGCGAGGGATTCCGATTTATCGGAGCGATTCATCCTGCGCAGCAGCACGAGCACCTCCCGATCTCTAAACCATCGGTGGTGCTCCATCGTGGCGACGTGTGCTCGCAATCTCGCAGGAAACCCATCAGACCACGCCTCCTCGCCGCGCACGTACCCTCCAGCAGATCTCCTCCGCGCACGGCTGCATCTCCAGGCGGAATCTCCAGGCGTCCCTATTCCAGGAACCCCAAAGGGGGCAGCGGCTTCCTGGGAACTCTAGCAGCTCCACTTCAATCGGCGGCGGTGGCTACGGGTAGGAAAGAAGGATTCCCAAGGGAGCCCTAAATAATGGGCCCCGTCATTATAAAAAAAAGGGGGGTTTATTTGTTTAACAGCCCAAGTTGGTTGTTTGCTTAATTTATTTTGTAAAGGCCCAAGTGGGCTAAAAAAAGGGAGAGGATGTTTTTGTTAAAAAAAATATACTGAAAGAGGTGCGTACAAGAAAAAAAGTTGCACGCAAAGAAAAAAAAATTTTCAAGAAAAGCTGTAAAAAAAGAGGGGGTTGAAACGGCTTTAAAAAAAGGATGTTAAAAAAATGATGCCTTAAAAAAATGAAAAGCCGCGAGAAATTTTTTGAGAAGCTGAGAAAAAAATTGTTAACGGCTTATTTTTCATGTCTCCCTATTTTATGCATTATTTTGTCTTCTCCCAACTTTGTCGATGTGTCTGTTTCCGACAAGTATGGGAGAAAGGGGGAGTATGATGTAGAGTCACAGTTCTTCTTCCAGATCCAGATTCAGATACCAGATTCAGACCAGCCATATTTTCAGACTCTACAGATGATCAGATTTCAGACTCGACATTCAGATTTGTCAGAATCCAAGTTCGAGGCACTCCAAGATGAGAGGCCCATTTTTCGAGATCTCCAGAGAGAGATTCATTTTCAGACACGCACATGGATGTGGTCATTTTCAGATGAGCACATGTTGCCATCATTTGTTCGTGGTCCCCATCATTATTCTTGTTTTGTCGGCCAGAGTTTTCATGTGAGCCATAGGGACTCCATAGTAGAGGATCATTCCCTATACCATGTTGGCAAGGGTTTTCATGTGGTATCATAGGTACACAAGAGCAATGCACCATTCTCTGAGCCAAATGGGAGAGACCCAGTTCTCCTACGAGGAGACTTATTTCAGACTCCATTTTCCAGCGACCGTGGACTCCGACGACGATTGCACAGCCACGGCCTTTTCAGTTCGGCCCTTTTCAGAGATGGAGTAGTTGTCCACATTATTGTGGCGAGCCAGAGTACTCCGACGAGGAGACTCATTTTCAATTGCAGTGACTCTGACAGGCGCAGTTCAGAGCACATGTTCTCCGAAGAGGAGATTCAGCAGACTCACACTCTAGCCCGTTCGTCCTCCTCACCTGCACGGCATGAGAAGCAACGTCCTCGACTGTAGCAATGTGCGCGTTGGATTGATATTGTCCGTAGTGTCGTGTAGCATTGAGTTGAGTTTCTTTTTGTTTGTCCAATCTGAGCATTGCATGCTCCAGCTTGAGGGGGAGTGTTAGAGTATTTGGTAGTGCGCCATATTGAGTTGTAACAGGGTAAATGGATCCTGGAGAAGATCCATTTATCCCATCTAGTGTTTAGTCCCACACCGCCTAGTGGTGGGACTTGGAGGCTCTGGGAAGGCTATATAAGGAGCCCCAGACCTCATGTATCCATTGAGAAAAAGCAATGCATAGCATGCCCCTTTGAGGGCTTCTCCCGTGGTTTCATCCCGCTCCTCACGGAGTAGGGTTCCATGTAAAATCATGGTGTTCCATGTACTATCTTTCTTATTTATGCTTTGTTTATCAATCACTTCCGCATTCTTCATATTTTATAACAATTACGAAGGTTATGGGGATTATGGTCTAATTGGACAAGATTCTAGAGCTCACATAGAGAAAACCCTAACACATCTTTCCATGCATTTCTACACTAAAAGCTATGTAATTTATTCTCGCAGTAGAAAAAAATTTATTGACTTCCCCAAAATAGCATTTTCAGCCTGAGAAATACTAAAAGTTCCCAAAAAATCTTAAAAATCCTGCAAAAATCCAAAAAAAACTTAGTGTGGCTTTTTATTGAAGTAAACAACATTGTTTCCATGTGTATAGGACTCATTTTAACTCTATCCCAATAAAAAATCCTTCACTTATGATTTAAAATTTATATCTTTTTCATGTGATTCATGAATTCACCAACGATCAAAGGAGTTGTAAACTCATATTTTACCACATACATTTTAAGGTGTGTTACTTAAAGGTTCGGTAGATTTCTTCATATGCCAGTGAGATATGAGAAGATAGCATTACAGGTAACGGAGGAATATAAGCTCTCTATACAGGAGCGACATAACCATAATAATTCTTTTCATCCATATGGATTAAAATTTAATGAAAAATCTTGCTTTTTTTCCACTCCTTGTGCTAAGTTAGCCAGGAACCATCTACTTCGATCTCCTTGAAGGACACTTAGAAGAAATTCCCATAAGAAAAAGACTAGACGATCTTTTGGAGACATCCTTTGATGCTGACGGATGGGTGAGTGCTTCGGAGGCGAGTGGGTGGAGGTCCAACGGCGAAGATCCCCACGGCGGCGAGGGCGGTCCCCAGGGTATGCTCTCTAACACGCTAACCCCTTTGGTAGGGGTTGTTTTCGCTGTGGATCGTTGCATCATTGGGCGCGCTCCTGCAGAGAACCTATTAGGTGCTTCGTGTGAAAAGGTTCGGGTCACAGAGGACGTGTTTGCTTGAGGCAGACAGTTCCGCCGTGCTTGTTGGGATTGTTAATCGGATAGGGTGGCAGTTCGGAGACCTTATTCCTTGCCTCCTCCGAAGTTGGCGCCATTTCTAGGGGCAGCTTCAGGGGGGGACATCGTTGAACTTACCCCGTGAAGAGTGCTGGCAAGGGGCCTTTCGGAGGATGAAGAAGGTATTTTGCTAAGATGGTCGGGGGAGTGGTTATCTCAGGTGCGGTGGTATCGCCCCTGTTCATGGGATGTTACCTTCGGAGGCAAAGCTCTTGAGCGAATTTGCGTCAGAGGTGTGTCGATGCGCAATCCGAAAGACCTCTGCATCGTTCTGGGAGGGATTGTTGAGGTTCTGGGGTTGGAGTCCAGTGGGGGTCAATCAGGGGACCCGCCTGACCCCGTCCTGCGGGTTCGACGACTTTGCCCCTCGAGACTGGGCTGCTGGAAGATCGACATGCATGGGAGATCATTCTTGGAGCTTTCGTCATTAGATACGTCCAAACGCAGGGATGACCTCCTTCGGCTTGGGCTGGACGCGGAGATGACCCAAGATAATGGTCAAGCCCAGAAGGGGGCACACGTGATCATTGGCGAGAAGGCGCTTTGTCCAGGGGCCACGCCGTGCTCTGTTCCGGTGGCGACTGTCCATTCTCCTCCGACCACCTCCGCGAGGCCGATCGAGAAGTCCAAGCGTCGTTCGAGAGAGGTTGGAACGGTTACCGCGAGGACCGTTGGTCTTCTGCAAAACATTCAATTCGGTATGTTTCGTGCCGTCACAGAGGTTGAGTTAACGGCCCCTTCTTTCTCGAGGGCGGGAATTCTGAGTGATCAGGTGGACCAGTCTTCCTTCCACATTGCAGGTGGGGCCCCTTCCACCTTTCATTATGGTTCCGGTAACGCGGGTATGCAGATTGACCCGATTATGGAGTCTGCCAATTTTTTGGAGCAACGGATTTCTGCGGGTACCTCTTGTGCCAGTACCGGCCAGGACGAGGTGTCCGTGCAACTCATTCAACGGGAGGTTTTTTTGACTCTCTCGGGTACTGATGGCCGGGCTAGGCATATCTCGCTTGTGGAGGATCGCGTCGATACTGTGGCCGGAGCTTTTGAGCAGTTGGAGGCAGCGCTAACAACCTCGCAGGGGCAGGAGGGGGTTGTCTCTGATGTTCCAGTGATGGAACCTGAGGACCAGGTGGATGAATCTCAGCGGGCCATGGGTTCGAGTGAAGCTGAGGCTGGTATCGCTCCGGAAGCTCGGTCGCGCTTTGGGGCATGCTATTCGAGACGAGACATACCGCGGCCGTTGAGACGGAAGCTACGGCGGGCAACATCACGAGCGCGTGTTCTCGAAGATGATGGAACACGTGAAAACGACTCGATTGGCCTTTCAAGGTCCCGGCTGGTGAACTGATTCAGCCTTCTTGATAGAGCGATGGTGGAACGCTTGGGGTGGTGCCCCCGAAGGAGATGGGTAACAGGTGTCCCAAATGAAGGTTCTCTCTTGGAATGTGCAGGGTACAGGTCGGCCCAAGAAGCGAGTGGCGATCAGGAACCTGGTGGACGAGTCGTCGGTCGATATCTTCCTTCTTCAAGAAACCAAGACTTCTAGCGGTGCAGCTGACCTGTTGGTGGAACTAGGCAGAGGTGGTAGGTTCGGAGTGGCTGACCTGGAGGCGTCCGGTGCTTCCGGGGGCTTATTGACGGGGTGGAAGGTGGATGTTTTTGATTTGATCGCTAAGTCTCGTTTGCAGTCTTCCCTTTCTGTACGGCTCAGGAGACGAACGGATGGGCTCAGGCTTATAGTCACAAATGTCTATGGCCCTACGGGTCAGGAGCGGGTGTCGTTGGCCGCCGAGCTAGAGTCTATTGGGTCATATCGAGTTGATGAGATTTGGCTGGTGGGGGGCGACTTCAATGTCAGTCTGCTCCCTGCAGATCCTCCCTACCAGAGTGGCGCGGCAGAGATGCGGCCTCGGAGGTGTTGTAGAGATCTATCCATATTTTAAGCTTGCAAATTATTGATGTGGCGGGCTGCTACTTCACGTGGCGTAATGCGAGAACTTGCTCGAGATTAGACAGATTCTTGGGACGGTCGAGGGGGCGGAGACTTTCCCTCTATCGAGGGTGTGGGTGATGCCTCGGGCTCACTCCGATCACATGCCCATTCTTTGGTCTTCCGGGGAGGAGGAGAGGCGCAGGGCCCTCTTCCGCTTTAAGAGGTGTTGGTTATTGGAAGAGGGCTTCTGGGAAGATGTGATTGCTCGTTGGAGGAGCTGGACTCCGATAGGGTCGACGGTTGTCCGCTTCTATGGGAAGTTGGCGCTCTTGCGGTCTCACCTGTCGCGATATGGGAGGGATGACGTCGTCGCCGTAGGCTGAAGAGAGGGGAGGCTCAAGCGGGCGTGTCGCACCTGGATGGGCTGGATGACGCACATGGTCTGGAGCCGAAGGAGGTGGAAGAGAGGATGAGACTTTTAGAGGAGATTTTGCTAGAGGATCGGAAAGAGGAGATTGAATGGAGACAAAGGTCAAGATAACGATGGCTTCGTGAGGGGGATGCCAATACACGCTTCCTCCACAGCATGGCCTCGAGGAGGCGTCGGAGGAATTACATTCATGATCTCCAGGTGGGGGATCGGTGCGTGGCAGGGGAGGCAAACATTGGAGCCGCGTTTCGTAACCATTATGTGAGTACTTCCAAGAGGCAGCGGCGCAGTGGTTGGGGTGGTTGGGAAGAGGGGCGAGGTGTTTAAGCGGATCACGGGCGGAGGCACTACCGGTGCTGTTCTCAGAGGCTGAGATCAGAAGCGCGGTGTGGAGCCTGAATGCGGATGGGGCTCCGGGACCTGAAACTTTCCCGGTGTTTTTCTATAAGGAGTTTTGGGACGTGTTGAAAGGAGAGATTGTTGATCTGATGAACAAGTTTGCTGAAGGCAACATGGGTTTTGATAAAAATCAACAAGACTTTATTATTCATGCTGTCAAAGGACTTTCCAACAAGTATCGAGGATTATCGCCCGATCGCGCTCTCCAATGCTATATATCTGGTTGTCGGGAAGATGCTGGCGAACCGCCTCAAGCTAGTTATTGACTCGGTGGTCTTATAGGGACAGAGTGCTTTCATTCCAAGGAGACAAATGACAGTTGGATTGGTGATGGCGTCTGAAATTTGTCTGCACTGGAAAAGGTCGAAGACAAAAGATGCCCTTTGGAAGATCGACTTCTCCAAGGCATATGACTGTGTTGACTGGAATTTCATGTGGACATCTTTGAGGCGGAGGGGCTTCCCAGAGGTGTGGAACGGGTGGATGAAAAGGTGTATTACGATGGCTTCCTTCTCTATTTTGGCTAATGACAAGCCGGAGGGTGGTCCTTTCCAGCCTCTGCAGCTGGGCTGTCCCCTAGCCCCAATGTTATTTGTGATCGTCGTCGATGCTTTGGCCATTTTGTTCAATCAGGCAGTGGCGTCAGACATTCCGTCTGAAGGATATATCTATACATGTGCTTCAGTATGTTAATGATACGTTAATCTTGCTTGGGGGGTCGGAGATGCACACGATGAATGCGACACTACTGGTAGACATTTTTGGTGAGCTCTCGGGCCTGTTTGCCAACAATGATAAGTGCAAGGTGGTCACCTTCGGGATGACTGATAGCGAGAGAGAGGCAGTGGCTACTATTACACATTGCTCTATGGGGTCACTACCATTGACATATCTTGGCCTACCACTGACGGATGGAAAATTGAAGCAATCTGATTGGGATATTGTGCTCTATAAGATGGAGCAAAAGATGGCGGGCTAGAAGGCGACCACTTTGTCCAAGGGGGGCAAGCTTGTCTTGTTGAAGCACGTCCTTTCAGCGATACCGCTTTTCTTCTTTGCTACGCGTATCCTCCCTGTTGGTGTGCGAAAGAAGATGGAGGTGTTGATGAAACTTTCCTTTGGTCGGATGGCAAACAGCAGAAGGCGAGACTTCATCTTGTGGGGTGGAAGGAAGTGACGAAGAGGAAGATGGATGGTGGCATGGGCACTCGGGATGTTGATTGCATGAACAAGGCGTTGCTGGGTAAATGGGCGTCCCAGATATGGGGTCCCTCATCCTCTTTGGTGCACAGGCTTCTTCGAAGGATCTATGGTGTCCGGGGAGAGCTGGAGGGTGGGAGGCTAACGTGGGAATCTCCCCTCTGGTCCGGTGTCCGTGTTGTTCTCTCGAATATCGCCCCCTTTTTGGTACCGAACTTAGGTGATGGGCGCCTGTTTTGTTTCTGGGAAGACGATTGGACGGGGGAGGGAAAGTTGTGCATCAGGTTTCCGAGTTTGTTTGCTCTGGCGACGGATCGTGGTGGTACTCTTAGTCAGGTGGGGGGGACTGGCATTTGGGCACCTCTGTTCGTCAACGATTTACCGAGGCAGAGACTGGAGGACTTTCTTGCATTGCAATTTGAGCTGTCATCGGCGGCTGACACGCTCCATTCTTCCCATGCCGTGAATGCGGACCACTTTGAATGGATGGGATTGAAGCTCTCCATAAAAGAAATATATGATCACCTGCGTCGTTCTTCGGAGGCGCTTGACGCAGATCTGATTCAAGATTTAAGAGTGGTTTGGGCAGCAAAGACTCCTAAAAGGGTCAAGATTTTCCTGTGGTGCTTAAGGAGGGATCGCATTTGTGACAAAGTGAGGCGGGAAATATCTTCGGTGTTCAAGACGTGATTTGCGACAGGTCTCATGGGCAGCAAGAGGACGCAGAGCATATTTTTTCAAATGTCAAAGCTCGTCCGAGCTTTGACGTGCGTTGGGCTTGTCGTGGTTGCGGTGTGAGGACACAACGTGTTTTTGGCAGTCGATCAGGAGGGTGGGACATGGCTCCACGGCGGATGTTTCAATGGCATTCGCGGGGTTGTGGGTGATCTGGCAGGGTAAAAATGACAATATCTTTAAAAATCAAACGTTCTATCGGAAAATGCTTATATCCATTGTAAACCGCTTTACAACTTATGGGCTTCTCGTTAATGTAGCACCACCCTCATTTTAATCTAATTTTAAGGTGGTAGCTCCCAGCTTGTGAGTTTACCCATGTTTGATTTTCAAAAAAATAGAAAGACTAGCCACTATAATTGGAGGAACTACATGTTCAGATCATACATAGATAGAATTCTGAGGTCTGTGGACGCCTAGCTTTTCTCAATGGCACGTGCGAGGGCATTACCATGTGCGCATTCGGATCGTACATCGTTGATGTTGGAGTCTGGAGAACGGCTCAGATCGTGGTATTTTTTTCAAACTTGAGCTTTTATGGTTCTCGAGGATGGGTTCTGGTGGATGGACGAGGATTTTGGAGAGGATGTCATTTAGAGGAGTCTTTCACTGTCCATGTTGCGATTAATTTGGAGGAACTCCGAGAGCACGTGACGAAATACAAGGGGACTATTTGACCCATCATCACAATAGAAGAAACACAGTGACTGCCATATTAAAAGGAATGTTGATTGGAATGGGATCATCATAAACTCAACCGGATTCAAAAGTTCTTTAACCTGAAGTTACAGTATCCTGTTTGGTTATATGTTTGTCCCAAAATACATGGATTAGCTATCATGTCCGTCATGGTTGGATCTGGATTATTCGACCTTTGCTCGTCGATTTTTATGGGTTGGAATTAATGAAGTGGATCATACCTTTTTTAATATAATATTGTCTATTTTTTCTTCAAAATCAGAAAAAGCCAAATTCCAAAAAATGTTCTAATAACAATTAAGTCGAAATCGATTAAGTTCATGTGATAGATGTCTGATAATTGAAAAAAAATAACTAAATATGAATTTAACTTATGGATATGTTAGCAAAATGAACTGAACATGAATTTATTTGAAAATAATTCGATTCGATATGTGTTTATTATATGCATAAGCATGCACACAAAATCCTATTGGATAAAAGTAAAGACCCAATTAAAAATCTAATATATAATATTTGTTATAAAACCAGATAGAAAATAATGGATGTTTAAGATTTTGTTCCAATTCCCTAGCCCTCAATTATTTACATATTCTCGCATTCACTATCACACCTTCTCCTTTTTCCTTTGCATTCTTTACTGAAGACCCATCAATCAAATGATACATAGTGATGCTTCCTCTCTTTTCATGTGAAGAATATAATCATGTTGCATTGAGTTTCTCCTTGACATCAACTGTGGTTTGTGTGTGTGCTATCTGGATATCCTTCATTCGCCTTGTGTTGAGTTAATTATTCTTGCATGACAACCCATTTCGTTTGACGGAGGTCAATGGATCCAATGGAGGGGGATGCCTGGAAGATCCGTCTGAACATATGAAGATGCCCGGATTAATTAGGTGTGTGGAGATGAGGAACGAATGAGATATCTATTCTATAGGGCTAGGGTCTCTTATATAGAGATAAAGCCCTAGAGAGTACAAGAGTAAAAATACATAAATACTCCCGAGGGGTTACGGAACCCGAAGAGTTAAAGGTTACGGAACCCGAAGGGTTAAGGGTTACGGAACCTGAAAGGTTACAAATATAATTGTAATATAATAATTCTAACACTCCCCCTTAAGTTGGAGCATATCTGTCGACCATGCCCAACTTGGATACTAATTACATTAGGCGCTTCCTTGGAAGAGCCTTTGTGAGGATGTCTGCAAGTTGAAGTTCAGTGGAGATGTGTGGAGTGCTGATTCTTTCTTCTCGTACTGCATCACAAATAAAATGGCAATCAACTTCAATGTGTTTTGTCCTCTCATAGAAAACTGGATTCGTGTCGATGTATGTAGCAGACTTGTTGTCGCAGTATAAGGGTACAGGAGTGGCGACTGACATACCAAGTTCTGTTAGGAAAGAAATAAGCCATGTGATTTCACATGTGGCCTGAGCCATTGCCCTGTATTCTGCTTCCGCACTAGATCTGGATACCACTGCCAGCTTCTTGCTTCGCCAACTGACAAGGTTATCCCCAACAAACATGGTGTATCCTATAGTGGATCGGCGGTCCTCAGGGGAGCTAGCATAGTCAGAATCTGTATAGGCGGAGATATTAGTGTGTCCATTCACCCCATAGAAAAATCCACGTCCGGGAGATTCCTTCAAATATCGAAGAATCAAAAGAACATCCTGTCAGTGATTGTAAAGAGGCTTCTTCATATATTGACTGGCTCTGCTCACAGCATATGATATATCTGGCCTAGTAGCAGTGACATAGAGTAATTTTGCCACTAAGCTTTTGTATTGTGTTGCATCCTCAGATGCTGGATCAGTAGATGTTGAATATTTTCTCACTTCTGCAGGAATGCCAGATGGCTTGCATCCAAGAAGTCCTGCTTCAGTTAGAATATCGAGGCAATACTTTCTCTGTGAAAGATGGAACCCCTCTGTAGTGCGTATTACTTCGATGCCAAGAAAATAACGAAGTTGGTCGAGATCTTTCGTGACAAAGACCTTCTTGAGGAAGGCCTTGGTCTCCTGAATACCATCTACATCATCTCCTGTGATAACCATATCATCAACATAAACAGCAAGGATGATTGTGCCAGTAGACCGTCGTCTAACAAAGACAGAGTAGTCAGATGTTGTCCTCTGAAAACCAAGTGTGTTGATCTCCGTAGTGAGCCTATCAAACCATGCCCTTGGGCTCTGCTTCAGGCCATAAATGGCCTTGTGTAGTCGACATACATGCTCCCCCTCGACTACATACCCCGGCAGTTGCATCATGTAGACCTCCTCCTCAAGATCACCATAAAGAAAGTCATTCTTCACATCAAGTTGATAAATGGGCCAAGCCTTGTTGGCAGCAACAGAAAGAATGGTATGTATCGACCACATTCTGGCAACAGGCGAGAAGGTCTCAAAATAATCAACTCCAAAGGTATGTGTAAAACCTTTTGCAACAAGTCTGGCTTTCAACCTGTCAATAGAACCATCAGGCGACTGTTTGGTTGTGAAGACCCATCGACATGCCACAGGGCGAACTCCCGGGGGGCACGACACAAGATCCCAAGTACCCCGAGAGGTAAGTGCATCCATCTCCTCATTCATGGCCTGTCGCCAACCTTGATCTTGCATTGCACTGAAATGATCTCTTGGAACGGTAATAGCATTAAGAGCATCTGCAAAACTCTTGTCACGGTTAGAGAAACCATCTGTAGAAGTAAAATGTGACATGGGGTGATACGTATATTTTCTTTTTTGCTTGCGTAGAGCTATAGGAAGTTCCCCAGGTACATCCGGGACAGCAGTGGTGGGGCACTTGAAGTGGTCATATCATCCTGCATAAAAGGGACAGGCAAAGGTACAGACACTGGTGTAGGAGGTATAGAGGTACGCTGGCGAGTATAGACGATTGGTGGAGGAGGCAGGTCCAGAGGAATGTCACATACAGTCTGTGTGAAATAACTTGTTTGCTCAAAGAAAGTGACATCAGCAGATACATAGTATCGACGTCCAACAGGATCATAGCAGCGATAGCCTTTCTGGGACGAGAGTACCCAAGAAAGACGCATTTGATGGCACGAGAGGATAATTTGTCAGCTGCATGAAAGTTATGAACAAAGGCAATACAACCAAAAATTCGCAGAGGTATGGGAAAAGGGGACTCGGTAGGATAAAATAAGGAAAATGGAGTTGCCCCTTTTAGAACTGATGAAGGAACACGGTTGATGAGATACACTGCAGTAAGGATAGCATCTCCCCAATATTGTTTAGGAAAGCTCATTTGACTAAGAAGAGATCTGGCAACATTTAGCAAGTGTCAGAGTTTCCTATCAGCTATACCATTCTGTTGTGAGGTATATGAACATGATGTTTGGTGAACAGTTCCCTGGGATGCAAAGAAAGAGGTCAAGTCATGCTGGGTTAACTCAAGAGCATTGTCGGTACGAATGATCTTAACAATGCTAGAAAAGTAAGTTCTAACATATTGAAAGAAATATCTGACAATCTGATTAATCTCCGAACGCTCCTTTATTAGATAGACCCAAGAAGATCGACTATGATCATCAACGAAAACTATAAAGTAGCGATGACCACTTAATGTGAGGATCGGACAAGGTCCCCAAACATCACAGTGAACAAGATGAAAAGCAACAGTACTACGAGACTCAGTACGAACAGGAAACGAGGTTCTATGGTGTTTCCCGAAATCACATGCCTCGCACTGAAAGGGCTTCAGAGCAGAGAGTTCAGGAAACATCATGGAGATGGCATTGGCAGAGGGATGTCCAAGGCGTCGATGCCATAGGAGCGGATCTTCGGAGATAAATGCAGCATCAACAAAATTGGAGTCTGAGGGTATGTCAAGGTAATATAGGTCGTTCTTCTCATGACCCCCACCAAAAATCTGTCTCGTCCGAATGTCCTGAAAATAACAACAAGACTCATCAAATATCACACGACAATGAAGCTCAACACAAAGCTTGTGAACTGACAACAAGCTAAGAGGAAAATCTGGAGCACAATGAACCCCCAAAAGTCGAAGTTTGGAAGAGAATTCCATAGTTCCGACACTAATAATCTGTGATTGAGTCCCATTAGCGACTCGAACTGACTTCACAGAGGTAGATGGTATGGAAGAGGTGAGCAGACTACCTTCTCCAGTGAGATGAGTAGAGGTGCCGGAATCAATAATCCAAGCTGGAGTAGAAGTGATAGCAGAGTTGGCTATGGTACCTGAAGGATTGGCCAGAGCAGCAGTTGTAGTGTTATTAGTGGTGGTAGGCCCTGGAGTCTGAAGGATCTGCATTAGGCGGGAGTAATCTGCATCATTAAGATGAACAGCCTTGCCACTTGAGGTAGGTGATGCTTCTTCTACATCATAGGCATCCTCATAAGCATTATTGGCGTGATAAGAAGGTACGCCAAACTTCTGCCAGCATCGTTCAGCCGGGTGGTTCCACCTACCACAGTGAGTGCATGGGGCAGTAGAGTCTCGCTCACGACCACGACCAAAGTCACGACCTCGTCCATATTCATGTCCACGGCCACGACTTGGATCGCGGCCGCGTCCTCCTCGCAAGTTGTATCTGCCTCCTCGCTCAGATGAGGCGATGTGTACAAAGTTCTCTGTTGAAGGTAAGACAGGAGGCCGGACAGCGAATGTCTCAAGCTCCTCAAGTCGGCCAAAGATGGCCTTCATTGTTGGCAGTGTATCTGATATAAGAAATTGCTCCTTCGCTGCATGGTACCTAGAATGCAAGCCATCAAGGAAGCGGTATACTTGCCAGTCAGAACGCTCTTGTATCTGTTTGGTGCAACATGAGGGCTGGAATATTGCAAGCTCCTCATACAGACTGGATAGATGTCTGTAGTACTCGATGAGGGTAGAATCACCCTGAGATGCCGACCAGATTCGCCTGTAAATATCTGCAAGGCGTGACTTCGACTTCTTTTGGGAGTATGTTTGCTCGAGATCCTCCCACATTTCCTTGGCTATATTTTTGTAAAGAAGATTTGAGGCAATATGAGCCTCAACACTATTGGTCATCCAGTTGATAACCAAATAGTTATCAGTTTGCCAGTTGTCGTACTCTTTGTCCTTTTCATCTAAAGGATCTTTAGTCAAAATGTAAAGTTTCCTCTGACCACCAATGAATACCATAAAAGATCGAGACCAGAGCACGTAATTTTCTGTGCCCTTGAGTTTGATAGTAGTGCCTTGTGCCATAACATTTGTGGCCAAGGGCTTTGTCTCGGTAGAAGAAGACGCCATGGTGGCCTTTAAAATAGAAAGACGATCCTATGATCAACTAAGGATGCATATAAGAGCTAAAAAATACCCTAAGACTCACGTTTGCCCTTGACGAAGGACTGAAAACCCCCAATGGAAAGCATATCTGGATTCTTGGAAGCGATCCATGATGAGTTTTGGACCTCCAAAGAGTCCTACGGTACCCGTGGAGGGTAGCTGTGGGGCTGACGACCTTCGTAGGAGGTCTTGAAAGCGTCGGGTAGCGCTAGCGGGAGGGTTGCTGCACTAGAGGCGATTGGAGGACCTTGCGTGGGGCCCTAATTCAGGGAAGAGGGCCCGCACAGGCTTTTGCGAGGCTTGAAGGTGGCAGTGGGGATTTTATATCAGAACCCCGGTCTAGGACCGTTGCTCTTATACCATGTGGAGAAGAGGAACGAATGAGATATCCATTCCATAGGGCTAGGGTCTCTTATATAGAGAGAAAACCCTAGAGAGTACAAGAGTAAAAATACATAAATACCCCCGAGGAGTTACGGAACCCGAAGAGTTAAAGGTTACGGAACCCGAAGGGTTAAGGGTTACAGAACCTGAAAGGTCACAAATATAATTGTAATATAATAATTCTAACAAGGTGAATCAGAGATGGCGAAGGCATTGTCAGGAAACGAAGGGGAGGGAGAGGAGGTGGACGGGTTTGCTGCAGTGTTGGTCTGCAAAGCTGAACAAGAGGAGGGGGTTGAAGGAGGGTAAGAGTTGTGGGTGAGGGAAGCAAGAGGGGCATTTTTGTCCATTCAAGAAAAATCCCAACTCCATTTAAAGTAAGAGATATGACAGGAACCACGTTATTACCATAAACAATGTTTAGGACCCAAATAGTTAAAATGGAAAGTTTAGGGACCACATTGTTATTGGGTAGAAAGTTTGGGGACTTCCGTGTAAATTACTCAAAAAGAAACAACTTTCACATACAAGTGTAATAACAAGAGGTTGTATCCTTCAATCACAAATATAAAGAAGAAGCAACTTTCAAAGATAAAAATAGAAGCACATCTTTGCCTCGAGGCTATAATCCTGCCTTCCACTTTGCCTCGCTTAACCGACCATCACAAGATACTCAGGTATCCCTTAGTTCCTTCCATTTCCACTATTCGTTCCGATTCCATTCATTAGATCCACCGTCAATTCATCCACTCCGACCATAATTAGGGGTCTAGTCTAGTCCACCATCAAGAATCTGCTTGACCTTGATGTGAAGCTGGTCATGTTCTATGTATAGCCCTAAGGGTTCGCTCTGAAGCTATAATGAAGGTAAGGAAGGAGGAGCAACAGATACATCTTCTCATTCCCGGTCTCATCATGAAAAATGTAATAAGGGAGATGATCTAGAATCCTTTGCTCAAATTACACATGAATCAGTTTGTATCATGTTCCTGATTTCTCCAATATATCTCAATAATCAATCTCTTCCACCTCAAAAACCAAAGTAGTATCTTGACCTTCAGGGGGTTTGGTCTTGTAGAGGCACTGGTAATCATGACAAATCGGGATCAATTGATTCAAATAACGGATGTAAGTGCTCAAACGCATCACCAACGTCACCAACCGAGAACTCGCACACTGAACACACTCAATGATCCCTCTCAAGACATATAGGCATTAAGTTTTAAGGTGGTCAAGTAGTGTCATGACTCAATCCGAGATCATGAATCCATATGCCGAGACTTGAGTAAGCATCGTCCTCTAACACAAGGATGCATTCATCCAATATGTTGTATATATTTTTTGAAAGAAAAAAAGGGCCTCCATCGTATAGGTGTGTGCCCAAAAACTTCACCATTAATCACCAAAAATCATTACACGCTTGTAAACAGGTATGTAACTGAATCACTATTACAAGCATGGTAGGTCATATCGTGATATATCGGCGATATATCATTGATATATCGGGTGTCGGTGGAGATCTCATACCGATATCAACCCAGATATCCATTTATCAGACCTCGAAATTGATTGATTTCAGTACAAAATTTCTCGGATATCGATCGATATCGTCGATTTTCGTTGATATCTATATATATATATATAATATTACTCTTGTAAGTATGGGTAAACAAGCTATAGTCGAACATTATGTGGACGTCTGAGTGCGTCGATCCTTTCCTTTGCTCCGCCGCGGGTGGTGAGGCTATTTGCCTTCCTCCCTTCGGCTGATTACAAGCACCCGCATGTGAGATCACCTTTGATGGTAAGCGGTTGTTGATTCTTTCTAGTCGTCATATCGTATAGAAGGAATTCCCAAGAAATCCCAGGGCTTCGGAAATGACATATAGGGGGCAGGAAGACAGCTGAGATTTCCCCTCTGACTTGCTCTTGGATGTACATTTAGCTTACCCTCGAGGGATGAACTCTTTCTCACCCCCTCCGGAACTCTGATTCCCCTGCTAAGACTGGATTTGCCTTCTTCTTCCCGCGCAAGAAAGCAGCCCCTTATATATATTCCGCAAGTACCAGTCCTGACCCTAAATCAATCTAGGTTCGGAATCCCGGAAGAGAATAAGTCCACAAGCTCCTTGATCTCACCTGGGCACCTATCCTGACTAGGTAGGCTCCGTACTCCTAACTTTGTTTGATTTCACTACTTATATTGCTACTCCTCGTATTAAAATACATCGTGAACTATATATTTTGTTTCGAGTAGGATATGGTGCTACAGAGGGTGCATACGACGGTTCTTCAATTGGAGGGCTTCGCCCTCATTGGCAATAAAGATGAAAATAAGTCTAATGCTGATCAAGTTAGAACCACAGGTCCAGTATACATCTCAGCAGTCGGCAATTAGCTCAGTTGTCAGCATTAACAGCCAATGATTTGTGTGATATAATGTATATTAGTGTGCTAAATACACCTCATTCTTGCATATAAATGTGTATTTGTATGTTATTTATTGTTTAATAACTAGGATGATCATAATCCGTGGAAAGATTATTTTTACGTCATTTTCGATCAGGCGGACCGATACGATATCGATATTTCCTACCTTGCCCTCCACGGAACTCTTGATTCTAAACCTCACATGACTAGGTAATCTCTTTTACAATATTGCATTAATTTACATTTTTTCATTACTTTGTGAATAGATAAATATTTATACCAAAGAAATTTGTCTTATTAATCATTGTGTACATTTTTTTAAACAAATGACTCATCTCAATGTCATTTATTATCTTCCACGATCAAAACAAGTGTTCTAAGTGGGTTTAACTTAACTACTGTGATTCCAATTCCAATGTTCAATCACTAATCAACAACAACAATGATATATTCTATATGACCGATATGTGCTATTAAGGGTCATAGATGATCTAAATGTGATGTTTGTAAGTTATTTAATGTTATAGAACTTGGATTAAATCTGTTTCTAATATCTATAAGTCAGCAATTAACTAACAGTGATATGTTGGATATGACAGATATGTACGATATACGGGGTATAAATGAACGATATGTGTGATATAAGTGTGTATTTGTAGGTCATTTGTTGTTTTAATATCTTGGATGATACTAATTTCTGAAAAATGGCAAAAAATAGCTTTTTTGAGTCGTTTCCGACAGTTCCATCAATATCGACGATATACCCCAATATATCATTTTTTTGGCGGACCGATACGATATCAATATCGATATTTCCTTCCTTGATTACAAGTTCATTGAGACATACTCTGATCTTTCTCTCTCTCTCTGTACTAATTCAATTTTTCCCAATGGAATCCGAAAAGCTAGATACATTAACATAGCAAATTGTCTGGTTTCCAAGCATGTCCCAAGCCTCAATAGAACTCTCGCATTTGAAAAAAAATGTGATCTGCCTCCCCAACCGCCACCTGACATCGACAACAAGTGGGATCAAATGCATGAACAAATCGAGCAAGTCTGTCACACATGAGTAGTCTCCCTCTCCTTAACAACCACATAGATATCTGTTAACGTATACAATAAGAGTAGTTCTGTACTTTTTCGTTATTTTGTTTTCCTCTTAGTATGTTTTATGTAATTTACCCATAGGCTACTCTCCTATATAAGAGAGCCTAGGGTTCATGGAATAAACAAGTCATTCATTTTTCCCAACATGGTATCAGAGCGACGGTCCTAGACCGGAGTTCTTGAAACCCTAACCCTAATCCCAGCCCCACCCGCCAGCCTCTTCCTCGTCGATCGGCGCCGCCTCTCCTCTCCGATCGGCGCCGCCTCTCCTCTTCGATCGACGCCGCCTCTCTCTTCTTCTCGGGCTGCACGCACTGCGCCATCTTCGTGCGTGCGTGCGGTAGCGAGCACACGAGAGTGCGGTGCTGTGCATCACCTGCGTGCGGTGCATCGCCATCACCAGCGCACACTGCGCACCTGTGCACCTTGCGCACCTGCCTCTTCTCTCGTGCGCACATAGCGCACTAGCGCATATTCCAGGGGCATCCGTGGTACCCTAGCGTGCATCCCAACACGCCAAACAGTGCGTGTATTGCGCATATCCATCCAGCGCACCAGTAGGTCGTACGGGGGGCACGCATCAGCCCTAGAGCGCACACCATAGTCTACATGGGTTTAGTTGCTTGAGGTCTACACGAGCAACTAAACCCGTCTATGTCTTTGTAGACAAGTCATATTCTCTATCAATCGTTCCAGTCTTCAGTATCAAGTATGTCCGAAAGCAAGGCAGATATCCCATCTAGTGGCGCATTCCGTGGTCCAGCGCCGATTGTCAAGATGGACGGTACCAACTATGAACTGTGGGCAATGCAGTTCATGAGTATGATGAAGTCTACGGGTAAGAAGCACATTCTTACCGAACCAGAGCCTGCTGAGAAGACTGCAACCTATGCCTCCTGGGAGGCTGATGACGCATACGCCAAAGTTTGGCTATCTGGCACGTTGGCAATTGAGATTGCCAATGACATCCTCCATCAACCCACAGCGAAGGATATGTGGGACATTCTGGCGGCTACATATTCCCAGGCAAAGAACAAGACAAAGATTCTGCAACTCCAGCATGATATCTTCACCATCAAGCAGAATGGTCGCCCCCTTCATTCTCTCTATACGTCACTGAGAGGGATGTTTGAGAAGCTATATAGCTTCATGCCCTTGACAGCCACGCCAGAACAGCAGAAGACATATAGGAACGCCACTATGGTGGGAGTGTTCCTAGCTGCACTTGATCCTGAGTACGAGGCAGCACGATCACAGATTTTGGCCGACTCTACAATTCCTCCAATGGAGGAAGCCTTCCATAGACTGAGTCGGATTACAGTTCCCTCAACTGCTGCAAGTCAGAATTCTTCAGCCATGGCAGCAACCAGAGGTCGTGGCTCTCATTACCAGGGCCGTGGACGTGGACCCCGTGGGAGGAGTGGTCGCACTAGGCCAACATGCACCTATTGCCACCGAGTTGGACATAATGAAGATACATGCTATTCAAAGCATGGATTTCCTGCATCTGCACGAGCCGCTGAGCAGATAGAGCCCCCATCTGCTGCTACCTTAGATCAGCGATTTGAAGATCTAGTTGCCCGTCTGAGGGGCATTATCCCACCATCGGGTCCAGCACCGACTACAGAGAGCCATTCCGATGCAGCTGCTTCTGCCTCCACTTCTACCAGTGCTTCAGGTAGTATACTTGCACTTCATAGTAGTAGTCCTGATACATTGCCATGGATTATGGACTCAGGCGCTACACATCACCTATGTGGCGACCAGAGTCTACTTACATGTTATACCCAGATTCCTCCGGGACGGACAGTTGTCATTGCAAATGGCACACATTCCCCAATCACTGGTCAGGGGGAGATTAGATTGACACCGTCTATGCAGCTCAAGAATGTGCTACATGCACCTGATTTTTCAATGAACCTATTGTCAGTTAGTCAGATTACGAAGGATCTTCATTGTTGGGCAATTTTTGATTCATCTTCCTTGATTTTTCAGGACATCCATACGGGCAACGTGATTGGTCGTGGCTATGAGCAAGGAGGCCTTTACCGCCTGAATCAGACCCCATTTGCTGGAACCACATCCTCTTCTTCTGGCCAAGTATCCCCTTTACTGTGGCATCTGCGTTTAGGTCATTTACCGCTTCAGAAGTTACGTCGAGTAGTGCCTTATAGCCTTCCTCACACATCTGTTCAGTGTGAGGCATGTCAGTTGGGAAAGCATCACAGGTCGTCCTTTCCCAATCGTCCTGGTCGGAGTAATACCTCCAAGTTTGAGTTATTTCATGTTGATGTCTGGGGTCCGAGTCGTGTACCTGATCATCAGGGACACAGATATTATATTGTTTTTGTGGATGATTTTTCTAGAGTGTCGTGGGTGTTTCTGATGAAAAATAAATCTGAAGCCGGAAATATAATTATTCATTTTCTGAATGAAATCCAAAATGTTTTTTCTACGTCTGTGAAAGGTGTAAGAAGTGACAATGCTTTAGAGTTGTGCACTAATTTTCTTGCTAATTACTACACATCAAAAGGAATTGTTCACCAAACATCTTGTGCCCATACATCTCAACAGAATGGGATTGCTGAAAGAAAACACCGTCACCTCCTTGATGTCACTAGATCTCTACTTATACAGAGTCATGTTCCATATTCCTACTGGGGTGATGCAGTTCTTACTGCATGTTACCTAATCAATCGGATGCCTTCGTCTGTCTTGAATGAACAGATTCCGTTCTCACTCATTTATCCTGACAAGGATCTGTTTACTCTCACTCCTCGTGTGTTTGGGTCGGTTGCATTTGTCCATCAGTTGTCACCGGGTACTGACAAGGTCTCTCCTAGGGCTGTCAAGTGTGTCTTTGTCGGGTACTACAGAACTCAAAAGGGGTACAAGTGCTTTGATCCTTTGCGTCGGCGGTATATGATTAGTGCAGATGTTACATTTTTTGAATCTAGTATGTATTTTTCAGCATCTGGAGACAATCAGCTTCCACCTACACCACATGATGCCATATACATGACACCACTACCACCTCAGATGCCATCATCAGAACCTCCACCACCACCACCACTACCACAACAGCCCATCTCACCATTCCCGTTCCATTATACCCGCAAGCCTCCTCCACCAGCTCATGGTCATGACTCATCTACTAGCTCGCCTATGGTATGTAATGAGAATATTAATGTTGATGGATCTGACGACATTTCTGAGCAGGATGTGGTGCAGGAGCCAGATGAGCCGACAACTGATTTGGATGTACCCATTGTTTTAAGGAAGTCGACGAGGAGTTGCGCCAAATATCCATTATCAGCCTCTGTGTCTTTTGAGCGGCTATCTGGAGATTTCAGATCGTTTGCTATGGCACTTTCAGCCATAGATATTCCACAGAATCATCATGAGGCTCTGCAGGATAGTAGATGGCGGCTTGCAATGGAAGAAGAAATGGCCGCACTTCAGTCCAGAGGAACTTGGACTTTGGTTCCTATACCTCCAGATGCGAATCCAGTGAGCTGCAAGTGGGTGTTCACAGTGAAGCAGAATGCAGATGGATCCATTGACAGGTACAAGGCACGTCTGGTGGCACGTGGCTTCACACAAACATATGGGGTGGATTATCTTGACACCTTCTCGCCAGTGGCACATCATTCCACCCTAAGGATCTTGTTGTCAGTTGCAGTTGCTCGAGACTGGCCGCTCCATCAGTTGGACGTGAAGAATGTGTTTCTATATGGAGATTTGCAGGAGGAAGTATATATGCAACAGCCACCTGGTTTTGCTGTTGAGGGGGAGTGCTCCAAGGTATGCAGGTTGCATAAGGCTATATATGGCCTTAAGCAAAGTCCCAGAGCATGGTTTCAGAAGCTCTCGGATCTCTTCGAGAAACAAGGATACAAACGCTCCAATGCTGATCATTCCTTGTTTGTACAGAAAACAGTGAGAGGTATCATTGTCATTATGGTTTATGTTGATGACATCTTGATTACAGAAGATGATGAGCAGGGCATAAGGCAGGCGAAAGAAATGCTGGGTAGTGAGTTTGTCACTAAGGATCTTGGGGTCCTTAAATACTTTCTGGGGCTTGAATTTGCCAGAAATTCCTATGGGCTAGTCATGTCACAAAGGAAATATGTTACTGATCTGTTGAGTGAAACAGGTATGCTCGAGTGTCGACCTGCTACGACACCAATGGACCCCAGCATGAAGCTTTATGAAGATAACACAGAGGAGGTGGACAGGAGAAGATATAGAGAACTGGTAGGCAAACTGTTATATGTCACGATCACTAGGCCAGATATATTGTTTGCAGTGAGCCGTGTGAGCCAGTTCATGGAGCAACCACGCCAGGTGCATATGGATGCAATACATATGATACTTAGATATCTCAAATCTTCTCCAGGTGCAGGTCTGCTATTCAAGAAAGGAAAGGGGATTTCTATCTCAGCATGCGCAGATGCAGACTATGCAGGATGTCCCAAGGATAGGAAGTCCACCTCAGGGTATGCTGTCTATGTTGGAGATGCCCTAGTCTCATGGAGGAGCAAGAAACAGACTGTGGTAGCTAGATCTAGTGCTGAATCCGAATATAGGGCTATGGCCCAGGCTACTACAGAGATGATGTGGGTGAAAGCGGTGCTGACAGATCTATGTTTAGATGTACCACTTCCTATGAATTTGGAATGTGATAATCAGGCTGCTTTGTTCATTGCAAACAATCCTGCATTCCATGAGCGGACCAAGCATATTGAGGTGGATTGTCACTTCATACGTGATATGATTCAGAAAGGATTCATTGCTACATCTCATGTTACTTCAGAGAATCAGACTGCAGACATATTCACCAAGGCATTGCTACGAGGTCCATTTCAGAAGTGTGCTTCCAAGCTGAGCATGATTGATATCTATGCTCCATCTTGAGGGGGAGTGTTAACGTATACAATAAGAGTAGTTCTGTACTTTTTCGTTATTTTGTTTTCCTCTTAGTATGTTTTATATAATTTACCCATAGGCTACTCTCCTATATAAGAGAGCCTAGGGTTCATGGAATAAACAAGTCATTCATTTTTCCCAACAATATCTTTATCTGTGTAGGAATTTTCCATTTGCATATACTCCTGCAATCTGCAACGCACCCCCAGAGATCGAAAATCATTAAGCCCTTCAGCGCCATGTACGCCTTGCGAAAAGAAAAATCCCCATCGCGCCAACTCCAACTGTCTCGACTCTCAGTAGGCCCAACCACCCTATCCAGTTCTACAATAAACATCAAAAGTTCCTCCAACTATTGATCAGAAAGTTCTAATCTAAAGTAGGGGAAAAGGAATGTGAGTCCCACACATCCACCACTGAGTAATTCGGGTCATTAGCCAACGTCAGAAGATGCGGAAATCTATTGCCCATCACCCCATTCTCACCCCAGTCTTCAGCCCAGAATCTAAAGCTAGCATTGTCCTCTACAATCGGTCTCAAACACGAAGAATCTCATGTACCACGCCGCAAATATCTCGCCAAAAGTACAAAGGGGCATGTCCCAGATCCTCAAGATCGAGGAGAGTACATCCAGAGCCATAGATCCTCCAATAGCATGCACACCATATTGTCATAGTCACCTCAGATACGAACAATCAACTAGTTGAGTAAGGCCTTGTTCATCTCTTCCAAGCTACGTACACCAATCCCAACATCCTCCCTCGAACACAAAATAGTCTTCCAATCTACTAATGGCAGCCCAATAGACCACCCAGAAGACAACCAGAAAAATCACCTCATGATGCCCTCAAACCTCTTCCACATGCCAGCAAGCACGAGGATAGATGACAGGAAGAAAATGATGGTCGCGTACAACATCGATCGCAGCAACACCAGTCTGCCACCTTTAGACAAGCATACAGACTTCCACCACACTAGCTTCTGCTCCATTATCAACTACCGGTATCGAATCGGCTAAGTGCATCCTCCCAACTACCAACGGCACATGCAGGTATTGCAATAGCATCTCTCTGTCCGAGGAGCGAAGTCAGCCGGTAAAAAAGTCAGCCTTTGCACCGTCCATGTTGAAGGAGACGAATTCCGACTTCTCCATGTTAAGTCTCAGTCTGGATACAGCACTAAACAAATCTAGAACCGTAAGAAGACCTAAGCAACTCTCGAAACCAACTTATGCAAAAAGAATCGTATCATTCGCATACTGAAGGAGGGGATAGAAATCTCCTCCTTTGAGTAACCATGGCAAAGCACCCATGTCACCGCGCGATCAATCATACCGCCAAATCATCAGTCACAAGAACAAAAACAAGAGGAGCCCTACGAACCCCGCGCTGCGGCTGAAAATACATGTCCATTGGCTCTGTCCATTCACCAAAATTACGCAAACTGGAAGTGTTATTTTTTATGCCAAAATTTGAGATCTAAGGTACAACTCTTAGCATCCCTCTTTGCTGCCAAGCATGTGCAAGATAAGCCTCTCTTGTTGCCTTCCATGGTAGCATCTAGACCCAATTTCAAGACCACTTTTACGTTTTGATTTCCTGATAAAATGAGGATTTAATCATATACATAAGCCATTATTCAAGAACATTTCACAACCGTATATTCTAGGGGGTGTCAATCTTTCAAGCAAGTTGCTTCCATCCCATAGATCTCTAGCCCATTTACAGAAAACCACCGGAAATTAAGATACAAACGAATAAGTGGTCCACCCTAATCTGGATATTTGAATTGATCAAAATAATATATGACCCACAGTTTTATATATTATCACTATACATATGTCGTTTAACAAATTCCTAGGCTCAATAGTATTGTGATCACATGGAAATATATATATATATATATATATGTATGTATGTATGTATGTATGTATGTATATGTATGTATGTATATGCAATGATCTTATTATTGTTGTTTTAGAGAGAATGTAGAGATTTGATCTCATACCTATACCTACTAGATGTTGGTTATCAAATCATGGTGATGTCTTTGCATAATCCACCGCACTCGTGTCAACTCCATTGTTGTCAACTTGCGTTATGGCCTTTTCTTAGTAATAACACTCTCTCTACAATATTTGAACTCGATATGGTGTCATCTATACCATTTTCATACTAAGACTACTACTTGACTATCTTCCCATGCCTCCTTTATGGCTTTAGTATGAGTGGTGGGAACACTTAGAATAGTGCAGATTGCTACATGCTCGTGTATCTCATCAGGTCCATGTGTGCGCGATGGGTTTTCTGATCGATGTTCTCATGGTAGTCTGGACAAAGATAATTAGCACTTGTAGACATGTCATTATATGTTATGTAGGATAACAGGTCCTTGGTTGGTGTACGATGAATTGTTCTCTGAAAGGTAACTTACATTGAAATTGAAGATAAGAAAGGATAAGGAATATATGAAACTACATTTGGTTCCCTGTTGTTGCATAGATCCATCATTGCCCGGCGTATAACACCTTTCAATTTCTTAGAACTAACTAAGTGCAGGACTTCTGTCCAAAACAAATGTGAAATTCTATCTAGGAAGTTTTTTTACATCAGCTTATCTTAAGCACAATCATATGGCTTCCATAGCACAGCTATATAATCTTTTGTATCAAACATATTTTGCTTTCCAGACTCTACTTAAGTGAGGGCTATCACTCCTTGCGGAACACCCATAGTGGAATTCCTATTGTGCGAAAATTTAAGAATCTGACAGTACAATCAAGATCAAAATGGTTTCAAAGTGGATTTTGTAAATTCTAAGCAATGATATGCATATTGGTATGGGATTCACAAGTGTGGATGAATGAGTTGTTGGGTAAGGTTGATGAATTTATCGAATATAGTTCACAAGGAGGTATAAAAATAGTGGAATTATGTGCACTATTATGGTAATTAATATCAGAGTGAGATAGATAGGAATACCAGCTCATTAACAAATCAAAATCTGTCACAACATGTGATGATAATTAGTAGTGTCGGTCATGATAATTGGTGCCGTGTCATTATGTCCTTACATCTGACCGTGCGAGGGTGCGGTGACCTTCGACTGGGCGGAAAAAAGGAAGCCCGGTTAGGGCAACGGCCGCTTAGTGTACGAGTCTAGGATTCCAATCCTTTTCACAGTTTTTATGCGAGCTTGCTGTATTTTAACGCCTCGTTGGAATCCCGACTTTTGATTAGCTCTGTTGACCCTCTGTTTTAGGATATCCTTGCGGGAGATCCTTGGTTTTAGTTTTTGAACAAGCTCATCTACCCGTACCGGTAAGATCCGTCTAAAGTGACTTTTCCGGAGAGTCTCTCTCACTCGTCTTAGGGGCGTAGTTTTGGAGTAGACCTATCACTCTATTGGACCACACTTCCAATTAGAGGGCGAGACGAAAGAGCCTCTTAGGAGACATCCTCACCGCTTGAATTTTGGTTACTTTCCGCCGACAGGCTTGGTGATGCTACATCTGAATCATCTAAGGCTACATCTGAATCATCTAGAGTTACATCTGAATCAGTTATAGTTGAATTTAGAGGAGTTACAGTTGAACTCAGAATGAAGAAAAATGGATCTTGGCTAAGAGATTGAATCAATTATAAGTTGTGTTGGCTAGAGTTGAAATATACGTGTTGAGAACTTAGGATGCATTATACCCACTGCATGCCTACGGAGGCACCCCAACCCTAAGGCACCCTTCACGCCTTAGAGTCATAGTGTGAGATCACACACAGACCAAGACCACAAACTATCCACTAAACTTGAGAACTTAGATAAAATCAAGAATCCGTTCAAAGCCTCATCTTCCCCATTATCAAAATCAGTATTTAAGATCTCTAAACAACAAGAGATTAATATAGATATATATATACGAGTTAACCACAATGTAAGAATATGACATATGAAAGATAATGGGTAAACATTGGGGCATCCCTTCAGAGTAGCAAGTAGTTATAAATCTTTTAAGTTATTTATACCTTACTACTTGTTTCTTTTGCAATCACTTTAAATGCATGCTGGTTTTTATAAGTTTTGGGGATGTACCACCGCTCGTTGACATCTCTTGTTCATTTCATACTTGGCATGCAAGCAGCCTGCGACCCAGTAGCTGGTTAATGATTACTGGCATTCCTTGCTACACCAGACGGTACATTTGTAGTTGTTACAATTTTTTCAAGTTATAATGTAAAATGCTCTCTTTCTCTTCAATCACATTTTTGGGATACATGTATGTACTGTCAGCTCTTTTGTACATGTTGTGTGTGTGTATATATATATATGGAATTTTTTTTAGGCTCAAAAATAGGGGGATACACTCGTTGGTGTTCGCCCCGAAATTATATAAAAAAGAAAATAAGAAAGAATACTTACAGATTCAAGGTTGGAGAGAAGGAGTTAGAGACCCAAAACAGAAACAACAAAATCCCGGGTTTAAAGCATACACTAGCCCACAACAATAAGGCCCAAAACCCTACAGAATACACCAGTCGTTTATAAATCGAGCGCACATAATAACTATGTTTTCACGATAAAACCGCTGCCCGGAGAAAATAGCTTCGTTCCTGCCAAGCCATATGCACCACAGCCGCGCAACGGGAGACAAGAGGTCCCGCCTATCCCTGTTCCTGTTGGTCCAAAGATGCTCGCAGAAAGTGGAGAGGTTGTCCGCTCTCGCCCAAGGCACATCGTCCCAAATTCCCAAAACCAAGTGACAGCCGAAGAAGAGGTGGTCAATAGATTCATCCTCAGCATTACAAAGGGGGCAAGATGCGCTGAAATTTGGAAAGATTGTAGCACAACGATCACGAGTCAACAGCCTCCGTCAGCGAAGTAACCAAAGGAAGATGCCGATGCGCTCCGGCAAGCGCAAGCCCCAAAAGAACCCACAGTCACGCACAAGAAGAGAAGAAGCAGGAGGTGGAGGAAGGACCAGAGCCCGGTAAGCCTTCCTAGTGGAGAAGGAGCCGTCCTTCCAACGCCAATGATCCCTCTGCAAGTTCGGCATAGCAGCAACACTAAGTGCCACCATCATCGAAACGAAGTCATCCACCCGCTGCTCGGAAAAGTTCGCGGAAAAGCGTGGACACCAACACCCATCCACCCAACAATCAGCCACGGTCGCATTCTTATTAGACGCAAGCGCGAACAGGCGTGGAAAACGTACCCGAAGAGGACCACTGCATGACTAATCATCCAGCCAAAACTTGAAAAAGTCCCCCGTCCCCAACGTCGGGATGAAAAGCGCAACATTCCTCGCCACGGAGGCCATCACGCTGCGCCAGAACGGGGATGGATGTATTCGCAGATCCCCCCGCTGCAAGCCGGACCAGTCGTCGCCCAAGAGCACCCTGAGAACGTTGATAAAGAAGTTATCTTCCGTCCCCCAAATTCGACTCACCCATTTGAGTAAAAGAGCGTCATTAACCACAGCCAACCTCCGCACGCCAAGGCCACCAAAACGCTTAGGCATAGATACGTCATCCCAAGCAACCAGATGCATGCCCCTATCATCCCCCCCTTTCGCCCCCAAAGGAAGCGACGCATACACCGCTCGATCCGCAATCGAACCCCCGCAGGCATTCGACGAACGGATAGGAAATACAAAGGGATAGACGAGAGCACCGATTTGGGAAGAATAAGACGCCCCACCCCCCCCCACCCCCCCGAGAGAGCAAAGCCGCCCGCCAACCAGCAAGGCGTGTCTCCACGCGCTCAGTAATAACTCGCCAATCCCGGGCTCTGGCCTGCCCCACCGATAAAGGTAGACCAAGATAAGCAATCGGAAGCTCGCATGGAGAAGAACCGAGCAGCCGACCGCATTCCTCCGCCTCCGCAGGCGACATGCCAAAGGGCACCACATTGGATTTGGAGACGTTAATCGACAAGCCCAAAAGTTCACAGAAAAGGGCAAGTGTGGTGGCCATACCGGAGATCTCCACACTACCACCCTCAATAGCATATAGTATTGTCAGCAAACTGGATCAAAGGCATACAGACTTTCCCCTTACGGAAGCCATTAGAAATCCCAACGTCAATAACTCGGTTCACCATGCGCGCAAGAACATTGGAGGCCAACACGAAGAGGAGGGGCGCAAGAGGACATCCCTGCCGCACCCCCCTTCTAGGCTGGAAAGAACCACCAAACGGCCTGCCATTGATCAACACAGAGAGGGAAGCAGTCCTGACGCATCTACGCATCCACAAGATCCACACGCTTGGGAAGCCGCGCCTCCGCAAAACAGACCAAAGGAACAACCAATCGAGGCAGTCATATGCCTTAGCAAAGTCGATCTTCCACAGAACCCCCTTCTTTTTTTCCTTTTTCCACTCAGCGACCACTTCAGATGCAACGACAATGCAATCCGTGATATGCCTGCCCTTAATGAACGCGCCCTGAACCGGAGAAATAAGAGTATCCAAAACCCGAGCGAAACGGGTGGCTAAGACTGTAGCCACTATAAGGTAGATGCCATTGGAGACGGAAATTGGCCGATAATCCTCGATACGCTGCGCCGGCATTTTTTTGGGGATCAAAACAATATTAGCATGATTAAGTCGATCAAAACCGAGGTTGCCCGCACAAAAATCGGATATGGCGTCCATAACGTCGCCGGCCACGAGCTCCCAGAAGTCACGATAGAAAGCAACGGAGAATCTGTCAGGGCCCGGAGAAGAATCAGCATTTAAGACCCACACAGCAGTCTTAGTCTCCTCCAAAGAAATGGGACGAGTAAGAATCGCCGAATCAGAGTCCGAGAGAGAAGAAGCGCCAAGGCCCAGCCAGCGCCACCTACGCGGAGAAGAAGACGATGAGAAGCGCCTGAGGTGATCCACAATGGCGCTCCCCATCTCCCTTTCCCCGGATACAAATTTTGGTGTCATATCTTGTTGTCGGTTCTGTGGTGGTTACTTGAATTATAAATGTTATTGCAGAAACGCGAAAAATTTCCTTTATTTTCATATAGCTTATGACATCTTTAATGACTAAAATACCGTGAATGTGGATACATGGATCCTCAAGGGGTTAACAGTTTGATATCAGAGCTGTGGTACCCCCTACACACATTCGCAGTATTACAATTCCGATCGCATTAAGTTCTCAGATAACAACAGTCCTTTGACTTATCGCGAGTTTGAGAGGGAAATATGACATTCAATTTCCATAACCATAAATGTCACCAATTTCATTAATTTTCATATTATATTCCAAGAAGAGAAAAAGCATATATGATAGTATCTGCGAACAGCAATTTTTATGACTAAAATAGTTCTTATGCAAAGCCACGACGGCCAGACCAGACCAGACCAGGAGATGGTTGAGCGATTGGAGCGCATCATAACCGCTCTCACCGACCTCCAGCAGCAGCAGACTGCTATGAGAGGTCAATAGGATCAGATTTTGGCACAGCAAACTGAGATAGCAGACTGGAAGACAGACATGGAGATGATGTTCGAGTAGCTTCAGATCACACATATCATCATCTCTGGACGGAACACGACAGGACCAGCATCAGTCTGTTGAGGTACAGCAGTCTCATTTTGATGATCCACATGAGGAGATACCATAGCATGAAGCAGAGGATGGAGACTATGACAGGGAGCAGGATCCTGTGGACTTTGCAGAAGAGGAGGCACCCGAGTACTCAACTATCCACAGGCACCAGTCAGTTTTCACTTCCTACCAGCGGGCCAATGTGCCCATGTTTGAGGGCACCGGAATGTCAAACCAGGCCGAGCAGTGGTTGAAGAGAGTCATGAATGAGCTGAGGATGATTCGCGTGCCACGAAACTCGTGGCTATCTTTCATGGAGTATTCACTCACAGATGACAGAGAGATAGTGGGAGGCGGTAGTTTTTGAGTTGGGACACGAGCCCACATGGGATGACTTTGAGACGAGGTTCAAATCCCACTTTTTTCTACGAAGTGGAAGGAGTCCCAATGTTGTTTGTCTGTAGAGCTTTGACAGGGACAGATGACAGCCATATATTACTTCGTATGATACACCAAGTTGTCTCGACACACTCCAGCAGCCGCCGCATTTCTAGAAGAGAATCTGGAAAAATTCATCAGAGATATACGAGAGAAGGTACAAGAGAAGCTGGCCAGATTACACACCACTTCCATCTCCGAGGCTACTGATGCAGCGGAGAAGTTTGAGGATATTCGTAAGAGATATTTTGGGAGCTCATTTAGAACGATACCTAGGCCATAGCGATCGTTTGGGTCGATACGACAATAGTTTCGGTAGCAGAATCAGCCAGTCGATTTCGATCGACAGGTTCGACATTTCCAGGCAATGCTTGCTCATCTCCACCGACTACCTTAGGAAGAGCACTTGTCAGACAGAGCACAGATTATGCTCGATCATCTGGTCGCAGCGAGCAGATAGACCCCCCGTAGGACCGACTCGGGGCTCAAACACGACCACTCTACCTACCCGATCAGTCTGATGTTACTTATGCCATGAGTGAGGACATTACCGAGCTCAGTGCCCACAGGCTTCAGGAGAGCCTCAACCACAGTCGCAGCCACAGCCAAAGGCACAATGTACAGGGAGTTTCTGTGGCAGGACTCCAACTTCAGGAGGCCGCAGAGACAGACATAGAGTGTGGCAAGGTCCAGTACCGCACCAACCAGACATGGTCAGCTACACGCAGTAATCGAGGAGTAGGCCCATTCATCAACTACTGTGGTGAAATGTATGGTCTTAGTCTTGGGCCGACCTTTCCAAGTTTTGTTTGATTCTGGAGCGATGCATTACTTCCCTGCATCGAGATTGCTAGTTTCATTTAGAAGAGTTGCAAAGACTCTATCTTCTCCATATCACATATGTGGGCTAGGTGACTAGTTGTTTATTATTCACTGATAGTCAAGCAGTTACCAGTATTGATTGACGGTCACGAGATGATCGAAGATTGTTTGTTGCTACAGCCTGATGAGAATGACTAGATTCTAGGCATGGATTGGTTATCAGCTCATCATGCTCTTGTTGATTGCTTTAAGAAGACGATTGTCTTCAGGATTCCAGATTTACTCGATTTCATCTTTGAGGGTACTTTACATTACTCCAAAATGGAGTACATCTCAGTTTTGCGAGCTCAGAGACTTGTTGATCAGGGATGTGATTCCTATATAGCATTTGTCAGAGAGATATCCGATCATGAGCCGATGGTACAGGACATTAGAGTAGTATAAGATTATCCAGATGTTTTCATGATGAGTTACCAGGATTATCTCCTGAGAGAGAGATTGAGTTCGAAATCACATTATTACACGATACACAGCTGATCTCTATGGCATCATATCGTATAGCCCCAGCTAAGTTGAGAGAGCTGAAGGTGCAGTTGCAGGAGTTGCTTGACTTGAGATTTGTGAGGCCGAACACTCCACCTTGGTGTGCTCCAGTTTTATTTGTCAGGAAGAAGGATGGATCGATGAGATTATGCATCGACTACCGGCAGCTGAACAAGAGAACGGTGAAGAACCATTATACTTTGTCGTGAATCGATGATTTGTTCGACCAGCAGGTGGGATCTTCAGTGTCCTCGGAGATCGATCTTCGTTTGGACTATCATCGGCTGAGGATTCGAGAGTCCGATATTACAAAGACAACTTTCAGGACTCGCTATCGACACTACGAGTTTGTGGTGATGCTGTTTAAGCTCACGAATACACCTGCAGCATTCATAGATATGAAGAATCGGATTTTCCGTCGTACTTGGACAAGTTTGTGGTGGTATTTACTGATGATGTGTTGATATATTAACGAAATGAATGGGATCATGCGAATTATCTAAGGACTGTCCTAGATACATTGTAAGAGCACAAGTTATATGCCAAGCTGAGCAAGTGTGTGTTTTGGTTATCCCATGTCTCATTTCTTGGGCATGTCATTTCTGAAGCAGGTATCGCAGTTGATCCTGCAAAAATCGAAGCAGTCATGTCTTGGGAAGAGCCCACGACAGTCCCTCAAATTTGAAGACTCCTCGGATTAGCGGGTTATAACAGATGCTTTGTCAGCAGATTTTCTCGAGTTGTTCGCCCTCTAACACGATTGAGACAGAAGGGAGTTCCATTCATTTGGAATGATTCATACGAGCATGCCTTCAGGACACTGAAAGAGATTGACATCGGCCCCCATTCTTGCACTTCCTTCAGGAACGCAGGACTATGCACTATACACAAATGCCTCAAGGTCTAGGAGTTGTATAACAGCAAAGAGGTCGTGTGATTGCTTACACTTCACGACAGCTGAAACCGCATGAGCGGAATTACCTTACCCATGACTTGGAGTTGGCAGCAGTTGTCTTCGCTTTGAAGATATTGCGCAACTATCTTTATGCGGTAAACTTTGATAATTTCACTGATCACAAGAGCTTGAAGTACATATTTGATCAGAAGGAGCTAACCGTGAGACAGCGTAGGTGGCTCGAGCTATTGAAGGATTACGATTGCACGATCTCTTACCACACTGGTAAGGAAAACATTGTAGCATATGCGCTTAACAGGAGAGCTCATGCAGAAGGTACGGCAAACTAGCTATACACGTGAGATACGCTCGCAGCTTTGATTGATTGGCATCCTCAGGGGAGTACATCCATATCTACTGTCATGCTTCCACAATTCAGCAGTTTGTGGGATCGCATCATCAAAAGCCAGAAGACATATCCTTGGATTTGAGATAGATACATGTGTGCCGTCAAAGATGAGGTTAATGATTTTGTTGTGACAGAGTCCATTTTACGAAAGGCTGGCCGAGTTGTTGTGCCCAACGATGAGCAGTTACGCAGTGACATTCTTGATGAGGCACACAACTCACGGTTCTATCCATCTTGGCAGCACGAAAATGTATCGTGATTTGTGTCAACATTTCTGGTGGGATAGAATGAAGCGCGATGTGGCTCACCATATTAGCAGATGCATGACCTGTTAGATGGTCAAGGCAGAACACATGAGACCACCAGAATTACTGCAATTTTCCCTCATTCTCGAGTGGAAGTGGGAGAGTATTTCTACGGATTTTGTCACAAGATTGCTGAAGACACCAGGTGTCCATGACTATTTGGGTTGTTGTTGAAGGTTAACCAAGTCAGACCATTTCATACATGTCAGCATGACTTACACTCTATCCAGATTGGATGCATTATATGTGCAGAACATTATCAGATTTCATGGTATACCACGCGAGGTGGGGTCTGACAAGGACTCATGATTTCAACGCACTATTGGCACAAATCCATATCACAGACATAGATGAAGATGAGTTATGCATAAGCAGATCGATGGATAAAGTGAGCGCACTATTCAGATGCTTAAGGATTTACTTCGCGCATGCACTTTAGACTGGAAAGGATCCTGTAAGGACCATCTGCCTTTGGTTGAATTTACGTACAACAACAGTTATCATTCAAGTATCGACATGGCACCATTTGAAGCCCTATACAGACGGAGATGTCGCACACCCTTCAGTTGGCGTGAGGTAGGTGATCATACTCTCTATTCTGTAGATCTCTTGCAGGAGACTGCGAGAACTATTGATCTTGTGAGGCGGAAGCTTCTGACGGCACAAAGTCGCCAAAAGATCTATGCAGACAGTTGGAGGAGGGATTTTGAGTTTTAGGTATCCAATCCCCTTCTCTTACTCCTTTTGTAATATGACTTAATAGGGTTTAGCTTAATCTAAACAAATTTCCTGTAAATACAAGTTGGAGATTGGGTATTCCTCCGAGTACCTCGCATGAAGGGAATACAGAGATTTGACGTTCATGGCAAGATGGCGCCACGATATGTTGGTCCGTTCGAGATCCTGGCTAAAGTGGGGAAGGTGACTTATCGAGTAGCTCTTCCTCCACACATTTCAGGCATCCACGATGTATTTCATGTATCCAACCTAAGGAAGCATGTGCGCGACCCTTAACACGTTACCAATTACGAGAATCTTCAAGTGGAGTCAGATTTGCCATATGAAGAGAGGCCAGTGCAGATACTAGACAGTGCTGTAAAGAAGCTTCGCAACAAGAAAATTCCATTGGTCAAGGTGTTGTAACACCGATGTAGCATTAAAGAAGCGATGTAAGAGACCGAAGCCGACATGCGGGAATGATACAGGTAATCATTAAAACAAGCTCATGTGATTGCATACATGTCAAAGAGATGGCTTGTTTTCCCTTTGAGGTTTTATGAGTTCAAAACTCTTTGAGGTTTTTATGAACAGATGAAATCCAAACAAGATACATAGTGACCTTGACTCGAGTCTCGATGACGAGACTCCCTTTGAGGTTTTTATATATTAGGAGGAGGTGGTTGACGATGGGGGGAGGGGGGAGGAGGTGGTGGTTAGTGTGAGGGGAGGGATGGGGTTGTAGAAGGAAGGAGGATACTTTTCTTTTTTTAGTTTGGTTAATCCTAGCAGTTAGATCGTGGATTGGTTAGATTAACTTAGTTATATGGTCGAATTAATGAACTAAACTAACAGAAGGTTATTGGTGTGTAAAATGAAGTATTTATTCAGGATCAAGTACGTAATTCGGGATTATAGAGGGTTTATGGGATAATTACGAAATTACTCAGGGATATGGATGTAAATATCCCTATAAAAAGGGGGAGAGAAAAAAGTAGAGGGCATAACAAATGAACAAACAAAAAAGGAGGCCAACAAGGTTGCCGAAGTCGGCAATTGGTACTTGGTCGGCAGGGTCACTGACTAAGGATTAATCGGCAGTCGGGAGAGTAATCGGATTTAGTCGGGCACTAGTCGGTTTTGATTTTTTAATTATTTTTAATATATAAATCAAATTTTAATACATATACTATCATTTATCTTCATCCACCTTGGGACATGCAGCCATGTTGCCTCTACGGTGTGCTAGATGTTGCTTGAACCTGTACACACCCCCTTTGACAACCTTCTTGCACAATCTGCAAGTAACTGCATTCAGATCTGTACGGTTCGAAAGATAACCATATTGCCATGCAGGATCAATTGATCCTGGCGGCACGTGAAAAGACGAGTCGCTACCAGAAGCGACGTTCGCGGGAGGTGTATCCATCTACATAGTCACAAACTCACAAATTACCAATCATCAAACACAAGTATCTAAATTAACAACAAGTATCTAAATTAACTAACCATTTGGAATAACAAAAAAAATCAACCTAAGAAAAACAAAAAAAAGATGAAAACCTAACCAAACATTGTTATTGGCTAACAAGTAACAATAACATATTAACATCTAAGTTCAACATCATCAACCTACGCAAATCTAAGCAACAACATGCCAACTTCTAAGATCAACCTAAGCAAAAAAATTTGAAGAAAAGATAATCTAACATTATTATTTCACATTTGCTAACAATATCACATTAACATATCAACCTATGAAAAAGTAGAAGAGAAAACGAAATATAAGCCAAAATAAAAAAAAAGCTAACCTACAAGTGCGGGCGGCGAGGTGCAGGAGGCATGGGGGCGACGAGGCGCTGGAGGCGTGGGGCTGGCGAGGCGTTGGAGCTTGGAGGCGGCAGGGGCGGCGAGGCCTGAAGGCGGTGCCAGCGAGCGACGACTCAGTGGCGCGGGGTCAGGGCGCTAGGATATCGAGAGAGGGGTCGGGGGGTCGAGGGTATAGGGTTGTCGAGACTGGAGGGTTACTGTCTAACAGTAACCCTCAAGTCATTACGAAGAGAGTAATCGGATCTGATCGCGGATCCTATATGCAGATATCGACCGACTAATCGGCCGCCTAGACCGACTATACGCCCGCCTAGTCCGGCTCGAGCGACTATAGGCCGACTTGGCCTATTCAAGTCAGGCACCCCCCGAGTCGCATAGTCGAGCCGACTAGTCGACCTAGTCGGCCGACTTTTGCGACAGTGGAGGCCAAGTTTATTTTAGCCCAACAATGGTACCCATCTTTGATTTGGTCGACTCTGAGTTTTCATGCGATCCATAGGAACTCCAACATAGAGATCCCATTCTATATGCCATTGTATGGGGTTTTCATGCGGTTTCATAAGGACTCCAAAGTAGAGATCTCATTCTCTGAGCCAATACGGGAGAGACTCGGTTTTCCAATGAGGAGACTTTCAGACTCCGTTCTCCATCAACTGTGGACTTCAACGAGGATGTTTTCAAGATTTTTCCTAGTTCGGCCCTTCAGAGAGATGAAGCAGTTGCGGGGCAGAGTTCTCAAGGTGGAGACTCATTCCAATTTCAACGACTTTGACAGACACAGTACAGACACATGTTCTCCAACGATGAGACCGGGTTCAACTCACACTTCAGCCATATTGTTCCTCCTCACCTGCACGGCATGAGAAGCAACGTCCTCGACAGCAATCTACAGTAGAGTATGCGTTGAGTTGATATTGTTTGTAGTGCCTTGTATTGTGAGTTTAGTATTTTTGTCTATGTGTCCAAGCTGAGCATTGCATGCTCCGGCTAGATGGGAGTGTTGGAGTATATGAGTCATGTGTATATGAGTATTTGGATCCTTACAGGGTCCAAGTACCACATTCAGGGGTTTAGTCCCACATCTACGATTTGTGGGACTTGGAGACTCAATGGGGGCTATATAAGAAGCCCGACACACATTGTATCAGATGTGAAAGTTCAATAAAAATATCAGTCCTTTGAGGCGTTCTCCCGTGGTTTCATCCCGCTCCTCACGGAGTAGGATTCCACATAAAAACCACGGTGTTCTCTACGTTTTATTCTTTATCTCTGATATTATGCTTCCGCATTCTCGATTTCTAACCTTAAATATTAACAATACGTTGATTGTGTAGTATCCTAACAATTCCCTTTCATTTGGGCTTAAGTATTCTATTAAGCTCAGGCTCTCCTTTTTCACCTCATTGAATGAGATAACAATAAGATAAAAGTAGACAGTACCTGTCTGATTTGAACAAATTCCTAATCGAACTGGATGTCTTCTTTTGACCATTATTCTTTTATTAAAAAATTAAAAAAATATTCAAACATGCTGCAATATTAGCACATAAGAAATAAAGGAGTCGTTATAAACAAATTATACAAAGATACGGCTCTACAACATTGACAGCAATATAGTGGTTTTGTACTTATTAATATCCATGCCTACAAAATCACAAAGTAAAGAACTTATATACCAAGAGAAGCCTCCACACATGTGGACGTAGATACGAGGGTACGCCATTCCAAGCCAATTCACGCAAGTTGTCTACAAAATAAAATGGAGGATAATGAAGAGAATTAGTTCTTGTATTATAGCCAAATTGCATAAGAAAATAAACTTGGTAAACCTCAACAAAAATAGTAATGCGATTTTGTTGACGCATATTTAGTTATTGTGTCTCTTTGCTATTTTATTTTCTTGTTATTCTCTTTATGTAATTTACCCATAGGCTACTCTCCTATATAAGAGAGCCTAGGGCTATGGAATAAACAACTCATTCACGTTTCCCAACATGGTATCAGAGCGACGGTCCTAGACCGGAGTTCTCGAAACCCTAACCCTAACCCCACCCGCCGGCCTCTCTCTCCCTCTCTCTCTCTCTCTACTCGGCGCCGCCGGCAGTCTTCTCCGACCTTCGTCTCCGGCCTGCGGTGCCCTAGCGTGCCTCGCGCATTGCGCGCGCCTCACGCATCACGCGTGCCTCGCGCAGAGTGCGTTTCACGCCTAACGCGCATCTGCGCGCATCTCGCGCACCTTCTCTGTGCGATCTGTGCGCGATCTGTGCGCACCTTCTCTCGCTGTGCATCTGCGCTCTTCTCAGCGCACCTTCTGTGCGCGATCTTCTCAGCGCACCTGCGCCTCGCACTGTGCGTCAGCGCACCAGTGCATCTGCACCAACGTGCGCCAGTGCACGCACGTGATAGCGCCAGTTGCGCGCCTGCCTGATCTTCCTCGCTTCATCCAGTTGCGTGCGTGCGTGCTTTCTGCACGTGCCTGCGTTCCCCAAAGCCCTAAGACTCTAGGGCACAGATCTTGATATACATGGGGTTAGTTGCCTGACGTCTACACACGCAACTAATCCCGTCTATGTCATTGTAGACGAAGATTGTTATCTCTTGGTCACTCCAGTTTTCCATCTCTAGTATGTCAGAAAGCAAGGCTGATATCCCATCTATGGGCGCATTTCGTGGTCCAGCGCCCATTGTCAAGATGGATGGTACAAACTATGAACTGTGGGCAATGCAGTTCATGAGTATGATGAAGTCTACGGGTAAGAAGCATATTCTTACCGAGCCCGAGCCTGCAGAGAAGACTGGAGTTCATGCCTCATGGGAGGCCGACGATGCATATGCCAAGGTGTGGCTATCTGGCACATTGGCTATTGAGATTGCCAATGACATTCTACATCAACCCACAGCCAAAGACATGTGGGATATCCTGGCAGCGACATATTCTCAGGCGAAGAATGAGACGAAGATCCTGCAACTACAACATGATATCTTCACAATAAAGCAGAACGGCCGCCCCTTACATTCTCTCTATACATCATTGAGAGGAATGTTTGAGAAGCTTTATAGCTTCATGCCTCTCACCGCCACACCAGAACAGCAGAAGACATACAGGAATGCGACGATGGTGGGTGTGTTTCTCGCTGCACTCGATCCAGAGTATGAGGCAGCACGTTCACAGATTTTGACGGACTCGACTATTCCTCCCATGGAGGAAGCTTTTCACAGATTGAGCAGGATCACAGTACCTTCAGCAGCTGCGAGTCAGAATCCCTCAGCCATGGCGGCCAATAGAGGCCGTGGTTTTCATCAACAGGGCCGTGGACGCACTCCCCGTGGAAGGGGTGGCCGCGCTAGGCCAACATGCTCATATTGTCACCGAGTCGGACATACTGAAGATACATGCTACTCAAAGCATGGATTTCCTGCATCCGCACGAGCAGCTGAGCAGATAGAGCCCCCGTCTGTTGCCACACTGGATCAACGATTTGATGACCTAGTTGCCCGCCTCAGGGGCATTATTCCACCATCTGGTCCAGCACCGACTGCAGAAAACCATACTGATACTGCTGCTTCCGCCTCGGCGTCTACTAGTACTTCAGGTAGTCCACTTGCACTCCACTGTAGTAGATCTGATACACTGCCATGGATCATGGACTCCGGCGCTACACATCATCTATGTGGCGACCAGAGCCTACTTACAGGATACACCCAGATTCCTCCAGGACGAACAGTAGTCATTGCCAATGGCACGCATTCTCCGATCACGGGTCAGGGGGAGATCAGACTGACGTCTTCTATGCAGCTCAAGAATGTTTTACATGCACCGCATTTTTCTATGAATCTGTTGTCAATTAGTCAGATTACGAAGGATCTCCATTGTCGAGCTATTTTTGATTCATCTTCATTGATTTTTCAGGACATCCGTACGGGCAACATGATTGGTCATGGCTATGAGCAAGGAGGCCTTTATCGTCTGAACCAGACCCCGTTTGCCGGAATCACAGCTTCTCCCGCAGAACAAGTATCTTCTCTCCTGTGGCATCTGCGTCTTGGTCATCTACCGCTTCAGAAGTTGCGTCTTGTCTTACCTTATAGTCTTTCTCACACACCTATCCAGTGTGAGGCGTGTCAGTTGGGAAAACATCACAGGTCATCCTTTCCCAGTAGTCAAGGTCGGAGTAGTAACTCCAAGTTTGAGTTGTTTCATGTCGATGTCTGGGGTCCAAGTCGTGTTCCCGATCATCAGGGGCACAGGTTTTATATTGTATTTGTGGATGATTTCTCTAGAGCATCATGGGTATTTCTAATGAAAAATAAGTCTGAAGCTGGAAATATTATTACTCAATTTCTAAATGAGATTCAGAATGTTTTTTCCACAACTGTCAAAATTATGAGAAGTGGCAATGCCTTAGAGTTATGCACCAACAATCTAGCTAACTACTACTCATCTAAAGGAATTGTTCACCAAACATCCTGTGCCCATACGTCTCAACAAAATGGGGTTGCAGAAAGAAAACATCGTCACCTTCTTGATGTCACAAGGTCACTTCTCATTCAGAGTCATGTTCCGTATTCCTACTAGGGTGATGCAGTCCTTACTGCATGTTATCTTATAAATCGTATGCCCTCATCTGTCTTGAATGAACAGGTTCCTTTCTCACTTATTTATCCCGACAAGGATCTGTTTACTCTTACCCCTCGTGTGTTTGGGTCAGTCGCATTTGTCCATCAGTTGTCGCCCGATTCTGACAAGCTCTCTCCTAGGGCTGTCAAGTGTGTCTTTGTGGGGTACTCCAGAACTCAAAAGGGGTACAAGTGTTTTGACCCTGTGCGTCGGCGGTATATGATCAGTGTAGATGTTACATTCTTTGAATCCATTATGTATTTTTCAGAATCCGGTAACATGCAGCCACCACCTATATCCCCTGATACGGTATTCATGGCACCACCAACATCACAACCGCCACCAACATCTCCACCACCACCACCACCGCCACCACCACCGCCATCAATAGTATCCCCGTTACCATTCCATTACACCCGGAGGCCGAATCAAGCTCATGGTCCTGACCAGTCAACTAGCTCGCCTATGGTATGTAATGAAAATATTAATGTTGATGGATCTGACGACATTTCTCAGCAGGATGCATTACAGGAGCATGGTGATACCACAGAGGATCTGGATGTTCCAATCGCTCTACGCAAGCCGAAGAGAAGCTGTGCCAAGTATCCAGTATCAGCAGCGGTGTCGTTTGAGAGGCTATCTGGACCATTCAGGACATTTGCATTGGCACTTTCAGCTACAGATATTCCACGGAACCACCATGAGGCTTTGCAGGATTCTCGATGGCGGCTAGCAATGGAGGAAGAGATGGCGGCACTTCAGTCTAGAGGAACATGGAGCTTGGTTACTATACCTCCAGATGTCAACCCAGTGAGTTGCAAGTGGGTGTTTACAGTGAAACATAATGCAGATGGCTCCATTGACAGGTACAAGGCACGCCTAGTTGCAAGGGGATTCACACAGACATATGGGGTAGATTACCTTGATACGTTCTCCCCGGTGGCTCGCCATTCCCCTCTGCGGATCCTCTTATCAGTTGCAGTTACTAGAGACTGGCCACTCTATCAACTGGATGTGAAGAATGCCTTTCTGTATGGCGACCTGCAGGAGGAAGTCTACATGCAACAGCCACCAGGTTTTGCTGTTGAGGGGGAGTGTTCCAAGGTTTGCATATTACATAAGGCTATCTATGGCCTTAAGCAGAGCCCCAGAGCATGGTTCCAGAAGCTGTCAGACCTCTTTGAGAAACAAGGATATAAACGCTCCAATGCTGATCATTCCTTATTTGTACAGAAGACGGCAAGAGGTATTGTTGTAATCATGGTTTATGTTGACGATATCTTGATTACAGGTGATGATGACCAGGGGATTAAGCAGGCAAAGGAAAGGCTGGGGACCGAGTTTGTCACCAAGGACTTGGGAGTCCTTAGATATTTTCTGGGGCTGGAGTTTGCCAGAAATCCGTATGGATTAGTCATGACACAGAGGAAGTATGTCACAGATCTATTGAGTGAGACAGGTATGCTAGGGTGTCGACCTGCTACGACACCAATGGACCCTAGCATGAAGCTGTATGATGATGACACAGAGGAGGTTGACAGGAGAAGATACAGAGAACTGGTAGGCAAATTGTTATATGTCACGATCACTAGGCCAGATATATTATTTGCAGTGAGCCGTGTGAGCCAGTTCATGGAGCAGCCACGCCAGGTGCATATGGATGCAATACACATGATACTTAGATATCTCAAATCTTCTCCAGGTAAAGGTCTGCTATTCAAGAAAGGAAAGGGGATTTCTGTCTCAGCATGCGCAGATGCAGACTATGCAGGATGTCCTAAGGATAGGAAGTCCACCTCAGGGTATGCTGTCTATGTTGGAGATGCCCTTGTCTCATGGAGGAGCAAGAAGCAAACTGTGGTAGCTAGATCCAGTGATGAATCCGAATATAGAGCTATGGCCCAGGCTACTACAGAGATGATGTGGGTAAAAGCGGTGCTGACAGATTTATGCTTAGATATACCACTTCCTATGAACTTGGAGTGTGATAATCAGGCTGCTTTGTTCATTGCAAACAATCCTGCATTCCATGAACGGACCAAGCATATCGAGGTGGATTGTCACTTCATACGTGATATGATTCAGAAAGGATTCATTGCCACATCCCATGTTACTTCAGAGAACCAGACTGCAGATATATTTACCAAGGCATTGTTACGTGGCCCATTTCAGAAGTGTGCTTCCAAGCTGAGCATGATTGACATCTATGCTCCATCTTGAGGGGGAGTGTTGACGCATATTTAGTTATTGTGTCTCTTTGCTATTTTATTTTCTTGTTATTCTCTTTATGTAATTTACCCATAGGCTACTCTCCTATATAAGAGAGCCTAGGGCTATGGAATAAACAACTCATTCACGTTTCCCAACAGATTTAAAACAAAAGAAAAGCGCATATATATTATTAAAGAGATATCTTGAAATTTTACCACTCCCTTCTCAATAAGCAGGGTGCCCTTTCAAATATAGTATTTTGTTTTGATTTAATTTTAATTTTTAACTAGATTCTCTTTGAATCAATAGGAGTTTATTGGGGCTTTATTTTTACTATCAAGTTGTAAGGTTATATACAGGGCCTTAGGAGGTCTTGTTTGGCATACAAGAAATTAGTGTTAACGCATATAGTAGTGTCTGTATCCTTTCGCTATTTTTATTTTCAGTTGTATGCTTTATGTAATTTACCCATAGGCTACTCTCCTATATAAGAGAGCCTAGGGCTTATGGAATAAACAACTTGCTCATTTTTCCCAACATGGTATCAGAGCAACGGTCCTAGATCGGAGTTCTCGAAACCCTAACCCTAACCCTGCGCATCGCTCTTGTGCGCGCTGCTTCGGTGCTTCCTCTCATCGCGGAGCGTCCTCTCTTCGCCTGCGCGTAGCATGCGCTGTGCTGCGGTGCGGTAGCGTGCGGTGCTCCAGCGCTACCGTGCGGTAGCGTGCTGCGCGGTGCTCCTATAGCGTTGCGCGTGTTCCCTATCCCCTGCGCGCCACTCCAGCGCATATCAGCGCCACCCCAGCGCGCTAACCAGTGCGCACATCGTGCATCAGTGCACCAGTGCGCCTACTTCTCCCGGTCGACTGTACGGGGGCACATGCTAAGCCCTAAAGTGAGCACTTTCGTCTACATGGGTTTAGTTGCTTGAGGTCTACACGTGCAACTAAACCCGTCTATGTCATTGTAGACAAATCACATATTTTGTCAATCGTTCCAGTCTTCAGTATCCAGTATGTCAGAAAGCAAGGCAGATATCCCATCTATTGGCGCATTTCGTGGTCCAGCGCCTATTGTAAATATGGACGGTACCAACTATGAACTGTGGGCAATGCAGTTCATGAGCATGATGAAGTCAACGGGTAAGAAGCACATTCTTACCGAACCAGAGCCTGCTGAGAAGACTGGAACCAATGCCTCTTGGGAGGCTGATGACGCATATGCCAAGGTTTGGCTATCTGGCACGTTGGGAATTGAGATTGCCAATGACATTCTACATCAACCCACAGCGAAGGATATGTGGGACATTCTGGCGGCTACATATTCACAGGCGAAGAACGAGACAAAGATTCTGCAACTTCAGCATGATATATTCACTATCAAGCAGAATGGTCGTCCTCTACATTCCCTCTATACATCACTGAGAGGGATGTTTGAGAAGCTCTACAGCTTCATGCCCTTGACAGTCATGCCAGAACAACAGAAGACATACAGGAATGCGACTATGGTGGGTGTGTTCCTGGCTGCACTTGATCCAGAATATGAGGCGGCACGATCACAGATTTTGGCTGACTCCACTATTCCTCCCATGGAGGAAGCTTTCCATAGACTGAGTCGGATCACAGTTCCATCCACGGCTACGAATCCGAATACTTCAGCCATGGCAGCCAACAGGGTTCGTGGATTTCATCACCAGAGTCGTGGAAGTGGACCATGTGGAAGAGGTGGCCGCACTAGGCCAACATGTACCTACTGTCACCGTGTTGGACATAATGAAGACACATGCTACTCGAAGCATGGATTTCCTGCATCTGCACGGGTTGCTGAGCAGATAGAGCCTCCATCTGCTGCTACTTTGGATCAACGGTTCGACAATCTAGTTGCCCATCTGAGGGGCATTATTCCACCATCTGGTCCAGCACCGACTACGGAGAGTCAATCTGATGTCGTTGCTTCTGCCTCTGCGTCTACTAGTGCTTCAGGTAGTATACTTGCATTCACCAGTAGTAGATCAGATACATTACCATGGATTATGGACTCGGGCGCTACACATCACCTATGTGGCGACCAGAGTTTACTTACAGGATACACTCAGATTCCTCCAGGCCGAACAGTAGTAATTGCCAATGGTACACATTCCCCCATCACTGATGAGGAGGAGATTAGATTGACATCTTCTATGCAGCTCAAGAATGTGCTACATGCACCTGATTTTTCAATGAATTTGTTGTCAATTAGTCAGATTACGAAGGATCTACATTGTCGGGCAATTTTTGATCCATCTTCTTTGATTTTTCAGGACATCCATACGGGCAACGTGATTGGTCGTGGCTATGAGCAAGGAGGTCTCTACCGCCTGAATCAGACCCTATTTGCTGGAACCTCATCCCTTCCCACTGGACAAGTATCTACTTTATTGTGGCATCTGCGCTTTGGCCATTTACCGCTTCAGAAGTTGAGTCACGTGTTACCTTATAGTCTTCCTCACACACCTATTCAATGTGAGGCGTGTCAGTTAGGAAAGCATCACAGGTCGTCCTTTCCCAGTCGTCCAGGTCGGAGTAGTACCTCCAAGTTCGAGTTATTTCATATTGATGTCTGGGGACCGAGTCGTGTACCTGATCATCAGAGACACATATTTTATATAGTATTTGTGGATGATTTTTCTAGAGTGTCATGGGTGTTTTTGATGAAAAATAAGTCTAAAGCAGGAAATATCATTATCCATTTTCTGAATGAAATACAAAATATTTTCTCCACATCTGTGAAGTTTGTGAGAAGTGATAATGCCTTAGAATTGTGCACCAATGTTCTTGCCAATTATTACTCCTCAAAAGGGATTGTTCACCAAACATCTTGTGCTCACAACTTGGGGATTCTTTTCTTTTATTATTATTTTTTGTTCCTTCCAGGAGATGGTGACAGCCAGTCATCGTGGTTCCGACGGTAGTCATGTTCCCTACTCTTACTGGGGTGATGCAGTTCTCACTGCATGTTACCTAATCAATCGTATGCCTTCTTCTGTCTTGAATGAACAGATTCCGTTTTCCCTCATCCATCCTGGGAAGGATCTGTTCACTCTCACTGCTCGTGTGTTTGGTTCGGTTGCCTTTGTCCATCAGTTGTCGCCTGGTACTGACAAGCTCTCTCCTAGGGCTGTCAAATGTGTTTTCGTTGGGTACTCCAGAACTCAAAAGGGGTACAAGTGTTTTGATCCCCTGCATCGGCGGTATATAGTCAGTGCAGATGTTACATTTTTTGAATCTGTTATGTATTTTTCAGCCTCGGGAGACAAGCAGCTACCACCTCCATCTACTGATGCCATATACATGACACCACCACCTCAAATGCCGTCATCAACACCACCAACACCATCACCGCCACCGCCACCACCACATATACCTATCTCACCGCTACCGTTCCATTATACCTGCAGGCCTCCTCCCGCTCATAGTCATGACTCGTCTCCTAGCTCGCCTATGGTATGTAATGAAAATAATTTCTATTGATGGATGTGACAACATTTCTGAGCAGGATATGTTGCAGGGGCCAGATGAGGCTACAGCAGATTTAGATGTTCCCATTGCTCTACGCAAATCAAAGAGGAGCTGTGTTACATATCCATTGTCAGCATGTGTGTCTTTTGAGAGATTATCTGGAGATTTCAGGACATTTGTGGTGGCACTGTCAGTTGTAGATATTCCACGAAGTCATCAAGATGCTCTGCAGGATAGTAGATGGCGGCTAGGAATGGAGGAAGAAATGGCGGCACTTCAGTCCAGAGGAACTTGGAGTTTGGTTCCTATACCTCCAGATGTGAACCCGATGAGCTGTAAGTGGGTGTTTACAGTGAAGCACAATGCAGACGGCTCTACTGATAGGTACAAGGCACGTCTTGTTGCACGTGGCTTTACACAGACATACGGGGTGGATTACCTTGACACATTCTCGCCTGTGGCCCGTCATTCCACTCTCCGAATCTTGTTGTCTTGCAGTTGCTAGAGACTGGCCGCTCTATCAGCTGGACGTGAAGAACGCATTCTTATATGGAGATTTGCAGGAGGAAGTCTATATGCAACACCACCCGATTTTGCTGTTGAGGGGGAGTGTTCCAAGGTATGCAGATTACATAAGGCTATCTATGGCCTTAAGCAGAGCCCCAGAGCATGATTTCAGAAACTCTCAGACCTCTTTGAGAAACAAGGATACAAACGCTCCAATGCTGATCATTCCTTGTTTGTACAGAAGACTGCTAGAGGTATTATTGCAATTATGGTTTATGTAGATGATATCTTGATCACAGGAGATGATGAGTAGGGCATAAAGCAGGCGAAAGAAATGCTGGGAAGCGAATTTATCACTAAGGATCTTGGTGTTCTTAGATATTTTCTGGGGCTGGAATTTGCTAGAAATCCATATGGGTTAGTAATGTCACAAAGGAAATATGTTACAGATCTGTTGACTGAAACAGGTATGCTTGGGTGTCGACCTGCTACGACACCAATGGATCCCAGCATGAAGCTCTATGATGATGACACAGAGGAGGTGGACAGGAGAAGATACAGAGAACTGGTAGGCAAACTGTTGTATGTCACGATAACTAGACCAGATATATTATTCGCAGTGAGTCGTGTGAGCCAGTTCATGGAGCAACCATGCCAGGTTCATATGGATGCAATACATATGATTCTTAGATATCTCAAATCATCTCCAGGTGCAGGTCTGCTATTCAAGAAAGGAAAGGGGATTTCTATCTCAGCATGTGCGGATGCAGACTATGCAGGATGTCCCAAGGACAGGAAGTCCACCTCAGAGTATGCCGTCTATGTTGGAGATGCCCTAGTCTCATGGAGAAGCAAGAAACAGACGGTGGTAGCTAGATCTAGTGCTGAATCCGAATATAGGGCTATGGCCCAGGCTACTACAGAAATGATGTGGGTGAAAGCTGTACTTACAGACCTATGTTTAGATGTAACACTTCCTATGAACTTGGAATGTGATAATCAGGCAGCCTTGTTCATTGCAAACAACCCAGCATTCCATGAGCGGACCAAGCACATTAAGGTTGACTGCCACTTCATACGTGACATGATTCAGAAGGGGTTCATTGCTACGTCTCATGTTACCTCAGAGAATCAGACTGCGGATATATTCGCCAAAGCATTACTACGAGGCCCATTCCAGAAGTGTGCGTCCAAGCTGGGCATGATTGATATCTATGCTCCATCTTGAGGGGGAGTGTCAACGCATATAGTACTGTCTGTATCCCTTCGCTATTTGTATTTTCAGTTGTATGCTTTATGTAATTTACCCATAGGCTACTCTCCTATATAAGAGAGCCTAGGGCTTATGGAATAAACAACTTGCTCATTTTTCCCAACAATTAGAAATGACCGGTTCCAATCCCCTTCCCCCCTTCTGTCTCACGTGCTGCCCACTCTCCCTTCTATCCCTTTTCATCATCTCCTCTCTTCCTTCCCCATGATACCATTGCACATCCCCTCTCCACCCACCACCAAACTCTTCTCCTTTCTATTTACTTCCCAAGTCATTCCCCTGTGGTCCACTCTTTCTTCATCCAGTGTCCCCAACCACCAATGTTCCCCACAACCTCTGCCACAAAACAAGGAACCCCACTACACGTCCCAACTGTCATTGGTCGACGATCAATGTCTGGATATCGTGCAGCACCATCGCTGTCAATTCCAGCCTATGGGCAATGCATCACCACCACTTGACCTCAGCAGAGATGGTGTCCCTCTGATCAACACCAACTGAATCATGACGAACTAACTCCAGCAGCAGCATCGTCATTCTCGCAAACTCCTGCAATTCATTCTCAATCATGATACTATCGATCACAATCACAGGGGCCTCTGGGTTTGCAGCAAGTGTTATCGGAGAACCTGAAGATCCTAAAGGAAAAAAAGAAAAAAGAAAATCACTCACGGTCGATGCACCTCTCCAATATCATCTTTCTCAAACCTAAGTGCAGAACGTAATTGGTGATATGATAGTGAAACTAATTAGGGGAATGAGAAGAAAAATTGCAATCGAATGCTGCCTTGAAGTCTGAAATTCAACCAGAAGTGTGATAGTTCCAAATGCAAATCACATCATCGATTCCTGATGTCATATTCCTATAATGATAGCTCAGATGGTAGTCACTAGATACACAAATCTCCGCCATCCAAAAGCTCTGATGGGTAAAAAAACAAGAAAAAATCAGCACTGCATGATAATGAGAGCTGGGATCGAGAAATTTACATGTGGGCACCTCCTTGTTGTCGCACCCTCTTTTTTCTCAAAAAAAAAGAGAGTTAGGATTGTGACACCTAGAAAAACTCCATGTTCTAGGGATGTTGCCAAATCCAGATGAATGCCTTGATTAACTCGACAATATTAACCATTTCTTCGAAAGAAGGAATTCGTTAAACCATTACAAGGTCGAGTTTGTGACCCTCAAAATGAAGGGATGTGCATTCTTATGGCAAAACCATTACAAGAATGCCTTCATGAGAAAAGAGAAAAGATTTGGATGTGGACAAAGATGAAGATAAATCTTCAAGAGAACCTTCTGCCATTAGAATATTGACAGAATTGATACTGTCAGTTGCATGCTTTACATCATGGCACAAAATCTATTCAGTTGCATGCATTACATTATGGTACAAAATCTATTCAGGACAAGACCAAAGTGTTCCAAGTTTTACTGGCTCCGAATAATCTAAATGAAGTCGGTGAATTCAAGACCTAATATATCTACAATTCAAAGCCCATCATCCAAGATGAGACTTACATAAGGGAGTGTCTGTTGACAGTGCCTTTGATTGCGCCATGGAAGTAGAGACCAAGATTCCATGAGGATACACAAGCAAGGTGCCTCTGATGACAACCCCTATTTAAGACGACTTCATAAGCATTCCCAGTTGAAATTGGTTTCATGGTAACTCCTCTCAACTGAAACCAATTCGCATCGGTATTTACTACATCGAGATCATCTGCACCATGTGTACACAGTGCCAACCCCGTCGCAGGAGTCATTGGGTGAGGACAGCAAGCCGAACTGAATCATGCTTTCAATGTCTACAATCTGACATTTTGGAGCCAATTCTCCGAATGTCGGTGTAACTGGTGTTGCCAAAGTCAATGAACCTGCAGAGATGCCATCGTCCGCGAGAGATTACAACTTAAATCCAGTGGCCCAATCTGAGAATAAGTACAAAGGCTTTGAAGTTGAGAGAAAAATCAACATTACCTTACCCACCATCGAGGACGGCGAATCCTAATCCATCGATCGCTACACCCAACAACCTCATGTCAGATTCTCGAGCCTCCACCTTACTTATGGCTCATTCTTTCAACGTCGAGCAATCTCACCCGAGAGATTTTTGAAACGCATGGGAGATAATGCAATTTGAAGCAAAAGAATGGGGCCAAGGTTGCAAAAGTCGGTAGTCGGTACTCGGTCGGCTGGGTCACTGACTAAGGATTAATCGGCAGTCGGGCGACTAATCGGATTTAGTCGGACTTTAATCAGCTTTGAATTTTATGATTATTTTAAATATATAACTCATTTTTATACATATATTTAGATAGATTTTGTACATTTTTATACTACTATAATAAAATGGAAGAAGTAATTGAATTTAAATAAAACATTAAGCATATTATAATAAGTTTGATTTAAAAAAAAAGAAAAACATTAAAAAAACATGGTATCTTCAGGCAAAATTTGGTTGATTAGTGTACCTAGTCGGAATTAGTCGGTGCTCGGTCGGCCACCACACTGACTAGACTAGTCGGACCTACTAGTCGGGCCAGTCGGGCGACTTTTACAACACTGAATGGGGCTATCTTGAAAGTTCCTTGCCGTATAAAAATGAAGCGTCCCTTAGCAAATAACGTATTTTTCATTTAATTTCAGGTTTTTTTGAGTCAAAAGAGGGGGAAACAGGCCATGGTGTCTGCCCCAAATTTTAATTTCAGGTTTTTATCTAAATTTATCTAATTGATTTAAGTTTTTTAAAGATAAAAGGGTGCGGGCCCCATAGAACCGCCCTTGCTTGAAGATCACATCGTTATGTGCAAGCGAAAATGTACAGTTTGCGGCAAGAGGTTGGAGGTTCCCATTGCGTGAGGAGGAAGCAACTAGAAACAAGCTAGACCTAGAAGTTCTCAATACTCGTGCAATCCAGATAAGATATCATCAGCTCGCTCTGAATCTGTCTAGAAGAGGTGCGGGAGGAGGAAATGTGACCCACATCCTTTGAAGCCCCACCACATCTCAAACAAAAAACATCACTGTTGTGCAGGATCTTGGATCTATAAATTTCAGTTATGAGGCAGTTTCTTCTAGGCAAAAAGAGGAACACCTCCATATTTTTTTGAAGTCAAAAGAGGGGGGAAACAAGCTAAGATGTCCGCTTCAGATGGAACACCTCCATATGCATTGGCATTAGCCTTCTGAACCAACTTGTAATATCAAGAGGCATCTCAGTTTCAAAAACTAAAAGAGGAGAGAAAGCCATGTAAGTTTTCTTCATCGAGAATGATACTTCACCCCAAGTCCAGCAGTCTCGACCCTCAAATTGGCCCTGAATTTTGGCAAGAATGTTGATCAAGCAGAGAAAGTCATGTATAATTTGTTCTCAAAACCTGGTAGTGAACTCCAGGCCCATGTCCCCTCAGACTAGGCCTCTACCACCAAGATGTCTTCCTCCGAGAGGAGAATGTTGAGCATCTTTGCTTTGGGTGCTCTGTTGCTAAACGGGTGGGCTGCGGCATCTGTTGGCAGGATCTCTACCTCCGATTGGAATGGATTATGGAATTCCCTGGATGTTTTAGCCTTCTAGGACAACGGAGTGACCTCACCAAGGTTTGGCCTGTTTGGGTTATAATTATTCTATTCTCAGTGTGGTATGTACTAAATGGATCTAAACTCCCAGATGAGCGCATGTCCATGGAGAATGTAATTAAGCATGCAAAAAGTCTAAAGACATTTTGGTCTTTGTGACTATTTCTTACTGTGAAAAGTTTAGCAAAGACCTTAAGGATTCACCACTGCCAACTATTAGCCTCAAAAGATTTCTAATATCACAAAAGAAAACGCATATACCTTGCCAAATTTTGGAGGGCATATGGTAGTTTCTTGTCATGATAGTAAGACTCGGGCTGACCTCATAGATGGCAATCAAAAGATAGCATAAAAGGTCTTCATTCCTCCCCCAAATACATAACACTGATACCCAATCCGAGATCAGTGCTTTGTTAATTTTCTTGAATCTTGGTTTGCCCAATCCTCCGTGTTTCCTAGGCAAAATCACCATTTTCCAAGTGGGATGTCACATCTCACATGTGTCTTGTCTCGATTCAGGCCAAAAGAACTGTTGCATCAACATTTCAAGTCAAATGCAAACATCGACGGAGAAGCCGTCTAGAGAGTGCTCCCTCTCGAGAGGCATGAGGTTGTCTGTCCAACAAGCTTTTTTTCAAACTTCTCAATCAATGGAAACCAGTCAAATTACCTAAGCCCACTAGAAAAATGTAGCCCCAAGTATTCCGAAGGAATACAACTATGTGCGGCGGCCGAGACCCCACCATATATATTTGCCTCATTATACGACATAACAAACGGAACAAAGGTTGATTTGCTTCTATCGACTATAAGTCCAGAAATATCAATGCAGAGCAAGCACAAGCAGCATACCTCTAGCAACTCATTCCACCCTCAATGAAGATCATAGAATCTACGTACTGAAGAATTGGTATAGATATACCCTCCCATCTGTATCCCGAGCAAAACACATTGTTTACAGCCTCCCTGGTCATCAAGCTCAAGGTATCCACAACAATAACAAAAAACAAGGGCACAAGAGGATAGCCTTGCCTAATCATCCTTTGAGGTTGGAAGAAACCTCCATGCACCTTCCATTCACCAAAAACAGAATACGACATAGTCGTGATGCATCTTTTCATCTATTTAATCTAAGCTTGAGTAATGCCCTTCTTCACATTAAGGTCCAAATGAAGTGTTTATTTATAGTGTCATAGACTAGTCAACCTTCCACAACATACATTTGATATGTCACCTCATCCGATCGGTGATGATCAACGAGGCCACAACCAAGTCTACTAATACATGTCTGATGTCTCCCAGGAATAAAAACCATCTTCTCAAGAGAGATCATATCACCTAAGATACCCTGAAGACGGTTTGCAACAACCTTCCCCACAAAATAAACATAATTTGAGAGAGAGATATGAGTATTATATCCTCCAAATGAGTAATCACGTTTTTCTTACGAATAGTATAATGAAAGCCATGTTCAAGCTTTCAAAATCAGAGTTGCCAGCTTAGAACTCCTCAGGCAATTCATGATATCATTTTTACCACACAGTGTTGTCAAAAGCCCTCCGGGCGCTCGCCTAGGCTCCCAGGCGAGGCGAGGCGAGGCCCTAGCGCCTTAGCTCCACCCATGTGAGGCGTTTTGCCTCAGGCGAGCGCCTGGCTTGAGGCTCTAGGCGCTCGCCTTGAGCGCCTAAGGCAAAAGTAAGGCTTTTTAACGACTTTATGTGATTTTTATCCATGTTTAGGTTTTTATATTAGATATATATTAGCTCTAAGTATCATTAACACACATACTTATACATATGCACACACATGTATATGTAATTTACGCACACTTCTATTTCATATACATATACATGTACATTCATGTTTTAGTTCTAAATATTACATATACTTTTTGACTAAAAAGTATATATTCTTCTCTATATATATTAGCTTGAAGTATTATAGATACATATATATATACATATAAATAGACAAAACACACATGTATACATAGGCATGTACGCATACTTATACATAAACACATGCACATGTATGCAAATATATACTCATACAGATACACATACATACAAATACACATATAAACACAAATATTTAATACATATACATACATATGCAAGTACATGCATACATTATACATACACATATTAATAAATAGTGGATTAATCGTAAAATATATTTTGGCGATAGCATATACATATACATACACATACATATACATAGTCATGTACATGCACACATTTATATACACGCTTATAAACACACCCACTAATATGCCGTATTGGTTTTAAATTGAAATATAAGTTATACATGCATATATTTACAACTATACATACATACATACATGCATAAGTACACATTTATATACGTGCGTGTAAACACACCCATAAATATATTGGATTGGTCTTATATTGAAATATAAGTTATACATACATATATTTACAATTACGCATACATACACATGTGTGTATGTGCATATATTACATAGACTCGTGCATAATTTATTTATTTTTATATATGACGCCTTTCTTTTCTCAGGCGAGCGCCTAGGGAGCGCCTAGCGCCTCGGGCGTTGTGCACCCCCTAGCGCCTTGGAGCGCCTCTCGCTTTTAACAACACTGTTACCACATCCTAGAAATCTTTAAAGAAGATCAAAAATCCATCCAAGCACGGTGGGTCATCAGCATTTACATCTAGAAGTACGATATAAATCTCCTGAATTTCAAATTCCCGCGTGAGTTCTTCACTTTGATGCTGAGAGATCCTAGTAAACCCACGTCCATGCCAACGCCAACCACTATATAGAGCTCACTTGTTGAGAGCCTTGAAATATCTCACCACAGCAAATCTAACCTCACGATCACCACTACATGCGACGATGAACTGGATATAATTTCTCCACCACCTACTATAGACCATGGCATAGAAGAACTTTATGTTAGCAACATTTTCACTAAGCCATATATGTCTAGATCTTTGCTCCTACTCAATCTCAAATTATTTCTTCTTCCCATATGGCATTTTGACACAGACAAAGTTCTTCTAGTTCTGTATTGCATTAATTCCTTTCATCTTTAACATATCCATCCTATTTATTTCATAAAGTGCATGAGTTTTCGTGTACCCTCGATTATGTCAGATGTCAATGTAGATAATTAGTATTTTGTGGTTGGGCCCTCCACTCGATATCCACACCAAAAGTCTATAAACATACCTAACCCTTCCTCAAGCAAGCAAAATCATTTAAATCTAACCAGTAGTGGCATCATCAAACATCTTCCCTCCTTTCCTACTGCAATATGGTATGGCCATAGTGCTCCCTAAGTAATGCCCTAACAGATGCCATTTGGAGTAGTTGGGAACAGTTTCAGAAATATCAAAAGTGATCAGTGCGGGGGCAGGAAATTGAGTTTTTCCAAGTATATCAAATGTCATGTGAATCAAGGACCACAAGCTAAAGGACAAAAACCAACCTAGAGAAGCCGACCCAACCTGCATCCCCCCCCCCCTCTGTTTGAATTGAGTTGTTAAGGAGGTCATTGTTCAACAACAAAAGAGAGAGCAGAAAACATGACTATGGTACGAGGACCCCTGCCCTCCCCGTTCTCTTCTTTCAAGTACAACCTACACTTCCCATACCTCCCATTCCACATCTTCTCTTTCTTCCCCCGGTACGATCCAATACCCCCATCCCTTCACCCACCACCAAACTCTCTTTTTCTCTTTTTACATAACAAATCATCTCCCCTACTCCCCAAATATTTCAATTCTCTCCCCATCAATTAAATTCTCCCACCTCTATTTCATCAATTGTATGCAAAATAACACAGAAAAATTATCACCACTCCATTGCCTATCCCAAAGTTTCCAACTATCTCTGACACTCTGATCATCACCCCAGGATCGTCACGCTTCCATCAACAATTCCAGCATGTTGACATTGGGCCATCATACTTGGATTCTCATCTCGTCGACATGATGCACCACAAATTTACACCATCGTGTCGAACGTCATCAAACAAGTACCGGCATCACTGATTCACTATTGCATCATCACCTATATATCGTTCTCAGCCCACACACAAAAAAACACGACCACAACGGCCTCTAGTTTACAGTCATGCCAAAATCATCCTGAGTGGTTTACATCAGCTAGCCTCAAGAGGATTTTGAAACAGAGCCCTAGACTTTTTAAAACAAAGTTGACTTAAGTCAAAAATTGAAAAGTAAAAAAGCACTCTAACCAAAGCTGTCAATTTGTTTTTAGAGGTAAAAGAAGGGGCATCCATAATGATTGATACCTCAACTTATTTTTAGAAAAAAAATGATTCATATCCCAACTATGTATGGAAAACAATAAAATCTCACAATGTCGCGATTCAAGCAAAGCCTATGCATGTTCCGTCACATTTTCCTCATAGAATCTTTTTTAACAAAAAACTACATTTTCTACAAGCCCAAGAGGCCTAAATCAACACTGAAGGCATCACGAAATCTCTATATTACTAGTATTTAGCTGCTTAAAGCGATTCCAAAAATCCAACCGCACAAATGGAGTCCAACCATAGTACTGCGGCTTCCTGTCATACTTTACTAGATAAATCACATGCAAAAAATAGACAGTACACATCTTCACAAGCATAACATGTTGGGGATACCACAGCAACTCCATGAAAGATACTAACTATGTACATCTTTTTCACCATTTCCCTTTCTAAAAAAAGTCCAAAGAAAGACCACTTGAAGGGTACCTTCGAGGTCAAATAAGTCGGCAATCTCGTGCCAAATCCCCATGATCCAAAACCAGAGTAACATATACAATTCTATATGTTATTTTGACTAAGAAGACACGACCAGTCCACAACAAGTGATCAAGGCCATCGGATATCCCCTCTGCTACATTTAGAGATCTAGAGATCCTAGTAACATCATATAACATGGGCTCAAAGAAACCAAAAATGAAAGTAGCCGCCCAAGTACCTTCAGACCATACTTCTATTCTACCAAACTCAAGTCTAGGATGGTCACCAACAGAAAAGGCCCCGGGTAGCCGTAAAGTCAAATCCTCAGACAAATCATCTGTCTCATACCGAAACAAGCTTTCACATCCTGTTGTCTGCATCAATGAGGAGCCGCCTCTTGTAAAACCCAATAGTTCCCCTTCCAAGAATTCAAAGATGAATTCATCGAGCTTACCTTAGTGGATAAACCAAAGGTTAACTTCATGTGTGTTCAAAAATCAACCGATGTGGCATGTCATTACGCTCCCATATTCTCACCATCCATTTCCATGAAAGAAACTTGTTCATCTCTTTAAGCCCTGGCACCTAACCCTCCTCCATGGGTTGAGTTGTAGATAATGGATTTTAGACGTGTATACACCTCGATAAGGAACATGCGAATAAAATGAAAGAACATAGGTATTGCACATAGGTATTGCAGACAAGATTGTCTTAAGAAGCATCAGGCAACCACTCCTCGAGAAGCATGATGCCTTTCAACTAGCAAGCTTACATTCAAGCTTCTCTATTGTCAACCCCAGTATTTTCATTCTAAATTATGGAGCATTTCTGACACCCAAAAAATAAAATGGCTACACCATTTTGTAGAGCTCAACGAGATCATTCCAGGAGCTCAAGAACGTCAAATTCCAAGCTTCTTGGCTCACGATATTGGCGTTTTGAGATGAGGGGTTGGAAGTCGTATACCGATCCAAACTGGATCCAAAACCAACTATTTTCCTATAAATTTGAGAGAGATGGTTGTCCTATAAAACCCTAGCCACCATCTCGCCCAACCCCCCCCTCCCATTTGGTAGGATAACTAACTGGAGAGCCATCGTCGTCAACGGAGAAGCCGGTTCGATAGAGGAACCAGAGGCACCATCGCGTAGGGGATCTTGACGTCACATTCGTAGACATGTTATCGCAGTTGGGTGACTGGTAATGTTTCCATGCAGGAGATCTTGAGAGAACATCCTCAGAGGTAATGAAGTCCCCTTCCCCTCTTGTTATTGTACTCACACAATTTTATCAAACTAAAGTGCTTACGCATTCGAAGATTCGTAGCATGTTTTTTGTAACGAAGCTCTATCCTTCCTTGTTTTTGGTTTCTACAAGATTATCAGTCCTATTTTGATCATTGGAACCTTAAAGGTATACTGGAAATAATATTTTAGATTGTTTTTATGCAGTATCACACGATGGACATTTCACTAACACTTTTTCTTTTAGTGTAAATCGGGTGATCCTCCATTGCGGGGGTCACCGCCTAAAAAAATCCATTAAAAAGGATTTTTGGTTACATTACAGTGAGCTCCAAAGACTATGAAACGCCTTACAATGCGACACTACATTCTAAAGATATACCCTCCAGTTGTTGAAAATCATATCATTTCTCCCTGCCCAAATGGCCCAAAGAGCAGCGAACAGCCTTGAGCAGCCATCTGTTGAGTTGGTGTCGATCGTTCGTACAGATCTCCAGAATTCCGCTGCATCTCCGCTTGCGACCCAATGAACACCTACTTCCCTCCATACCCGCACCGACTCAAAGCACTTAAGAACAAGTGCTCCGAGTCCTCCTCCATCTCGTCGTACATGTCACGCATTGTGTCGTCCAGACCCAATAAACTTCCCCTCCTTGCTTTATCCAACAAGCGGCCCCTTCTCATACACCAAAGGAAAATTTTGACCCTACATGGTATCTGCGATGCCCAAATGATTTTCATGTCTTGGCATAGCTTTGTATCTCGCTCATCTACCCTTCTTCTCAACTCCTTGTAAGCTTTTTTCACAGAGAATCTTGAGCTCTCCCAACAAAAGTGATAGATGTCTCGCGACAAGTCTCCTGGTGTTGGCAGTTCAGCTTGTAACCTAAGGTACTCTTTCAACCGTTGATCAGATAGGTCCGTGAGGAACTACGACAACCACAGCCTAGCATCAACCAACTGCGAAAGCGTAGCCTCCTTCGATGCAACCAAAGAAAAAAGGCGCGGGAATCGGCCCTCCAGCGCATCCTCCCCAGTCTAATCATCACGCCAGAATCTGAATAGGTGACCATCTCCCACTTTAGGTCGAAGCTTATGTGAAAACAATGGCAGGACCTGACGGATCCCAGCCCAAAGCGGCGATTCAAACCGGCATCTTCTAGCCACCAGTTCCCCTCTAACCCCATAAATCGTCCGTACGAGTCTAACAACCAGCGAGGTAGAGGGTCCCCATATGTGGGTCACCCATTTGGCAATGATTGCCTTATTCATACATTCCACATCATGAACTCCGAGACCGCCCTCGTTACGTCCCTTCGTAACCTCGTCCCACTTTACCAGGAGCATCCCTGCCTCTGTTGTTTCCCACATGACCAGAAGAATCTCCTCATCAAAGTTTCTATCTTCTTTCTAACCCCCACCAACATCAGCATAGTGGAGTAGAAGATCAATATAGCTGATAGCATGTGCTTTAACAGAACCAAATTTCCTCCTCTGGATAAAGTGATTGCCTTCTATCCTGCCAATCTTTGTTTTATTTTCTGTACCAGCCCATCCCAATCCGTCTTCCTCAGCTTCCCAGCCACCAACGGCAACCCCAAGTATGTGATAGGAATGTCCCCCAGTGGGCATTCGGTCAGTCCTACAATGACTGCTTGTTCAGCCTCATTCATCCTGAAAGTAATAACTACTGACTTTCGCTTGTTGATCTCCAGACCCGAGAGACTATCAAAAATCTCGACCAGTTGTGCCGCATTTGCATTCTGAGCATTTGTCCCCCCAGGAAGATAATCGTATCGTCAGCATACTGTAAAAGAGTGACTGATACGTCCTCCTTATTAAACCCCTTACAGCAACCACGGTCTAGCGCCTGCCTGAAAAGTACCCCCTAAGCATCTGTTGCCAGAACATACAGCATAGGTGTCAATGGACGCCCATGTCTCACTCCCTGTTGCGGCTGGAAAAAGCCCCCTTCGGGTTTACCATTTACTAGGACAGAGTAAGAAGATGCGGTGACAAATCTCTTCATCCAGTTCACCAAGGCCTTCGGGAAACCTCTCCTTCGCAGAGACATCCATAAGAATCTCCAATCGACACTGACATAAGCCTTTGCGTAGTCTATCTTCCATAAGGCCCCTTTCGTCTTTGACCGCTTCCAATCTAGACAGATCTCTGAGGCAATCGCTAGACCATCCGCCAACTATCTCCCTGGAATGAACGCAGATTGGCATTGGAGCACCAACAAGTCCAGAATCCCTTTAAGCATGTTCGCCAACAACTTAGCCACTATGAGATAGATCACATTGGAGAGCGTGATAGGCCTAAAATTATATACCCTGATGGGAGTATCTCTCTTCGGTGGTAGGAACAACAAAGCTCTATTGATCTTCTCGAATCCAGTTTTGCCTTCTCAGAACTCATTCAGCACTTCCAAAATCTCCTTCAACAGATCCCAGAACTAATGGTAGAAAAAAAAAACAGGAATCCATCTGGGCCCAGGGCACCGTCCGCACTCAGGTCTCATATCGCTCTCCTCACTTCTTCCACCGAGAAAGGTACAAATAGGTTCTCCGCCTGCGCTTTCTGCTCCTCTCCCCAACCAACCCCAGCCACCACTTTTCCTCTGTGTCGCATGTATGAAGTGCTCTCGTAATGCACCTCCAATCATCGCCTCGCCCGACACACGAACACCTCCGACCTCAAGCTCGTGTATATAATTCCTTCTCTGCCGACCCGAAGCCATGGAAAGGAAGAATCTCGTGTTGGCATCCTCTTCTTTTAGACACTTCTGCCTGGATCTTTGTCGCCACTCTACCTCTTCTTTTTTGTCTTCTAGCAGCAGCTCCTCCAACAGGATTTGCCTCTCCGTGAACTTATCCTCCTCCAGTCCTCTGTCATCATCTAATCCATCCAGCCTGGTGACCTCTGCTTGAACCTCCGCCCTTCTGGCCCTACATCTTGCCTTCATCTCCCTCCCGAAAGCCATGAGGAATGCCTCCAAGGACATGAGTTTCACCGCAAGTCTTGATACCACTGAACCCTCCGGCGCGTAGCTTCTCCACTCCACCTCCACTGCCTCTCTGAAGTCCTCTAATAACTAGCATCGCTCAAAACGGAAGAAGAATTGTTTGCTCCCCTCCTCACCAGACAACCACAGAATTGGTGTGTGGTCCGAGTGTGACCTCGGGAGTGCCCACGCCCTCGAAAGGGGAAACCTCTCTGCTCCTTCAGGTGAAAGAAAGAATATGTCCAGCCTGGAACGTGCTCTAACATTGCGTCATGTGTATGCACATCCAGTGGCATCGACTATTGATAGCCCCAGGCCGTGCATCACGCTCTGGAACTCCTCCGAACCCAGGTCACCACCACCAATCCCCCTTGGCCAATCACCGGGGAGCAACGTAACGTTGAGGTCCCCCCAAATGATCCAAAACTCTATCTCCCTTGTAGTGCCCAGTTGTTCAAGTTCTGTAGCCATAGTACCTCTTTCACTGCCAATTGGACCATAGACATTCGTAACGAGCAAATTGAGACCATCTGTTTGTCGCCTCAATAGAACCGATAAGCTGAACAACGATTTTAACTCTTCCAGAAGATCAAAAACCTCCTTATTCCATCCAGTCATCAGCCCTCCTGAAGCATCATGTGCCTCCAGTTCTGCCAATTCGAAGCGACCACCTCCATCCATAACCCTTCTTGCATCGCCCACGCCTCGAGAAAGTTTGGTCTCTTGAAGGAGTAAAATATCTGACTTTGCCTCTATAAGATTTCTCACTCCCAACCGCTTTTCGGGCCGAACTAACCCTCTGATGTTCCAAGAAAAAATTTTCATTGATATAGGACATGTGACGACTTCTTAGGACGTATAAGCCCCATGCACTCAGTCCCTATCCAAGATGCGAAACCGATTTGAGAAGATCTGTAAGGTTGTTGACGTCCTTAGTATGTTCTCCTCCTCCCGTTCCACTGATGCGAGCATTGTTGCTCGCCTCTGCTTCCTTCTCCCCTTGCAGCAAATCCCTCTCGCATAACATGTCCCAAACATGTTTACCTCTTCTTCCAGCTCCTAGAGTCATGTTTCCCCAGCTTGCACCTTTTCTTCCTAGCAAGCCTTCTCTTCGGTCTTTGCCTGAGGCACACCCCCCTCGGGAGTCTTCAGGTCAACCCCCGAGCTCACCACCTCCCCCTCCCTCTTTCTTTCCCCTCCCTGACTCTCCTTCCCTCTACACTATCATCTGGCCCCTCGACCCCCTCTAACCTCTTTAACAGGTCGGATTCTCAGACCTCTCTCAGTCGCCTTTCATTTTCAACACTCGCGGAGGAAAATCGCAGAGCTACGCATTTGGATCCAGGTTGTGGGCCGACGAGGCCCCCCTGATACCGTCATTGGCGATTGGAACACGCTCCCCGATTATGACATTGTCTTTCAACCCGTGTCGGCTCAACGGGTTAGGAGTCCGGACCTTAAGAGGGTCTGAAACCCGTGCTCGTCAATGGCGATCAGAACCCGCTCCCCGGTTATGACGTCTTTCAGCCCGGGTTGGCCCAACGGGTTAGGAGTCTGGACCTTAAGAGGGCTTGAAAATACCCATGTTCAGCCTGCAGATCCATCCGTGCCAGTTAAGACTTCGCAATAATCTCCCTTGTGTTTGTTGCTGGAATAAAAGAAATACGTGCCGTCCTCAAAATTAGGTCTTTATTGCATTGATCGCCATTGAATGTCTCGAAACAGATTTCTTGCGGGATACGAGGAGTCATCCCCGACGAATGCGACGCTCCACCTTCCGAGCTCCGAATGGGCTTTCTCGGAGGGATATCGGTCGTCCTTGGTGCCGCTTCTTCAGAAATCCACCGCTTCGACCTCCCTTTCGCTTCCCATTGACGCTTCAACACCAGACCTCGGGCTGCTTGGTCTGCCGAGGCGAGCTCGATAAAGATCATCCTTCTTGCTAAACTAATCCTTCTCCAGCCCAAGCCATCTGTCGTGAAATTCCTCACCTTGAGGATGGCGTCCGAAGGCTCCCCCAGGTGACATCCCGAGGATTCGACCGCAACTACCTCCACAATGCTTCGTAGTAACTCACGGATGCTCAACAAGCTTCCCATCACGAAAGGGACCCCTTTCACGATCATGTGGTTCATTGTTTTCGGACTCATCAGCCTATCAGAATCTCTCGGTCTGCACCATCGAAGTTGCGCCCACCCCTCTTTCGTCTAGCGCAGCAGCTCTTTCATCTCCAACTCTTCAAGTCCCCTAGCCAAGACTCTCCCAATGGACAGTTGCATGATATCTCCTCCGAACCGCACCGTCGATACCATTCCCACATCAGATGAGCCCCGAAACAGTGCATCTGTACCTCCCCCTTCTCCCACCAACACGCCTGCACACCCTATCAAACAAACGTTAGGACTCCTCCGCAACTGTGGGCACGAACCACTCCTGTGAGAGAAACAGTGGCACTGGAAGCATCGAATCGGTTCACGACATTGCCGAGCCTAGTGGGCCATGGAGCCGCATCTAAAGCAGCCTCTTCTGAATGGGTTGGAGAAAAGCTGTCGGAATGTCTCCCGACCCCAGCCCCCCTTCTTCGTGCCACGATGTCGTGCTTCCCTATGACGGACCTCCGCCCAGCCTTCCTCGCACTCCATCCACTCCACTGTCTCATTTCACTAACACTTATATCATGATCCTTGATGAGATTCGCATATATATAATACCCATCATGTTGTTTAAAAAAATCATTATATTGAATATTGTTCATTTGATGTCTTCTGCTCATCATGTGAATCTAGGTGGTGCTAATCTTTTTAGCCATGTGATACAAGAGAATCGGGATTGAAAGTATTGTTTTTTAAGGATTAAAGTTAAGATATGGATTGGAATGGCAAGATGTACCTTGACATATCACGCAAATTGGCATGATCCCTTTTATTTAGAGATTGAACAGATTTAGTTCTTATTATAATTCTAGCACTCAAATCTCACAAGTCGTTTATTAATTCCACATGTATAAGTTGTTTCAAAAAACAATAACCATATTATAGTGCCCTGAAACATGTAACTACTGTGTTTGAATGGATACTAGTAGGATGATCCTTGTGGTAATAAAAGCCCTACAATAGTATTTTTGGTATTTATGTGACAAAATAATCACTACACGGATTTATGCATGCATGTTGAGATCTCGCAAATCTAATGGTCATTTTCCTTTTCAAAAGTCAGCACAATCTTGAGATTAGATAATATCAAGCTTGTATATTATGAGTCAGTTGTAGATGGAACCTAGTAACTCGTATGCTACCCTTGACCACATGGACAAGAGTAGTGTAACTTCTGATGAAGATAATCTAGCTATCATACAAGGATATTTAAATGCAAGAAAGGATGTAATATCTAGCTATCATCTTTCTTAAATTTATATAGCCATCACCTTTCTTGTAGCTTAAACCTGATATGTATGTCCATGAAATTCCAACCACTCAACTATTGAGGAATCGATTAAGATTGTTAAATAACAGGATTAAGATTGTTAACTAATGGGACTTAGTAGAGAAATTGTAGAGAAAGATGTTAAATGTAAATCCATTATACTTATAATAACATTACTTTTTGCAGTAGATTGATTAATGACCATCTTAGATGGAAATAGATGATAGAATAAAATTCATTCCTAATAAAATTCATTCCTATTATGTTTTTTTAGACCAAAAAAGGGGAAACACGCTATGGTGTCCGCCCCAGTTTATTTCAAATCGGAGAAGAAGTTACGGAAAGACTTACAGTGACCAGGACTCAAGGAGAGATCTACAATGAAAAATAACATTTTCGCAATAAAAGCGCTCATTGGAAAAAAGAAAACCATTTCTGCCAAGCCAAATAGCCCAGATTGTTGCCACTTGGCAAAGGATATCCGTACTAATACTATTCCTTGCAAGGAACAAGGACTCTCAAAAGAGGTCCACGTCCTAGATGTTCAACCAGCTCATGTTTGCTTCCTCCCAGATTGCAGCAGTCTTAGCACACTTGGAGAAGAGGTAATCCACTGTTTCTATATGTCTCACAAAGAGGGCATCGGCTGGAAATGTCTGGAAAAAGTCATACATAACAATCCCTAGTCATAATACATAATCTCCTCAAAAGCCCCATAAAAAAACCTATTCTAGTAGGTAGGAGAAGCTCCCAGATGAGGTTGCAATCATGAATCAAAGAGTTTGTTCTAGGAGGAGGGGGTCTGGAAATTGCCTGATAGACCCTCTTGATACTGAAGGAGTTATCCAGCCACACCCAGTGATCTCTGCCCATAGAAGGTCTACCACCGAGTACCGGAGATTCGAGCAGAAGGAGGAATTCTTCAAGTCGTTCGTCCGAGAAGTCCGTTAAAAATGTAGGCATCAAGTTCTCGTCAATGCAGCGATCCAAGACCAGCGCATCCTCGTCAGCAGACAGAGCGAAGAGCTGCGGAAATCTAGAAGACAACGTCCATTCACCAAACCAGTTGTCCTTCTAGAAAGAGGAGTGACCATCCCCACGTAATGCACAAAAAAGCTCCTGAAAGTGAGGCAGCGCCAACTTGATTCCCTTCCAGAAAACAAAGGAGTGAACATGTTGATGTTGAGGCATGTTGTTGGGATCCCCAATACTATAGATCCTACAAAAAAGTCGACAACAGATGTCATTACCGTTGCCCCACAACCGGCTCACCCACTTTAGCAACAGTGCCTTATTCATGGTCTTTAAAATCCTGGTGTCGAGACCATCGTCCATCTTTGGTAAGCAAACGGTCTCCCAATCCACTAAATGAATCACAGTCGCACCATGCTCGGACTTCCCTCACAGAAATATACCCATTATCTTTTCAAGTCTAATACTGATACCACCTAGTAAAAGACGAGAAGACATAAAAAAACGCCAGGATGGAGGAGAGGACCGCTTTGACTAGCACAAGTCTTCCCCCTCTTGATAACATAGCCGCTTTCCAGCCTGATAACTTCCTCTCCATTTTCTCAATTAACGGTAGCGAATCTGAAATTTTGATTCTCTCGTGAGTAAGAGGAACCCCAAGGTAACATATCAGCAGAGAACCACGAGTTGTTCCCAGGACTGTTGCGCAATCCCTTACAGCATCCTCAGAAAGCCCAAAAGGGACGAAAGTAGATTTTCCATGGTTGAGAACAAGTTCGGACATCTCCCTGTAAAACTCCAAAGTTGTTGCTATTCATTTTGCCTCCTCCTTGCCTTCCTCCACGAAGAAGATTGTATCGTTTGCGTATTGTAGGAGGGAAATAGAGATATCCCATTAGAATAACCAGTGGTTAAAACATTGCTAACAACCCGGCTCACTATACGTATCATCATATGCTATGACGAACAACATTAGCGCAAGAGGACAACCATGACCAGCCCCTCTCTGTAGTTGAAAGAACCGTCCTGAGCCAGTGGCTAAAACGTTGCTAACAACCCAGCTCACCATACATATAATCATCTGCTATGACGAACAACAGTGGCACAAGAGGACAACTATGACGAGCTCCTCTTTGTGGTTGAAAGAACCCTCCCTCAGGACGGCCATTGACCAACACCGCATATGAGGCAGTAGTTAAACAACGCTTCATCCAGATGATCCATTGAGGCAAACCTTGTTTGCTCAACGCCGCCCAGAGAAAATGCCAATCCATCATGTCATATGCCTTTGAGAAGCCCACCTTCCAACGAACACCCTTCACTCTTCTATGCTTGCAATCAGCGACAATCTCAATTGTCAAGACTATGCCATCCACAATTTGCCTTGAAAGGATGAAAGCAGATTGCAAATGGGAGATGATATAGTCCATGACCCAACTTAAACGAACGGCAAGCACCTTTGCAACGATGAGACAAATTGCGTCAGAGAGTGCAATCGAGCTAAAATCCTCACTCTTTCAGCAACATCCTTCTTTAGGAGCAGAAAAATGAGAGCTTTGTTAAGCCTCTCGAACCTTATATTACCAACAGCAAATTCATCAACAACCTCGGTACCTCTGGGCCCACCAAATGCCAAAACTCATGGAAGAAGAGAATAGAGAATCCATCAGGGCCAGGAGCACCGTCAACGTTCAAGTTGGGTCTTCTTCCTATTATGTTTAATAGTTGCATCCAGGTGCTTATTGAATAAATATTATAATACTTTACTAGTTGGGACTTCTTCGTAGAGATGTATAATATATCCCTTTACATCCTTGTATATTTTTCTATAAACCTTGGTAGAAACCAAATAATTTTTAAAACCCATCTCCAACAAATGCTTAGCGAATAATCAAGTATATTTGGCAAAGTAACAGTGCTATAGATATATAATATATGCATTTACATTCTTATATTTTTTTTACAAAACCTTGGTAGAAACCAAATGATTTTTAGAAATCATTTCCAACAAATGCCTTAGCGAGCTAAATTTAAAATCAAGTATACTTATAGTGGCAAAATTACAGTTGTGTTGCGATTAAAATACAACAATCGATTCGAATTTCAATTGGCCAAACTAATCATGATATTTATCATCTCATAGGTCAGTTTTCATGATAACTCGACCATGGTCGGTCCCAAGCTTAGGTAAATGAGGAGGGTTGCATTGGATAGCCAACAGCCAGCGTAAAACATTGGGAGTTAACATGGATTTAAGCAAACATTTCAAACATGGTTGGGGCATTCCCTACTAGTGACGCGTTGCATCGCTCAAATGCAATGAGAAATTGGCAAAGGTCACTACATCGCTGCCTAGAAGTAGTTCAAAATTTGCAAGGGTTCTTGTATGAGGAGTGTGTGCAAGTAAATAAGCTAGTTTCAATGCATTGTCGCCCGGATGTAGTCCAAAATTTGCAAGGATTCTAGTATGAAGGATGCATGCAAGTAAAGAAGTTAGTCCAAAATGAGGTGCAAAAGAAGTTGAGGATAGGTAGTTGAATATTAGCACTTTGACTAGAAAATCGTTGAAGATAGTAGATACGATGGAAAGAATGAAGATTGAGATACTATGTCTCCAAGAGACAAAATGGGTTGAAGAGAAGCAATGGAGATTGAGACAACATGCTTTAAATTATAGTATTTAGGTAGAGAGAGAGAGATAGAAATGGTGTTGAAGTGGTTTCTCATAACGATTTAAAGGATAGTGTGGTTGAGGTACAAAGATTTTGAGGATCATATTATTTTGCTAAAATTGATGCTAGAATAAAAAGTAATGAATATAATCCTAGTTTATGTGGTGCAAGTTGGTTTAAAGGAAAGGATTAAACAAGCTTTTTGGATTGATTTGGATGAGATTATGGCATTATGCAAGGAATCCCACAAAGAGAGATGATTTGTCGAGGTGGATATCTTAATGGACATGTTGGAAAGATGTTTCAGGGTATGCTAGTGTTCATGGAAGTCATGGTTTCAAGGATAGAAATAAAGAGGGAAAACTCATTCTGGATTTTGTAATGATTTATGACCTTTTCAAAGCAAACACTCTCTTCAAGAAGAGGGAGGAGCATTTAATTACTTATAAGAGTAGCCCAACCAAAACAGAGATAGATTACTTTGCAATAAGGAGAAGAGAACGGTTGTGTTGCAAAGACTACAAAGTAATCCCGGAAGAAAACTTGACATCTCAGCATCGCTTTCTAGTCATGGATATGCAAATAAAAGAGTTGGATAAGAAGAGGATTGTTCCCAAGATCATTAGAACTAAATAGTGGGATCTTCAATTGAAGCAATCAAGCTTCAAGGAGAAGATTTTAGAAGACTTATCTTGGGATTGTAACGAAAGTGCAAATGAGATGTGTAAGGCAGTAGCATCTTCTATCCGAATGATATAAGGCAGTAGCATCTTCTATCCGAATAATAGCCAAAAGATGCTAAACGAGTCTAAGGGAGGAGTTCTAGGCTAAAAGGAGGCTTGGTGGTGGATTGAAGGGGAGCAAGAGAAGCTTAAAACTAAAAGAACTTGCTTTAAAGTCATGTATAAGGATAGAACAAAGGAAACTGTCACAAAATACAAAATAGCGAAGAAGGAAGCAAAGAAGGCTATAAGTGAAGTAAAGTCGAAAGCTTATGAAGTTTTGTACAAAAAAATTGACTCGGAGGGCAAGAAGGATATATTCATATTGGCCAAAGCAAGAGAAAAAAGACCAAAGATCTTTCTCAAGTGAGATGCATCAAGGATTAGGAAGGACATGTGCTTGTTAATGAAAATGATATAAAGACGAGATGGAAGCAGTATTTCCATAGCTTTTCAATGGGGAAGGGAATAAAGAGATTATTCTGGGAGATCTTACTGGTAGTGAATGTTTCTGAATCATGCAAGCTATAGACGGATATAAAGGAAGTAGAGGATGCTCTAAAGGTTATGAAACCTGGGAAAAAGATAGGACCTGATGACATATCTAGGGAAGTTTGGAGAATTCTAGGTGAACGGATTTAACTTGGCTCACAAATTCATTCAATGTTATTTGATGAAGCAAGAAAGTGCCTGAGGAATGAAGGAGAAGAATTGCGGAGCCCCTTTATAAGAATAAAGGAGACATCCAAAATTGATTGAATTACAGAGGTATCAAACTGATGAATCATACTATGAAAATTTGGGAACGTGTGATTAAAAGAAGGTTGACCACTTGACGCAAGTTTCCAAATTAACTGAAAACCAATTCGGATATATGACAGGTCGCTCAACTATTGAAGTTATCCACTTGTTGATGAAAACAATGGAGATTTCTAGAGCTAAAAAGAAGAACCTTCGTATGATTTTTATTGATTTGGAGAAGAAATATGATTCAGCCCCATGGGAGATATTGTGAAAAGTTTTGGAGAAGAGACGAGTGTGTGTCCTATACATAAACCTTATAAAGTATATGTATGATGATGCAGCACAAAATTAACATATAGGGCTTCATATTTTTATCCATTAAATTTTATTCGATTGTCGCATTTTTATTTAAATAAAGAGATCACGTGTGATCTCAATTTAGTTAGTTAGAGTCAATTAGAGATTTGAATTTATTTCAAATCAATTAGTTAGTCGGTTAGAGTCAAATTAGGATAAGTAGTTTTAATTTGAATTTGAATTTCTATTTTTGTAATCGCATCCCTCCTATATAAAGGGATGATAGGCTATTGTTTTGGGGGAGTCAAGTATTATGAAAAATTGAGTTTATCTCAGTATCTCCCTCTTATCTCTCTCCTTCTCCCACGTGGTCTTCACGGTTCTTCTCCTTCAACCCCTCGTTACCGACGAGTTTTCTCCTTCTCAACCCCTCCATCTTCTTCTCCACTGAAATTCCACCGTTTAAAAATTATTTTATCGACGCGCCAAATTTTATTTGCATCATTTGGTATCAGAGCATGGAAACAGAATCGTTCTTACGATTCGACGATCCGGTTGCATATTGGCGACTTCAATACGATTTAAATTGTCTATCTCATGATCCGCATTCACGACCGCATTCGAGGAAGTTCAAGTATCGCCTCCTATCAAGTCTCAAAGTCCAAGCATGGTTGGACACGCAAAACGAAGGAGAATCACCTGTCGACAACGAAAATCAGACTGCCGTAGATGTTGTTCAACCCAATTTCAGCCAAGAAAATGAAGGTATTTTCAGTTCCGAAGAATATTTATTTGATACAACTATTGTGCAAGAAGAAAAGGAGGACCAAGGGCCCATCTTCGACGAAGATCCCGCGGACGAGGAATACGAAAACCTTGATTTTTTTGCAATCGATGTTGCTGTCCAGGAAACAAAAAATGCAGAAAATAAAGATTTGGGACCCATATTTGATGAAGACCCTATAGAAGAAGCTTGGGAAATCGTCGATCTGCTTGCTGTCCAGGAATATTCAGACCTACAATCGTTGGAAGAATCGATTCCAGTGCCACCCACGACTCCCTACTGGGTCCCTGTTGCAGCCCCTGCACCTCCGACACCCCCAATCTCCCAGTTGCAGCCCCCTGCTATCCTCCAAACTGCCACACTGCCTCTCCTGCAACCCATCTCCGTCACCTCGGCAACCCTCCCAGTCCCAATAATTTGTAGGAATTACAAGCAGGCCCCTCCTCACTATGGTCTTTATATAAAAGGCCAATCGGAGAAAAAAATATGTTATTGGTATATTTTAAGTGAAGGGGTAGAACATTTACAGCCATGCCCCTCGGTGGAAAGAAATTACAAACGTAATATGGAAAAGAAGCCAAACGAGGGAGGATCAATCAACCAATCCCTATCGAATTCTCCAATGGCAAATGGAAGATCAAACAATTCGTCGGGAGACGAATTTTTCAAGCAGAGGAGAATTGATGCAGCACAAAATTAACATATAGGGCTTCATATTTTTATCCATTAAATTTTATTCGATTGTCGCATTTTTATTTAAATAAAGAGATCACGTGTGATCTCAATTTAGTTAGTTAGAGTCAATTAGAGATTTGAATTTATTTCAAATCAATTAGTTAGTCGGTTAGAGTCAAATTAGGATAAGTAGTTTTAATTTGAATTTGAATTTCTATTTTTGTAATCGCATCCCTCCTATATAAAGGGATGATAGGCTATTGTTTTGGGGGAGTCAAGTATTATGAAAAATTGAGTTTATCTCAGTATCTCCCTCTTATCTCTCTCCTTCTCCCACGTGGTCTTCACGGTTCTTCTCCTTCAACCCCTCGTTACCGACGAGTTTTCTCCTTCTCAACCCCTTCATCTTCTTCTCCACTGAAATTCCACCGTTTAAAAATTATTTTATCGACGCGCCAAATTTTATTTGCATCATATGATGGTGCTTCATCTTGTGTAAGGACCCAATCTGGGAAGACTGACTATTTTAACATCAGCATCAGTCAACACCAAGGTTCGGTTTTGAGTCCATTCCTTTTTACGTTGATTATGGATGAGTTAACTAGTCATATTCAGGATGAGATTCCTTAGTGTATGTTGTTGTCAATGATATTGTCTTGATTGATGAGACAAGAGATGGAGTAAATGAGAAGGTGGGGGTTTAGAGACATGCCTTGACAACTAAAGTCTTTCCTTTAAGTAGGGCTAAGACTGAATATATAGAGTGTACATTTTGATGGAAACAACGATGAAGGATTCGAGGTGAAGATTGGAGACGATTACATTCAGAAGAGATATTCTTTTATATACTTTCGATCTATTTTACAATAGGATGGAAAAATTAATGGAGAAGTTACTCATAGAATAAATGCAGGTTGGCTAAAGTGGAGGAGCCTCTATTGTTCTTTGTGATAAGAAAATTCCTTTGAAAGTCAAAGGAAAGTATTACAAAAAAGTCATGAGACCTGTTAAACTCTATGGATAAGATTGTTGGCATGTGAATCATATACATGTGCAGATAATGACAGTAGCAGCAATGAATATGCTAAGGTGTATGTGTGGCCATACATGAAAAGATCATATTCTGAATTATGCGATAAGGAAAATTGGTGTAGATTCAATAGAGGATAAGATGAGAGAAAATTGAATAAGATGGTTTGACCATTTGCAAATGAGGTCGGTTGATGCATTAGTTAAAAGATGCGAGATTTGGGATGTTGAGCCGGTTGAAAGACGGTGAGGAAGGCCCAAGAAGTGTTAGAATGAGACTATCCAAAGGGATCTTAGTTATTTGAATTTAAGCCCAAGAATGGCCCAAAACAGATCTGAAAAGAGGTAAAAAAATCCATGTGACCGACCCTACTTAAATGTGGGAAAGGGCTTTGTTATTGTTGTCGATGTGAGTTTTCAAGATGATCGGATAGATGGAGTTAGTTCTTGCAAGGGATTGGACATGCATCCTTCGACCCCGGGTAGATGCCACGAAGGTCGCAACCCAGCGGACGAGTTGGGTGATGCATTGCACCAAGCAATTCGATTGCATCCGGAGTCGCTTGATGGAGTAGGCAAGCGACGTGTTTAGCATTCTTTGTTTTGCATTTATACATGATATTAGGACTCAAAGTAATAGTAGGTATGTCATATCAAAATTTACCTCGAGCATTAGTATTATGAGAGGTGCTTGGGATGTAGTTTGGAGTAAGAGAATTTGTATTAGATCTTTTCCTGTTTTGGATTTGAACAGATATCCCCGGGGGTTTACCCAAGGTGACTTCCAAGTCCCGCGTAGCGGAGGCCTACAAGTAGCTTAATTGTGTGTGCTTATTTAATATAACTATTTAAGAAAATGATCCATGATCGAATATCAGTAAACGCATCATATAATGTTGTGAACTCTGACCAAGGAACGGAAATAAGATCAACGAGATAGTGTTCTATTATGAATAATAAATTAATAAAGGAAACTAGTGAACATGTAATCCAACGTAAATCAACCTTGCAAGTCAGCTTTTACATAGTAAATGTGTATACTTTCAATGAGAGTTGAGTACGTCTTTCTTAATACTTTACACTAATGTTTAGTGCGTGTAACATTTCTGGGCAATTGCTCATAACGTTACCCTTGTATGAACCTAACAGGTGTAGCTGAGAAGCAACTACAACATAGCAGTCTTTTAGGAGATCGAGCTTTCAGCAGTCATACTTGCACCAAACAGGATGCGTTTTACTTAGAGTAATTTATTTGCTTCCGTATTATTTTATGTTTTCCATGTGAGATGATGTAATGCGGTACTTTGAGACTTATTTCTACTCTTGTTATAGTTATTGTGTGTGTTGAGATATCAGTTATCTTTATTATTATTTTCTTATTTCTTTTTTTTGTCTTCTTCTTGTAATTTGCTCAATAGGCTCCTCTTCGATATAAGAGAACCTTAGAGCCTCTCATTAATGCAATTAATTCTTGTCTCTCTACATGGTATCGAAGCGATGATCCTAGACCGGAGTTCCTGTATCCCACCCTAACCCTACTTGCCCCACTCCTCCCAGTGCCGCCGACGCACCATCGTCGTTGCCCACGCCTCTAGCCTTCGCCGCACAGAGCACAGCCGGCCCCTCCGACCGCTGCCCAGGGCACAGTCGGCCCCTCTAGATGCTACCCAATCCCCCTCCACCCGGCCCTCCCGGGCCGCCGTCGGTCGTCCCATGCACCCCTGTGCGCCTATGCGACTCGATCTGCAGTCTGAATCAATCTGATTTTGACCAAAAAACATGATTTCATATCGATAAATTGTGTTTTCCGACCCTAGTGAGCGTTGGAGATTGATGAGGATGGTTGTATGAGTCTATACGTACAACCAATCCTTTGTATGATCCTGTAGACTTGTTCATATCGGTCTACTCCCCAGTAGAGTTCCGTTGTTCAGTCGTTTTTCCATCATGTCAGAGAACAAGGTGATATTTTTTCATCCAGAGCCTTCATGGGCCCAATTCTCATCGCTAAGATGGATGGGACCAACTATGAGTTGTGGTCCATGAAATTTCTCACCCTCATGCAACGCAACAACAAGGAGCACATCCTGACAGATCCAGAGCCAACAGATAAGGTTGGGGGTAATGCGACTTAGAAGCAAGATGACACATACTCGGATGTTTGACTTTGTGGGACCCTCACTATGGAGATAGCCAATGATATTCTAAATCAGTCCACCGCCAAGGCAATATGGGACACTTTGGCTTCCACTTATGCTCAAGCGATGAATGAGGCTAAGATTCTTCAGCTACAATTTGATATTTACAAGGCCAAGCAGAATGGTTGTCCTCTGCACGTGTACTACTCTTCGCTCTCTGGCACGTTTGAGAAGCTTCATAGCTACATGTCTATTACCACATCTACTGAGTAGCAGATGACGTATAGGAACTCCACGATGGTCGGAGTCTTCATGGTTGGACTTAATACAAAGTATGAAGCTACGCATATTCAGCTTCTCACCGAAGCTACAATACCTCCCATAGAGGAGGCATGTAGCCGTCTCAGTTGGATTATCATATCCTCTACTGTCATTTCATCGCCCTCTTCAGCGATGACCGCTTCTTGTGGCTAAAATGGACGATCCAGTCCAGATGACGCACCCCTCATGGCAGAGGCAGTGAACGTCGACGTGGCCTTTGCACTTATTGTCGTCGGCCTGGACATGTAAATGCTACCAAAAGCATGGATATCATGCATCTGGCCGTGTAGCAGAACAGATTGCATCTTTAGAGACTTCAGCTTCCCAGGTCGATCCCTGCCTAGATGATATTGTCTCTCGTATTCGAGAGATCATGACTCCTACTGTTGGCACCACTACTACAGATACTGCAGACGCAGTCAGAGTCAATGTTCAGGAAGGCGGTATGCGGTATTCAGTCGGAAGGGGTCACTGCATAGAGAGTATGCGGTATGTGGAAGAGTGTGCGGGGAGTATGCGATTTTATGCGGTTTGGTATTTTTTATTATTAAAAATATAAATAAATATTTAATATTATGTTAATATCCTCTAAATATTATATCTCTCGATTATAATAATAAAGAAATGAAGGTACTAGGAACAATATTGGGATAAAAAGTAATTTAGAGTCAAATGAACAAAAGCATCAATTGAAAGAGCATATGGCAACATGCCTTCCTCCAAGTGTTATCAATAAATACAAATATGAAACATTAACATTTTAATTTTATTGACATTTAAATGATTCGAAACTTCAGACATACTATAATATGAAACATTAAAATAACAAATAAAAATATGAAATAAAAAAATTAACTCACTGTGAAGGTGGCGGAAGGTGACAGCGTGATCAGAGGCTCGGAGCTGGAGCCTGGAGTTGCTGACGGAGGCGAGGGGAGCCGATCGAGCGGAGCCCTAGCTAGTTGCGTGAACCTAGGGCTCGAGGTCGGCGTATCGAAAGCGCTA
>JAZKJV010004295.1:0-37864 GCA_037367405.1 Ottelia alismoides | reverse complement strand
TCATGCAACGCAGCACCCAGCCCCGCCCACGGTTGCGGCAGATCGCCACCAGTACCTTGTGTGCCCTGTGTTTCAGCGCAGCGAGCTGCAGCGGAAGCAGGGGCCGTTGAGCCCCACGCGCCGTGCCGTAATGTGCCGTACTGGGCGCACGAAAGCACCACGCCGTGCAGTACTGTGCCGTGCCCCAAGAGCGACGCTGCAGCGCGTGGCGGCAAACACAAACTCCACTGCTTACAACGCCAAACTGCGCGCGCATGCACACACACAGCCAGGGCCAGGCCTGCTTGCTGACCTCCTGGGGGTACGGGCCGAGCACGAACTTGACGACGACGTCGCCAAACTGCTCGTGCTTGGCGGAATAGAGCAGCTTGTTGGCAAACGCCCCCGCCGCGTCGCCCAGCGCCTGCACGTCCGTGTACTCCGGGCTGGCCAGCGGGTATGGCAGCCGGCAGCGGTCCCACCCAAAGCTCGCCGCCCGCTGCAGGTCCGCCGCCGACCAGTTGGCCGCCGCCATCAGGGCACGGAGGCTGGCCTCCTGGTGCTGAGGGGGGTGACGCTCCGGACGGCGGCCACGCAGTCGTCCGGGTAGGCCTGCAGCGCAGCCCTCTTGGCTGGGCGCTCTCCTCCCGACTCCTCGTGCTGCTGCCCGAGGGCGGCCTGCTGAGCAGCAAAGAGGCGCGTGTAGCGGTGGCGCAGGCAGCACAGCGCGGCGGCGTAGCCCGCTAGCAGGCGCGCCACCGGGCGCAGAAAGTGGTGTCGGCGGTCGGCCAGCTGCAGCAGGAGCAGGCGCGGGGTCAGCGGCTCGCAGACAACCTCGTTGGTGGCCAGGAAGTACACTCCTGGGGGAAGGGGGGGGGGGGGGCGCGGCAAGCCGAAATGGGAGGGGCCGTTGTGGGCATACACGTTCGCACACGTAGCTCTTCGAGGCCCTGGAGCTTGGCGTGCGCTTGCATGCCCACCAATCAGGCGGCTGGAGGCAAGGGCACCCACTGCAACGCGGAACTAACTGTCTTTCCTTCAGCCCTCAGCAGGCGGCGCGGATCAGCACGTCACGACCCCTGACACCCCCCCCCCCCCCCCTTCACGTCACAGGCACCAGCACCAGCACCAGCACCAGGCCTCACCGTAAATGATCAGGTTGGGCCCAGTTATCTCCACCGCGAATGCAGGTGCGCCGCTAGCGCAGATGAGCAAGCTGTTCTGCGTCCACCGTGCCCCCGTCCTTGTACCGTTGCTGGTGCAAGAGGGGCACAAGGGGGCACGGGACGCCTATGTCAGCACCGCACAGGCAACCCGTGCGGTTCTAGCAGCGCTGGAACGGCCGGCGCCATGGCGCCGCACAACGAGGTGAGTCGAAACCAAAGGCGCAACCCGCGCAGGCGGCATGAATTGAACTGGCTGCAGTTGCTGATTCGTCAACCGCAGGGCGCGCCGTTGGAAGAACGCACAACCAGCAAGGCGCGTACGCGCCGCAAAGCACACTAGCGCGGGCTGCTCACTAATGGCTGGCTTGTTAGGAAGGGTTGAGGGGCCTGGCCGGCAGGAACCTTCAGGGAAGCCGCGTCGTACGTAACTGTTGCGCCCAGGCACCGTGCCGACCATGTACCGCCTACCTGAAAGTAGCGCTGCAGCTGGAAAGATGGGTCGGACGTGCTGCCCGCGACGTCGTTCTTGTACTCAACGACCACCACAAGGTACTCCTCCTTGTCGTCCTTGATGATGATCTCCACGTCGTTCTGGCCGGTTGTGCTGCTGGCTGCACTGCTGAACTCCCACTCCCCCAGTTTCAGGTCCTGCTGCCACTTTCTCAAGGCCTCCTTCCGAGCATCTTCCGTAGGGTACACCCCAGCCAGGGCCACAGACAGCTTGTCCGCAGCCTGCACGGCAGCGACGGCAAAACAGCCGTGACCCAACTCGCATGCAGCTGCTCCTGCCGTGCCCTACAACCCAGCGCCCCCTCCCCCCACCCCCACCCCGCTGGCGGCAAGGTAGCAGCCTAGGGACCGCATGCTGCGCGCTGCGTTCCCTGCAAACGCGGTCCCTGGTCCCATCTGCTGGCCGGCCGCCGCTCCGTGGCCCGGTAGCCTAACCTATGGCTAGAAGGCTGCGGACCCCGGCACACCGCTGCGCAAACGCGCCGGCGCAGCGAGTGGTACGGCGATGCGCTTGTGGTACGACAGCAACCGCATGCACGGCACAGACGCAGGCCAGGCCAGCCACAGCGGAGGCGCATTGACTGCAGCTGCCTAGTGGGGGATGGCAGACGGGCAGCGCACGCATTACGAGCCTCTAGAGCTCCCCCACCTCCAGGTTCTTGTGTCCGGGTGGGCTGCCGCTCGCGTCGTCGTCGCCAGCCAGGCGGCGTCCTGCAGCAACCCAAGCTCGGGGGCCACCAGCGCCACCGGCAAAGCCTTCCGCAGGGGTGCGGCGCACGGTCGGCCCGGGAAGAAGGCCGCGCGCTGGGCGGAGGATGGATGGAACAGGTGCTGCCGGAGCGTCCACGCCGTGCTTCGGAGGGCGGCACCGTTACGGGGACAGGCCCTGGGTCAGGGCGTGCCTCCTCCACGCGCGTTGGTCCTGCAGCGCAGCGTGGGGCAACGGGGCATGCCGCATGCTGGTTCAGGTAACCAGTGTGCATGCATGTGACCGTGCCACGGCTCCCCGGCGTCGCCGCCGCGGACTTGCGCACTGAGGTCCGCGCGTGTGCCATGCATCCGTGACAACGCTGCGCCAAACGCGTCGATGGCTACTTTGACGCACACGGAAGCAAGACGGAGAGGTAAAACCGTGAAGCTTGGTTGGCTAGGGGCCGCCGTGTGTACGACGATAACATACGGCACGGCAAAGCTCTGCGCCTGCGACGGCGACGGCACAAGCAATAACGATTCTTCGTACACGTATGCATGCGGCCAGAAAGACGCAATGCCCACGCACTGAACGCTCGGCGGATTGCTCAAACGATGCGTGGCTACAAGGCGGCGTCCCAGCGGCGCCGCATCTGCTTTGCGGTCAGCATGACACGCGCAGGCAACAGCGTTGCTGCGCTGCAGCTCTGGCGCAACGGCCGCACCTGGGGTGCAACGCACAGCATGCACGCACCGGCAAAGTCGTACGCAACGTCGGCGCGCTGCCGTCCCGCCCGCTGGGCCGCCAGCGCCCAGCCGCCCCAGCCCAGTCCCTGCCGCCCCCCGCCTCAAGCGCGCGGGTCACCAGCAACCGCAGCACAAGCCGACGCCCCTGCCGCACCTGACAGCAACGTCAGCCACCTGTTCCGCACCGCCGACAAGTCCGCGCCCAAGGTCATGAGCCGCTGCTGCACGATTAGCACCTGCTGCTCCAGGACCTGCGCCTGTCCGGGACGCTGTTTTCAGATCCTCTTGCAGCGCTGCCTTTTCGCTCTCCAGCTTTGCCTCCTTGGTCTCCAGCGCTGCCTTCTCGGCCTCCAGCGCTGCCTTCTCGGCCTCCAGCGCCTTCGCGGCCTGCCTTGCGGAACTCATCATCCGCTGGCCGTCACCATACGTCGCGAGGTTGGATTGTTCCTACCCTGGGTGGGGCTTGCGGCTGCAGGTTGCAATTTGGAAAAGAACAGCTACCTACAGTCCGCTGGGCCTGGGGCACCGTCGTGCAGGCGTGGGATACATGGAAGGGCTGCTAGCACTCACGCCGCAGTGCCGGAGCAAACAAAGGAACGTGTGGGCGCGCGCAGCGTGCGAGAGCAAGTTGCTACCCGGGACCATGCACCATACGCCTTGCTTCAGAGCTGCTCGGTGGTTTGAGCGACTCGTTTTGGGTTTTTGACGAGTCGAGCAGGAAGTACGGCGGTAATCATCTTCCGTGCGGCGCATGCCAAGGCCGGCCCCGCTTTAGTGCCCGTGTGCACTCACGAATGCACCACAAAAAGGGAGCACGCCATGTTTGCCCTGCAGGAACATCCGCTGCAGAGATGTGGTGCCGGCAAGCGCCTTTGGGTTAGGCCGCCAGCCGCCCCATTATCCCACTACCATGCTGGGCGCAGCGTCCGGCAACCGCCGACATTTAGTTCCTTTGCGGCCGAGCCCAACCACTCTAACCGTACGGTTCCGTGGTCCTGCTGAGTCGACAACCCGCCAAGTGCAGACCACTTGCAACCGTGCGCCGGACGAGCCCATTCGCAGCTCAGCACCGTCAGCGGCGGTGTCAGGTCCAGGAACGCAGCACTCGCTGTTCAACCTCAATCGCATAAAGGAGCTGCTAATGTCGCCGCTTGGGAAGGCTGTGCTGCTGGCGCAGGGGTTGTCCTTCCTGCTGGCCGTGATGGGTAAGGTCACGCGCGAACGGGCATCAAGCAACGTTGGCCATCGCGGCCTTGCATCACAGCACATGGGGAAAAGCATCAACAGCGACTCGCATACTACTTAGTCTGCGTGGGCGTTGCACTACGGCGCCCGGCGCAGGGGTCTGCGCTTGTGTAGGGGGCGCAACGCGCACCACACCATGGACTGACGGCGGACGTCCATCGACATGTTGCAGTTACCAGCATTCGGCGACCAACTGCCGTGTTTTACTGTAGTCAGCGTATGGGCCTTACGTAATGTGCCTGGGCGGGAGGTGGGGGCGGCGGGGGATGGGGACAACATACACGGCGGTGTTAACAGCACGCCCACCACGCACACGCACACGCATGCCAACACATCTGTATGCGCATGAGCGAGCACACCGACGAAATGGGCTTGCCATGCGGGTAACGCGTTCGTGCGCGGCTCCTTTGCATGCCTGGGGGGCACGTCGTCATGACGCCGCCGCACCCGCGCCGGCGGCGCCATGCGCACACGCCGATGCACGTTGGGCACACCACACAGCAACGCCCACTAAACTTGGATGAGCCGTCGCAGCTGCGCATGTGGCGACGGACCTAATGTCGTCCATGGCGTTTCCGCCTCCCCTGCGTGCAACGCACCCCGTCGTGCGCTACCCCACCGCACCGCGCGCGCGCACCGCTGACCCCACTCCGCCCCCTTGCCCCACCAGAGGGTGCCAGTGATCTGTGGCTTTACATTCAGTTGCATGTACTGGGAAAAGCCCACGACACCAAGTACCACGAAGTGACGGCAATGATGGGCACCCCGTCGCAGGCACCACCTCCGGCCTGCTGGTGAACCGCGGCATCAACATGCCCACCACGCAGTCCTTCCTAAACTACGTGCTGCTGGCGCTGACCTGCGGCGGCGCGCACCTGCGCGCACGCGGCCGCACGCTGCGCAACCCGCTGCACATCTACGCGCTGCTCGCGCTGCTGACGTGGAGGCAATTACCTGGTCACAAAGGTAGGGTTTGGGATGATAGCGTTGCTGGCGTCATGGGGCTCCGCCGCCAGCACGCGCCAGTGGCTTGGTGGCGTCTCCCGGTGTGCGTGTGGCTGTGGATGGCTTTGATGGGCCATGCGCTGACCGCGGCGCTTGTGTGCCGGGCTTGTGTGCCGGACGTAGATTCGACGGGAAGCGATGCGCCGAGCACTCGGCTTTTGTGCGGGAGTGCGGTCCTCGTTGGACTCACTCATGAAGACGCAGGCCTTGACGCGCAATGCAGCACCCGGCTGTAGCGGCCCCCCGTACACCCTCTGGCCATGTGCACCTGCGGCGGCGCAGCGCCCCGGCAGCCAGCTGGTCACATCCTTGCCTGTCTGCGTGCTATCATCCGCCGCCTCCGTGGTGCCACACCTGGCGTGCTATATCATGCCGTACATCCCACGGAACCTCGCCCTCCTCTCCCCCCGCCGGCGCCGCCCCCGCAGGCCTACCAGTACACCTCTGTGACCTCGGTCACGCTGCTCGATTGCTTCACCATACCCGCCGTCATGCTGCTGTCCTGGCTGTGGTTCCGCGCGCGCTACCTGCCGGCGCACTTCTCCGGCGCCGCGCTGTGCATCGCTGGCCTGGCGCTGCTGGTGCTCACCGACGGCACCAGCGCCACGGCGGGCCCAACCCGGTGCTGGGCGACGCCCTGGTGCTGCTGGGCGCGCTGGCGTACGCAACGTCCAACGTGCTGCAGGTGTGGCATGCGTGAGGCTCACCTCACACCACAGGAGCATGTACGACAGGAGCATGCACCACAGGAGCATGTGGTGCGGTAGCGGGGCTAGCGAGGGAGGTTGCGCGGTGCGCGCCCTTGTGGCTGATGAGCACAACGGTTGTGCACAGCGGGCTGGCTCAAGTTACGTCGTTCAGCATGCCATGAAAAGAAACTACTTGACCCTGACCACCAGCCGCCGCTCCAAGCGCGCTCTTGTTCGCGGCGTCCTCCCTCCTCCGCTTGCGCCGCACACGGCGCACACCACACCAGCGACTGGCGGCTGCACAGTGCAGGGGGGCGAACCCCGCCTCACAGCTGTTTGGCCGCTCTGGCCCGCGGCGTCCCGTCCCATGCCTCCCACACGGCGGACAGCCAGAGCGGCGCCCCACGCCACCCACCACCCGCTGCCGGCGCGCCCCCCGCCCGTTGTCGCTGCAGGAGCGGCTGCTGGTCGAGACCCCCGTGACCGAGCTGCTGGGCATGATTGGCTGCTTCGGCTGCATCATCGGGGGCATACAGGTAGTAGGCGCAGCGCGCGGGGAGGGAGGGGCAGAGGCGCTGCGCAGCGCTTGCTGTTGGGCGCTGCCCTGCGCACCACCATCGGCGGCGGCGGCGGCGGCGGCGCGCGCCGGGGCTCCCGCATCGTGCTTGTTGGGTCGGGCCGTGTGCGCTGCGTCTGCGCTGCGCTGCGCTGCGCTGCGCTGCGCTGCGCCGCCAGCGCGGACCGGCGGCCGCTTCCTGCGTGCGCAATCGTCCGGCACCACCTATGCCTTGCCTCCCTTCTACCCGCTGACCTTGCCTGGGAGGCGGTCGCGCTCGCACACCCCGCAACAATAAGGGAATTGTTCCCTTTCAACCCCCGACCCCGCCCCGCCCCACCCCACCCCGCCCCCAGGCGTTGGTCCTTGAGCGCGGTGCCTGGGCCGCCGCCGCCTGGAGCCCCGCCGTCATCGCCCCGCTGCTGGGCTTCGCCGTGTCGCTGTACGCCTTCTCCGTGCTGCTGCCGCGCGTGCTCATCTGGTCCAGCGCCACCACCCTCAACTCTCGCTGCTCACCAGCGACTTGTGGTCGGCCGCGTCGCGCGTCGCCTTCTTCGGCGGCTTCGGCGGCACGGCGGGCTGGTTCTGCCTCTCGCTTGTCATGGAGGTGAGCCGGGCCGTACGGCAAGCACGGCAAGTAGACCGCGGGGAGGGTGGGAGCCGTGGCGGGTGCGGTGCGGCACAAAGGCTACGTCGGCTTGTGGTTGTGATGATGCATGGTTGTAAGTGACCGATTCCATGTGCTCCTTGGGGTCAGGGGCGTACGCCGCTGCGCACGCGCGCCCGCTTGGGAAAAAGGCAGGGCCACCTTTCATGTCTGGTGCAAAACGGCACCTGCTGGCCGGCTGTAGGGGCGAGTCGTGCTGCCCGTCGGGTGTCAGCACGCCTTGCTGATGCTGCATATTCCTGTCACGGGCGCGTGCTGATGATTTCCCCCCTGCACACGCGGCGCCGCAGGCGCTCGGCTTGTTCATCTACACCCGCGCCGGCGAGGCGCACGGCCACAAGCCCCTCGCCTGCGCTCCGGTGCCGGGAGCCGTGGACAATAGCGGCGGCAGTGGCGCTGCCGATCCCGAAGAGGGGCAACGGCTGATTGGCAGTAGCCACAGCAGCAGTGTTAGCGGCGGCGCAAGCGCCATGGGCGGGCAGCACGAAGAGGCGGCGGCGGGCAGCCGTAGTAGTACGACAGGTGGTAAGGGTTTGCTACAGGCCGCGTGGCCACACTTAGCGAGCCTGGTGGGGCGCAAGAGCGGTGATAACTACTTGCTGCTCGCGTCGGCGGGGTCGTATGGCAGTACGGATGGGACGAGCAGATACGAGCCTGGGCACCACGAGCCGCAGCCGGCGGCGACGGCGACGGCGCACGTGGCGGCGGGGTCGGTGCTTCCCCAGGCTGCCGCCCACAACGGCGCTGGCAGTGGCGCGGCAGAGAGGGCATCGTCAGGGCCAGACCGCTCTGGCGGGCAGCACCACGATGACGGCGGCGGCGGCGTCGCAGATGGCGCGATACCCTTGCTGCCGATGCAAGCGCTGGCAGCAGAATTGCGGCACCCGGCAGGGAAGGCTTAGCAACGGCAGCGGCGGCGTCGGCGGTAGCAGCAGGGCCACATCGCGCTGTGGGGCCAGGCATCGCCGTGTGTGGCAAAGCGCGTGAAACACGTTGGGCCTTGTGCCGCAGCTGGTACGACGCACCTTGCCATTTTTATGTAAACCCAGTTTGCCAAAGCGCTGGCCAGCACCTTCTCGGTTGTGAAACACCGTCTGCGTATTGCGGGTAGGTGCCACACAGCCGCGAGAGCGCCTACCGCTGGGCGCCACCGGCGGTGGGCAGGATGGGTGGCGGCGCCGCCGCAGGTGGATGTACGCACCCTATCCTATGGCGGCGATCGAACCCTAGAACTGTGGGGGCAGTTGTGGCTTTGGCGGCACCTGGACTTCCCCGTTCGTCCTTGTGAACTGTCGCCATTGTAATGAAGTGTTTCTTTCGTCAGAGGGTTGGCCATGGCCATTGTAATGGAGTGTTTCATTCGTCAGAGGGTTGGCCATGGCTGTGGTTGTTGGTGGTGGTTCCGCCCGCGCCATCCGTCCGTCTCTTCCAGGAGCCGCCGCATTGATGGTGTGGTGGCGACTGGCCGCGGCAAGGCTCCGCCACAACCGGCGGCACTGTGCAGCACTGTGCAGCAGCCAGTGCTGCCGTGATCCTCTTGGTACGCAATTGATGTTCCTGCATAGGGCAGCCCCTGTACCCCGCACCGAGCCACCCGCCGTCGTCGCCGTCGTTGTTGATGAAGTTTCGACGTTACGAAGTGTGACCCGGGTGCAGGCAGGCAGGGCGGAACTGCTGCGTATTGACCGCTGCCCGCGCATGTGTGTGTGTGTGTGTGTGGCAGCGCATCAGGCGCTGTGATTGGGGGCCTGGAACCGCACCGTTACATTTTACGGGTTACGGGTTACCGTAGCCTGCGGGTACATCCTGTTGCTGTGCCTTGCTGTATTCATTTTCCCCTTATGTGCCGATGCCTGTGTACTACTGTTGTATTGTGCCTTTGTTCACGTCGCTGTAGCTGGGGCGTCCGCGCCCGCCTTAACGCCCGGCCGAAGTGCAACGCCGTCGCAATGTGTTTTCAGTTGTTGTGGCATGGTTATGCGTACTTGTTATGCCATCACTGTGTGCGTGTATGGCTGTGCCGGCTATGTGTGTGTCCGTCCGATAACGCTGCAAACACGATAGCGCAGTGGCGCGGTGTGCGTCACTCGCTCGTGCACGCGCACGGCCATCATCACTGCACAGTTGGAGGTCGGTCAGGGCGCGTTCAGCTGCCGACATGTATTGGACAACCTTGCACCGCAGTCGAGCGCAGGCGGCAAAGACTCCTTTTCTTATGGTCCTGCTACTTGCATACGAGCGTATTCCGGTGCGATTGCCCTACTTCATGCGCAGTCCGGGACTCCGCGCGCCGCTCTGGGCGTGTTCGTGCCGCACCAGTGCCGTATGCGCTTCAAGGGCACCGTTTCGGTTGAGGACATGTACTACGGCGACCGTCGCAGTGAGTCATCTTGCGCTCGCGCTGGCGCAAGCAGGTTGTTGTGTCTCTCGGTACGCTTAACGGCACCGCGGATAGCCGTCCGCGTTGGAGCGCATGTGCGACGCCTTGTGCATCGCTGTAGCTCATGCCTTTGCCGTGCCCTGCCGGGGCGGCGCGGACCGTTTTGCCAAGCAGGACCTCAACACTGCTCAACAGGACGTCCACGAAGCACGCACAGGCGGCCACCGGGCACCCCTTCGTCCACCATGCATACAGGTTTGGTCTGCGCATGTCGTGTTTTTGGCTTGGGCGGAGCATCGAGGCGTTACAACCAGTTGGCGCCGCACGGTACGGTACAACACAGCGGTATCCGAGTGGCCTTACCGTACCACCATGCAACGACGACCAGGATACACCGGCTGCCTGGAGGACCAGGTTACCATGTATGCAGGGAGTCGTGCCCTGCTTGGCAAATGAGCAGGTCCCAGCACCTGTTCTCGCCATTAGCACCAGTAACGGTAACATCACAGCGGTCTGATCAGCAGGCCTGGTAACAACATCAGCGGCCTTCCTGGGTTCTGCGGTGTTGCTGCGTTCTGCATCCCATCCTGCACAATGCGCAGGTCTGCTTCGTTCAGGCTACAGTACACAGTGCGCGCCGTCAGGGCAGTTCCCCAGCGGCGACCGCCAGGCGCGACATGTGCTCGTCCTGCCCAAAGTACCCTCCCGCAATCGCCATCAGCACATTGACGCGCGGCAGTACGGGGTCCTCTGGTACGGTCAGCGCCGCGCGCCAGCCGGCGCACGCCCGTACCAGCGACCTGTACGACGCGCTGAGCTCCGGCGGCACTGGCTTCTGCAGCACGGCGGATAGCGCGAATAGCCACTGGCTGCACATGTACGACAGCGCTGCCGCCTCGCCGGCCTGTTGCTGCTGCTGTCCCACTAGCTCGTCAACGTGGCGCTGTAGCAACGTCGACACGCCCAGCTATAGGCACAGCAGCAGCGAATAGCAGTTGCGGCACACGCGCGCACAAGCGTGTCAGTCATGTTCACACATGACGAAGCACTACCGATGCAGTTCGTGTTCAGCGTCTTCAGCGTCTGCTGTGGATGGTTCAGATGCAAAAGTGGGTTATGCGCACGGGCACCAAAGATGTGAGCGCACAATCGTATGTGCGCACATGTACGGCGCCGTTCCCACGGCCAGCAGACGGCAGCGTGCGGGATCGAGATGCAACCCTGGTGGGCGTAGAACGTGCATGCGCGGCCTGGCGAATCGCTGCACGCGTGCGCAAGCGCCGTGCCGACAGCGATTGAAACAAGCAGTTGATGTGCGCCAGTCATGAACCGCAGTTAGCAGGCATGTCACACCTGGTCGAGCGCCAGTCATGTACCGCAGCTAGCAGGCATGTCACACACACCTGGTCGAGCGCCAGTCATGTACCGCAGCTAGCAGGCATGTCACACGCACCTGGTCGAGCGCCAGCACTGTGCGCAGCACGGGGCCCAGGATGCGGTCCGTCTCGCTGTGCTGCGCCGGCGCGGACGCGCCCGACTCTGGCCCAGACCCGTTGGGGGGTTCGGCAGCGGAGCCCTGCCCTTGCTGCTGCTGTTGGTCAACGCCCTGCCACTGGCCGAAGCATATCTGGTACCAGGCCTGCAGGACGTACGTGTGGGCCACGCAGGCGGCAGCGGCAAGGCAGGCGCAGCAGCGCGGAAGGGGTTGCGTCGTCAATCGACTGGTTTCATCATGCAGGTCCGTCAGGGATGATGCAGCTTCGCCCTAGGTTCGCCAGAATCGCCGCCTCATATGGAGAAACCACCATGCGTCAGGTGGAGCCACCCCGACCGACAGAGAGCGCATGCGCAACGTTTCAGAACTGCAAGCGCCGGCAGCGCTACAATCAGATGCGTGTGTGGGGCTCGGCGTGGGGTTTGTGCCCCGAGCACGGCGCCAGCGCGCTCGCACCCTCACGCATCCCCCCTGCCCCCAACCTGATGCGCGCCCCACACCATATGCATGCGAAAACGGCCCGAGGGAATGAGCAGACGGCAGCACGCCGGGGTCGACCGATCCCGACCTCGTGTCCTGTCCTGTACGTCGACGGCATAGCGCACGAGCCGGCCGCCACCCGGCCAGGGGCCTCGCCAGCCCCAACCTGCCTGTGAGTCTTCCAAGTGCGGTAGCCGTGTTTGTGCGAGCTCTGCAAGCGCGGCCAGGCAGGGAGCAGGGCGGGAAACGGGGGGCCCCGGGGGTCGGGCGCAAGGGGTTGAGCGACTTTGCCACTAGCGCCCCAAACAGTGTTTGCCCTGCTGCCGCTGGACTGTTGACGCCTTCACCCGGGCGCCCAACCGTCAGCCGCATTGATTGGAGGCTTCACGTTCTGCCTGCCTGCAGTGCGCTGGCGCGGCCCGGGGACATACGCCCACATGCCGTGCGTGTGGCTGCGCTTTGGGGCATATGTACGGGACTGCTGGCCGGATCCCACGCAAGGCCGGTCGCCCCCGTGCGTGCGCACCTGCTGCGTGTGCAGCCTGCATGTGCTGCAGCCGCCGCCGTAGCTGAGCAAAGTCCTGCAGCCGCAGGAACAGCCGCATATGTACACAAGCACCGCACCGCATCACACACCGCACCGACATCAGGTGACGCAGCGCACCGCGGGGGCTCAGAGCGCGCCGCCGTCGCATCATATGGCGCCTCTCGTAACCAGGCAATATGCCCTTTTTGCAGTGCAGTACTGGACCCATTTCGGCATTCGACAGCCGGCGCTTGCCTTTGCACTCCTTGGCCGTACCTGGTTGGCATGCTGACCTGATTGTGCGCCCGTGCTCAATGGGCTCCTCCACTCCCACATTTCCCCTCCAACCCAACCCTTCCGCCCTTCCCTTGCCCGGCCGTGCCCCGCTCCATCGGTCCACCACCGCCGACCTGCAGGAACGACGTCACCCACTTGGGGTGGGGCTTGGCCCACTCCTGGCAGGGCTGGTCCTCGGCGCCCGGCGCCCAGCGGAGGTACGAGGCGGCGGCGGCGGAGGGCGCCGCAGCGCTGCGGCGGCATTGGTGCAAAAGAGACGACGAGCACGCGACATGTTGTTGCGCAGTGCTTGCAGCACGTACGGTGTGGTGTGCGCAACGTGCGGGATGTGGTGCGGTCACGTCGTGGAACGTCGTGGCAAACCACCTTCCTGCTTCACACCTGCGCGGCGTAGGGCCGCAGGGCCGAACTGGCCCCGGCGGCGGGCCCTCCGCATCCGTACTGTACAGCAAACGCGGCGGCGTGGCGCCACGCGGCACCAACCCACCTGCCAGGTCCAGGGCCGGCCGCCGCCGCCGCCGCCGCAAGCTTGGCCGGATCGATCTTCGCGCGCGTCACCTTTGGCCGCTGCTGCGCCTCATGCCGCACCCAGGCAAGGTACTCTTCGGCCGTCTGGGGCGGCCCTGCAGCGCACAAGACAAAGAACGCAAGAGGCTGTCAGATTGCCAGGTCAAGCCCGTACATACCCGCCCTTCGGCCCGTAGCCTACGGGCTACGTAGCCGGCGTAGGCGTTCGAACATTCGCCGTACGGCGCCGGTGCACCGTGCGCAATCATACGCTTGGCATGCATGGGCCGAGGATGCAGTCGCACGGGCGGCCGCGATCCATGCGTTGAGGTCCAGGCCGTAAACCTAGGTGGTGAGCGGCGTCGTGGAGTGGAGTTTCGTCCGCCCCGCCGTACGTGCATGCGCTTGGATGTAATCCCGATGCCGCGAAATGTGCATACAGCAGCATGCATTCGAGGTTGTCCTTGCCAAGAGCGCTCGCAACCCGATTGGCTGCGCTGGTAGCTGCCGAAGCATTGCTGCGCCGAGGCGTTGGCTACGCCACTGCTCGGAACCCTCGGCCTCAACACGTGCACCACATGTGTTGGCAGTGTTGCTTCTGCAACGCATGCGGCTTCTGCCGGCACCGCACGCTGCACATTGGCCCCACCCCGTGTGCGTGTCTGTATGAGGTTCCTTTGCACACCACCTGCTGACAGATCTGGCGGGGGTCCATCCGGCACCGGCAACGCCTGCGCTATCCCGTAGTTAGCAAAGTCTTCTTCATCATCTTCATCAGTCGAACACTCCGCCATGTCCTCAGCGCCGTCCTCGTCTTCATAGTAGTCCTCCGCTGCACCAACCTCTACACGCTCATAATCGCCTCTAGCTGCTGAGGTTTGTGGAGGAGAGGGCGGAAGCGGAGGAGGTGGTGGAGGAGCTACTTCATGTTCGGTGTCCATTGCGTTGTCCAAAGCACGCAACCTACTTGAGCTGTGTGCAAGCTAGAACGCGACGTGAAAGTGTCGGAGGGTGAAGAGAGACGCCCAATTAGGCAAAGGGTGTTTCCACACTCCCAAAACGTGTCAATATGCATTATTATACGCTTTGCCACAACCCTCCTTCCATGATTGAATGCAGCGCCCGCCGGGGTGGGCGGGCGGGGAGCGGCTTATGTTGTACGCGCAGCGCGCTCGCGTGCGTCGCAAGTCCGTACCTCTCCCCGAAACCACTTCTGTCAGAAGCGCCGCGCGAGCGCGAGTGGTACAAAGGCTCTGTGCTGTGTGACGCACTGTGCACAACGAAGCTGGCTATCCCCTTGTTGATGACCCACTCGACGGCAGAGGGGCTGGCGCTCACATCCAGATGCCGCCGAAGCCGCTGAGACAAGCCACCCGCAAAGAGGCCGCAGTGCTTCCACAGAACGCGCGCTTCCATCACCTGTCTGACACATCGCAGCTGCTTGCCGCCGAGGGCGACTTGGAGCTCGCTGCGTACTATGGCGCCTTAGCACTGAAGGTAAGCGCAGCGATGGCGTCGGTTGGCGACGGCTGGCGGCGTGGTTGCGTTTCTGCGCGTACGCAGGTACGTATCCGCACGCGCGCAACTGCTGTGTATCACTTGCAGAATAACTCGCTGGCGCGCAATGCCATGTATGCATGCACATCACCAGATTCGTGTCACTAAACGCACCTCCGCGCGCATGCCGCAGGCTGCTGACGCACCCGGCGCCGCCGTCCCGCGCCGCAACGCCGCGCAGCACTGTGAGCGCTGCGGCATCGCAGTCAGCCCACAGACGTGCTCCAGGTACAGCAGCCGCCGCAGTCGCGGCGGACATGGCTGCTTAATCCCGATATGGCGTATGCATCACGGAAACCCCGTTCCATGATTGTGTCGCTGCAAGCTTGCAGCCTATAGTCGCGCATGCCTCCGCCGGTGCTCCAGGGCGACGCAGCACTGCGTTGTGCCGTCCACACTGCCGTGATTCAGCGGCATGGCTCGGCCACCCATCTGCCTTGCGAGCAGCTCCCAAGTACGGTCATAGCGACCGCGGAACGACGACGCCACGCAGTGCATGAGGCATGAGGCCGCATGCGCGTAGTAGGTTAAAGGAGCGCCACGACTCAACACGTGCTGCATCAGGATGGGAAGCGCCGTCGCATGCGCGTGCAGGTAGTGCCCAACCGCGTGCTTTATTCGTGCCCGCCTGCCTGCCTGGGTGGCCTGCCCCCCCCCCCGCACGGCCGCCACAGCGTTGAGGTTGTACCGCTGAATCGGCGCAGCCGCCGCCGCTCCGCCGCTGCTGCGGTTGGCCGGCCGGGCGGTCCCAGCAGCTGCAACGTGGTGTCGGTCGTGCGCAGCTGCAAGGTGAGCTGCACGTAGCACCCTCGTGCCTCCTCCGCTTCGGCTGTTGCGCCGCGGGAGTGTGCGGACGAGCTTGTTGTCCTAGGCTAGTTGTGCCTCCGCGCCGCGGGTTGCATCGAAGGCCGAACCGGCGAGCGGCGCCTGCCTGCCTGACGAGGTGCCCGACTTGCGATTGGTCCTTTGGCGAAGCGAAGTGTCGCCGGTGACGTGCAAATACCGTACGTCGGTATGTGCATTGTGCCTCTCCTTGTACACTTGTACCCGCGCGCTCCTGCGCCAACTCCCTTGGGCGCAACTCAACGGCGCGCCTCGCCTGCGCTGATTGCCCCCCCGCCCCGCCCCGCCCCGCCCCGCCCCGCCCCGCCCCGCCCCGCCGCGCCCGTTTCCTGCAGCTGTGCGGCCATCGCAACGCGCAGCACTTCGCCTCGGCGCCGGCGGCGCAGCAGATCGCCGAGGCTGAGGCGGCACAGGTCGCCACAGCAGCCGCACCACCAGCGGAGGCAGCGGCGGTGGCGGCGGCTGCGGCAGGACCGGCGCAGCCCGCTACCGCCGGCCCGGCCGACCCTGCACATCCAGACACAGGCATGGGTAACCTCGACACCCCAGAGCAGCCTCCAGCAAGCGCTGCCGTTGGCGTTGCCTTCACTGCTGACAGCCCCGAAGCAGCAGCAGCAGCAGCCGAAGCAACACCGTCACAGCTGGCTGCAGCGGCGGGAGCACCAGCACCAGCACCAGCTGCACCAGCCGCCTCACCGGCCACGGCAGCTACAGCGGCGGCAGCAGCACCAGCCGACCTTGCATTCAGCCCCGGCCCGGCCCAGCCTGCTCCTGCTTCTGTTGCTGCACAGCCTGAGGAGGAGTTCCAGGGTGGGCACGGGCCTACTGGAGAGCGCGAGGACGTGTTGGAGGCTGCGGGTCAAGGCGCTGACGAGGAGGTGGAGGCTTTAGGAATGGAACTGCCCGCAGCCAACGCAGCCGTACAGGGCCCAGGGCCCGGCGCTGATATGGTCTCCACAGACGCGCTAGAGCAGGAGCAGGAGCAAGAGCAGTCGGCAGCAGCTCTGATCGTACGACAGCAGCCAGAGCAGAATCAGGAGCACCAGCAGCAGGATGCTTTTGACACGGACCTGTTCCTTGTAGATCCAGAACAGCAAAAGCAGCAGGAACAGCAGCAGGCAGAGCCGTTAGAAGAGCTGCTTGTGCAGCTGCGAGCACAGCAAGCGGCAGGGCTGCCAGCGCAGCAAGAGGTAGAGCTGCCGCAGCAGCAGCAGGTAGGGCAGGCGCCAGCTGCACTGCAAGCGAAGGCGGAGGAGGAGCCAAGCGGGGGGCCAGCGGTCCAGCCAGCACGGCAGGTAGAGCGGCCGGACCAGGGCGGCGTGCCGCGCGCAGAGCACGGCGCTGTGAAGGCGCCACAGCCGATGGAAGTCGAGCAAGCGGACGTTGCAGGAAAGCACCAGCAGCGGCAGGAGCAGCAGGAGGAGAAGAAGGGGGAGGACGAGGAGGAGGCGTTGGGCGACCGTGCGGCGAGCGCCGCGCCGGTCGCTGCAGAGGACGATGACAGGGGAGCAGCAGGGCGGCAAGCTGGCGTACCAGCAGCAACAACAGCAGAGCCAGCTGCAGCAGCGTCTGCATCGGCAGCAGCAAGCCCCATGCGTGGCGCGGCGGGTGATGCGGCCCAGCCGGCGGCTGCAGCGGCACGCGCGCGCGGCACCGGCAGCGCGGCGCAGCGGCGTACGGACGAAGACCGCGAACCGGCGCCTGGGCCGAGCGCCAAGCGGCGGCGGTTGGCGGCGGCGCCGCCGCGCGCCGAGGCTGCAGCTGCTGGGCACGCAGTAGCCACAGGGCTAGCAGCAGCGGGGGCTGATGCCAGCCATGACGAGATGCCAAAAGCGCCGCGGGCGGCGCGCAAGAAGGACCAGAGGGCTGCACATGGTGCAGACGGGGGGCCGGTGGAGTGGGAGCGAGAACAGCCCGAGGGCCGATTGGCGGCGGCGGCGCCGCCGCGGCCCTGGCTGCCTCCAGGGTATGTGGCGGAGCACGCCATATGCCCGCCGCTCCTGCCGGCGGAGCAGCCGGACGGCCGCCTGGTGTACGAGGCGCCCTACATGAAGTAGGTACCAGCACGTGTGGCGCTGTGTCGTATGTGCCTGTACGGCCAGGAGTTTCGTCATCGATTGTGCATTGATGCATGCATGTGGTGCTGCTATTGCTATCGACAGAACAGTACTGATGCATATGTGTCACAATTGGGATTGTTGCTTGTGGCGCGCCGTGCGTTGCCTTATCTGCCGCGCCGTGTGCTTTGCCTTTTGCACTCTTTGACCATCCTTGTCTGCGCTGCTGGCTTGCGTAAGGCATGCGGTGCAGGGCGCGACGCCTTTATGCCCAGCAGTACACACTCACACCGACATCTCGCCATTCCCCGCCTCCCGCCACCGCCCGTTGACCCACACCCCGCTCGCTGCAGGGACTACTTTTCGCTGCGCAACGGCCTGCCGCAGGACGACCCCTTCCTCACCCTCCACCACCCCACATGCGGCGTGAGATGCTGCGCGAGCTGGCCATGGCCAGGTCCCTGTACCTGTGCGCGACGGCGATGCGAGCGCCCGGGCCACGGCCGGGGCCGGGGCCGGGGCCGCAGCCTGCATCGCGCGCTGCGGCGGCGGGGCTGGCGGCACAGGCGGAGGAGGCGGCAGCGCGGAGGGGGCGGACGGCGGGCAAAGCTGCGGCTCCAGTTGCAGCTGCTTCAGCGGCGGCTGCAGCGACGGCCGCGCCGCGGCAACGGACACAGCAGCGCGCCGGTGCGAGTGTGGCAGCGCCAGCCGCAATTACGCCGCCGCAGCGGCGGCGGTACGGCAGCCCGGAGCCCGAGCAGCGGGGCGCAGCGGGGGCGAAGCGGCGGCAGTAGGTGTCCTGCCGTTGGCGTGGACATGCTTTGCTCCGGCCAACCCTGTTCTGCGCCACACCTTGCCACTTGCAAGCCGTATGACGTGTTGTTGCAGGTCGATGTGCAGGTCGGACACTGTCAAAGCAGTGGGCCTCAGCAGGCCGCAGCATATCAGTAGTCGAGTTGCCGCTTCGTAGCAGTTTTGTTTGCAGTTGTGAGAGGCAGTGCAGGGGTTGCTCAGCACCGCATGCGTGCTGCATGCCAGCGCTCTTCACTGCGCTTCCACTGTCTCCTGTGCCTTCCAGCGGATTGGGCTGTAATCCATGTTGCCGCAGCCGCTGTGCAAGCTAAGGGCCAGTTAGCAGCCACAGCTACCAACGTCGCATGCGTTGCTAGCGCCATGCGCCACGTCACGCGCGCCTTCGCCAAGGCATGTGTGCCAAACCAGGCCTGGAAAGGGCGTAGCAGCTGATGGGGAGCAGAACCACCTACACAAGGTGGTGCGCCGCGAGGCGTGGCTGCAACGTGCGTATGAGCAGCTGCAGATGCTGCCCTCGCTTGCATGGTGCCGGCTGAGGTCTTCCCCAGGTGTCCAAAGCTGGTACGCCGCTCCGTACCGGCAAATGCGGTTTGGGGGGCAAATGCACGTGAACCACAGGGGGTCACACAACCCTGGCTTTACATGCATGTACATGTATCACCATAGCCTATACCGTACATCAGCGAAGGTGCTATGGATAGAGCAATCGAGCACCTATTGTCGCCCTGGGCCACCGTAGGATCATGCGTCTCGGACAGGACTTATGCACCGCAGTGCAAGATGGTGAAGGCCACTTGGCCTCCATCCTGTAATGAGGCATGCTGCTGGTGTGGCCCAGCCAGGGCCTATGACGGTGTGGCCGAGACCCTCTGCACCGCAAAGCGCAGCCCAGAGGGTGTCAAGTGGCTTTACATCTAATCGCAAGAAATAGCAAGAGCCTGTTACATCAAACAGGGCACAGCGGCTGGAACCATTGAAACCCTCTGCGGCGGAACACAGGTCGAAAGGCAGCAATAGTTGGTGTCTTGGTACACATGGCACATGGTTCTTGCGGCGTCCTGCATACCGTGAGCCCTACCAGCCCCTGCCAACATCACCACGTGCCGTACTCCTGAGCATCCTACACACCCGCCGCCGCCCGCTCCGCCTCGTCGGCCCGCTCCTCGAAACCGAGCCCCACACGGAGCTGCTGCGGCGAGGCGGCTGTAGTCGCCGCCGCCGCCGCGGCAGCAGCAGCTGCAGCTGCCCGCTGCGCGCGCAGCATGCCTATGATCGCCAGCTGCAGCTGCGGTATGCCCTGCTGCGTCATGCGTCAGCGAGCTGATGCACATCGCCCCAGGGAGGGCGGCCGCCAGCTCCTCTGGGTTTGCGACTGTGCCACTACTGATGCTGCTACTGCTTTCGCCGCCGGCATTGCTACGGCTTACGTCGTTGGCGCCCCCGGCCGTCGGCGGCTGCGCCGCCTCTGCCGCCGCGCTTGAGCCGCTGGCCAGGCTGCGCCGCCGTGCCTCCGCCCCCCGCAGGCAGCCGTCCACCAGCTGCATGTCGGCCTTGGTGAAGACGTCGATCCACGGCTTGGAGGGGAAGCGCGACCGCAGCTCGCTGCGTTGGCGGAAAAGGAGGATTTGGGAACGGGATTTAGGCAAAAGGGGCGGGGAGAAGGGCAGTGCTGAGGAGCGCGAGCTGTTGCACCATGCATCTGAAGAAGAAGAAGAATGAGTTACACATCTGAAGAAGAAGAATGAGTTACAGTTGGTGGAGGCCCCGTGGGCCACGAGGGGCACTCGCACTGGTCGGTTCCAGGAATCCACAGCTCTCGCGGGCCGTACAAACGCCCGCGTATGCGCCTGCGTAACAGAACAGGCTCCGGGTAAGCTGTCATGACAAACCCAAAGGGTACGACGAACGTACGGGGCGCGCAGCGGGAGCACCGCCACGCAAACAGAGAAGTACGTGGGACCGCGGCGAGGCGGGGCCCAGCCCTCACAGCACGGCAGCGCAGAGACCACCACAGGGAGCACCACATCTGAAGAAGAAGAATGAGTTACAGTTGGTGGAGGCCCCGTGGGCCACCATCTGAACAGAACAGAATGTGTTACAGTTGGTGGAGGCCCCGTGGGCCACGAGGGGCACTCGCACTGGTCGGGAGGAAGGTTAACGCGGCGGTGTGAACATTACTACTATCCGCCTCAACCTGAAGCATGACAGCATCCAGCGACGCTGCCTCCCCGCCTCGCCAAAATGCCCCGTCGCTTGGGTCTAGGCCTGGCGCCGTCTTTGAACTAGTTGATAATCCTTGACGGTACCCCTAGGTCGCGGGTTCGATTCCCACTACCAACTTTGGTTTGGTTGACATTCCTTGTTGGTGTGTGGAAGAGGATCCGTGGCTTGGGAAGCGGCGGGGGAAGATCCATGTCCTATGCCATGGTGTGATGAGGGCTGTGTGTGTTGCGCGGAGTCGTGGACTAGTCTGAACCTACATGGTTCGTATCGGGTAGCCCTGTAACATAACAAAATCGCTCCTCGCGCTCCACCACTGCTGCCGCCGCAGCAGGAGGCCGTGCCCCCGTCCCCCCCCGCTCGCCCCGCGTGACGACCCGATTGAACCGTCGCGTCGTGAGAGCCTCACGACGGGACGGGGCCCGACCGTCCTTTTGCATGCACACGAACACCCGCGCAGCCTTTGTGCGCTTCCAGCCCGCCCGCCCACCTGCGTATCGCCCACTGGTCCGCCGCGCTGGTGCCGCACTCCTCCGACAGGTCCATCACGAACAGCACCGCGCTCGGCAGGCACTCCAGGGCGGCCAGCGTCAGCTGCTCCATCTTGTTGCGCTCCGAATCGGGTCGCGCGAGCAGGCCGGGGGTGTCGGTCACCTGGTGTACGGCACCGCACGTGCAGCACGGCAGGCCTCAGAGCGCAGGCACGTGGCCGAGAGCACGGTACGGGGCGCGTGGCGCAGGCCATGCCAAGGCCCAGGCAGGTCAATTCAGTCAAGGGCTGAAGGGAAGAGGATGCGGCTTGGCGGGCTGGCGGGCGGCCCAGTAGCGAGCCCCCTCTGCAGGGCCCCACCCGCCCCGCCCCAGGCCAGCCCAGCCCACCGTTGGCCGCCGGCATGCCCGCATGCCATGCGTTGGTACAGAGCCTGTCATTTGCGCCGCAGCTCTTGCGCATTCTCAACTGTTGTACATCCTCATCGGGAAAGGCCCGCCACGGCAAGCGGCGGCGCCCAGGGGACGCCGGCTAGGCGGTCCCCTCTTTTGATTTCCCTGGTAGCTGGGCAGTTCGTAAGCTGCCCGCGCTAGCCCATCGTGCCCAGCACCCTTAACACACGCGGGCTTGACCCAGCGTATAACTATCAAAATCATTGTTACAGTATGACTGTTCATATTACTGTTAACATTACTGTTATAACTGAATGAAAATCATTGTTACAATACAACTGTTAACATAAAAATGATTGTTACAATATCGACTGTTGTTATTGTTACTTACTGGTACAATAAGTAACAGCGTATCTTCTCCTTCTAAACAATGAGTAATATTATCATCATTATCATTACTATTATGATTGTTGTTTTAACAACAACAACAATAACATTGTTGTTTTCATTATTAGGAATAACATTAAAAACAACCAACCAATACTATTCATAGTGTTATGCATTCTCATTTCTGTAGGATGGTGCAGCCCTGCCGCCCCCGTCACGCCCCACCTGGTGACGCAGGCCATCGAGGTAGAAGTGGCCCATCTTGATGCTGCGGGTGGTGAAAGGATAGTTGCACACCTGCAGGTACGGCATGTGTACGGCACACAGGGGGGTGGAGATGGGAGGGGGTCATCAGAGCGCGGCTGGGCCCGTGGCGACGGGATGCGTCGGCCTGCAGGTGACGTGGCCGAGAGCGTCAGATGCGAGGTCGCACGTCATCTCCCCGGCTAAGCGCCCTGCTAGCCCTGCGTGCCGGAAGGACATTTGCAGCAGCCGCAAGCGTGCCGGAAGGACATTTGCAGCAGCGCCATGACGTCTTGTCGTACGTACGGCAGGCGCGTGGTGGGTCCCGGCCTTACAAGCCTGCAGCCTCGCCTCGCCGCATCGGAGGTCCCCGCCCGCCTAAGCTTGGTACCATGTGCAAGCACAATCGGCCGCGGCCCCCTTCCGGCCCTCCCTTGCCTTTCCGCTTCGTTGCGCCGTCGCCCCTCCGGCGCCTGACCAGAGGGCACCGATGGTCCCGGCCGGCAGATTGGTATTGATTGATGTATCAGGCCATTTCCAATGCATGTGATTGCACGCCAAGCCAAAGGTGACTGGCCGCCTCCGGCGCCTCACCTCCGGCGTGCCGCTCGACAGGACCTGCACCAGCGAGGACTTGCCCACGTTGGGGGCGCCCACCAGCGCCAGGGTGGGCAGGCGGGGGTCCAGGGACGGCAGCGACCTCAGCTTCTTGGCGATGTCCTTGAGCGCGTCAACGTGCCTGAAGTGGGCGATGGGGGTTGGCGGGGGCAACACCCGCAAAGTGCATCATATGCGGTCGGTCGGCGGTAAGCGGTGGGCGGTCGGCGGGGTTGACTTGAGAAAGGCTGTGAAGCGCCAGGCTGCAGTGCCGCGGACACACTGAAAGAGGGCCTTCATGCCTTTGCCCCTCGCCCAGGCGTTGCCGCAAGCAACGGCTATCTGCAGTGCTGCGGGCATATGCAGCATCCTGACAAGTAGCATTCAAAGACTGCGTGGCCACACTGAGCGTGTCGCCGGCGCGGGCGTTGCAAGGCGCCGACGGGCCAGACGCCGCAGCTCTGGCAAACGGCATCCGGTCTCCGCGCACACCTGATGACGAGTGCGCGTGCGTGTGATGTCGCCTGCAAGTGCCCACAACGCGCCCAGCCATCCACCCCTCGGGTTCCCGCGTTCCTTCCTCCCTCCCTGGCTCCTTGCGGCGCCCCGTCCCTACAGCTCCTTGCCGCGCCCCGTTCCCCCCTCCCTGTCTCCCAGCCCGCCGCCTCACCTTGCCCCTGCCGTGTACACCGCCTCGATGCCCTCGGCGCCCTCCTCCCCGGCGGCCACGGCAGAAGCCTTGTTGGGCGCGTTGCCGGCGCGGCTGGCGTAGCCCTTTCCGGCCTCCTGCAAGCCGCCGCACCCCAAAGGACGCGACACACGAGCTTTAGCCATCGCTAAGGTGATATCAACCTCACCAACCATGCCATTAACCTCGCCGCAGCGTGCAGGTTTCGCGCTTGTATGACTAGGAGCTCAGCATAATGGGCTAAAGGTCGTGTCCATTGCCATGCAGGACGGCTTCGCGCGTCGTGCCAAGGCACGGCGCGCTACCTTGCCTAAGCCGCGGCTGTGTACTGCCTTGCCTTGCCTTGCGTGTGGGCGCGTGCCAGCTGGCACTGGGGCATTGGCATTACGTATGAGTCCACCCTGGCGCCATTAAACATCCTTTGGCCAGTCGGCCCTTGACTTGAGGACAGTGCAGACCACAGCACGTTTGCTCCGCGTAAGAAGGCAAACAGAGGAAGGCGTCGGCAGTATCAAAGCGCTACACCACCACATGGTAGAACTGCAAACCTGCACACAGCCGGGACCGCCGACTCGGCAGAGGTTGCCCAAGCACAACACGATTAGGTGCAATGCAAGGCATGTGCCGTACAGCATGTTACATCGGGCCCACCTGCACCGCGCGGCGCAGCCTATCCACCCGCTCCAGGGTGGATGAGTAGAGCGGCACGCCCACGGTCAGCTGCAGCAGCGCCGACTCGAAGGGGTGCAGCCGGTCCGGGTCAGGGAAGCCGCCCACGTACCGCCCTGGAGCAGCGGCAGCCGCCGTGGGCGGGTGGGGGGTCGGGCGATCAGGTGATGGCTGATTGGCTGACGAGGCTAGCTGCGAAACCACCCTTGGCAGCAAACCCCAGCCCCCCCTGCTGCAGTACGTGCAGGCTTGGAAGAGGATGCAGCAGCAGCAGTGGCAGTGGCAAGAGAGGAAAGGGGTGCTTGGCATTTGACCAACGCCCAACCCCAATCCGCATCAATCACCATCTTACGCAACAAGCGCCACGCCACGCACAGCACAGCACAGCGCGGCACAGCACAGCACAGCGCGGCACAGCACAGCGCGGCACGCCACCCCTCTGCGACCACGCCCGTCCCCCCACCCCTCCCCGCACCTACCTACCTAGCGGCACCGACAGCTCCTTCATCAGCGTGTCCAGCCGCCGCGCCGACAGGTTGCGCGCCCGCGCCGCCTCGTTCTTCAGGCCGGCCGTGGGCACCAGCCGCCCCGCGCGCTTGCGCGCGCTGGCCAGGTGCTCCGCAGCCGCCGCCACATGCGGGACGGACTGCAGTACGCCTGGACGCAGGACAGGCAGGCGCCCAACCACACGTGTTAATCCGCCTAGGCCATTCAACAATGACAAACCCGGAGGGCATAGTTGGACCACGGTCGATGCGGCAATACAGTGTCATTTTATTATTACGGAACGTCGGCCGGCTGTCGCTGCGCCGTACCTGCCTAGGGTAGGTACGACCGTACGAGTGGGTGGCCCCCGTTGGCCATTCATGCGCCGAACGCGATCCGCTTCAGCATGCAGTTGCGTATAGGGCCACGCACATTTGGCGGCAGGCAGGCAGGCAGGCAGGCAGGCTACAGCCACGACGGCCCAGTCCATGTCAGGTACTCGCCGGGAGACCTGCAGGTGTCGTACATGCTGGACGCATGACGGCGGGTGGATGCCGCCCGTGCTTCGCCGCCCAAGATGTCCGTGGGCGCAACGTACGTACGGTACGGTTTTTGTGCCTTGCCCTGCGGGCTTTCACCCGTGTGTGTGAGGAGACTCACCGACAACGCGGAGCCTGCCGCTGTCGCTAGCCACGTCAGCCTGCCGTGATGCAGCCGGCGCAGCAGCAGCAGGTGCGATCGTCGGCCCCACGAGGCCCACATCCCTAACGCCGCCGCTGCTGGGTCCAAAAGGGAGCTGCTGCACGTCACGCGGGTCTGCAGGGACCTGCAGCAGCTGCTGCTGGACCGCTGGCGGCGCGGCGCCAGAGGCACATGCTGTTGTCGTTGCTGCTGCAGCCTCGTCGGCCGCCGCCGCAGCACGCAGCAGAGGGTCCATGCGCTGGCGCCGGCGAGCCGACGGCGCTGCGCTGACATGCAGCAGGGCGGTTGCCGCGCCGCCGAACGTCCAGTTGCTGGGCTGCCACGCATGCATGGGCATGCATGTTCGCACTGATGTGAGCGCTGCTGCAGGGCGCACGCATGGCGCAGCTGTGGCAGCGTAGGTCGTTGCCGCGTAGTGCTGGTTGCGTGGGCATGGGTGCCGCGCCCTCGGTAGCAAGCACTGTTGCATTGCATGGTACGGCACGGCGTTGGCGGTCCGAGCGGCGCCGCGCGGCCTCAAAGCTGTCAACGCTGCAAAGGGCGCGCCGTGCTGCAAATGGGGCAGGATCAATGAGTCGCGAACCTGGTGCTGTTGTTCATACAGGTGTACTTCGTCCTTGGGTGTTAAGCGTGGTGCAACGGACAAACAGCGCACAGTCAACAAGGCGCTTCGCGCGGTGAGAGCTGCAAGCCAACCGAGCGTGCATCTATGCCACGTGCGCATACTTAGATGGCCTAGGTGCACTTGGAAACACTTGGAAACAAGTGCCACAGGTACCCGCGCCCTCCTCAATGGCTGCACACCACCTGCACTACTACTACTGGGTGCTAAAACCGTAAGCTTACGCACCCGTGACATTGGGGCACATGTCGCCAAGTCAATGCATATAGGTCCAGGCCCATGCGTTTTCAGGAATCGTCCTGGCTTGGGGCACCCTGTATTGATGCAGCGCCAGGCCATTATCGCTGCTGGCAAACTCAAGCGCCCCGCCGTCTGACACTCCAGCACGCGGATTCAGCGGTTGGGGTGTTTAGCCATCGACCTCTCTGTGCATAGAGGAAGCAAGCCTACGCGGTGTCTTGCTGCGTCTGTGCGCGCGGCTTCGGCGTGCGGCGTCGGAAGGTGTATCTGGTGCCAGGTGAAGTCTGGTAGGAACTGTGTGCAGGGCGAAACCACTCGACTCGCACTATAAGCACTGGTTGGTCCTGTCTTCTGTCCGGCCGTTCTTCAATTACGATGGTGTTGCTTGAAACAGCGCGCCGTACGTACGGCACCGCCGCCAGCCTTATGGGGAGCTGCGAGAAACGGCCTGTGGCTCAAATTGTTTGATTCCCACGGCTAATCCACGCTAGCTTTACGCTTACAACATGCGTTGATCTCCTATCCGTGTGTGCCAAAGGTGAGAAAGTTGCAGCCTCTGTTCCAAAACGTGTTACTCATTTGTCTCTTTGTCGGGCATGTTTGCGTTACGCGCGCGTTCTGCGTGACATGCGGCGGCGGCGGTCTTTCCTTAGTAAGCCTTGACCACCTTCGTTGAGAGCCGGCTAAGAGCCGGCAGCCCTAGGAGCCCGCGTGCGTTGCACGCCGACGTCGCCTGTAGATGGGGATCTGACCGAAGGCCGGCTCAGGTGGTCATGTGCTGCGTACGCGTTGGCGCCATTTCCTGTAGTCTAGGGCAGACCGTAGTAGGCAAATCTTGCGTGGACAGCGGACGCACTGGCACTGGCTGGCACGCAGGACTCACGTGCGCCGCCGCGGCCATCGCCTCAGCATTAACTGTACCATTGGCAGCAGCCCCAGACGCTGAGATCCACCCCCAGACGCCGTGCATGTGCTACGCACCTGGGGTCCGAGTCGAGCGCACGGACGCTGGTCTTACTGGCGCATCCCACAGGTGCCACGCGGTCCCAACGCGCCCCGGCGCAAGGAGCGTAGGGCTCTGCATGTAGCGGTTGTGGGAACTGCCCTCCCGTGCAACCCCTACACGCAGCAGCGGCATGCAGGTTGCCAGCAGACAGCATGCGACCCGCCTGCGTTGGTGCTGGAAGGCACGGCGCAGACAGACCGTAGGCACGTCTACAGAAGATCCGTGGATGGCGGACGCGCTGGCTCGGCGCGTAGCAACAGCGACCGAAGCAGTTGCTGCACCAAGGCCATAGCGCAGGACTCAGCTGTGTTAGGCACTGGAGGCAGCGCCCTGCACCATGCAGTCGCTGCGTCCGAAAGTGCATGGGCCCCTGGGCCCACTGGCGAGCAGCAACACTTGGACGCGCCACCAAGGCCGTCGGGGTGTACCTGCGCCGCATGACCTGCCTGCACGATGGAGGGCATGCCCCGTACCCACGGCACGACCCAGTGCTGGAGCTATCAGGCGGGGCCGGAATGTTTAGTGCACACCAGTACCGCACTGCACCGCACTGCGCTGCAACGAGTGGGTGCTGCCTGACGAGGCGTGCCTTTGTGCCTGCCGCTTCTACACTCGGCTACTGCTGCTGCTGGCTCCTGCTTCCGCTGCTGCTGTTCAGGAGCTCTGCAAGTTGCTTGACGAGGTCAAGACCACTGTGGGGATAGTGTAGGCAGCGGACAGCAACAGACAGTGACAGCAGCTGCACCGGTGAGCGCTCCTCTTGCGTGCTGTGCCGGCAGCGCCCCAGTCGCGAGCTGCTGCAGAGGCTGTTGCGAACATGCTTTGCCACATCCCGGACATCTGCTGGTCTGTGTACGAGCGCCCCTTCATTTGAGACCATTGCCGTCTTTCGGATGCGGAAGAAAAGGGTACTCTGATCTTTGACGTGCGTATGCATATGCGCACGGGACTTTTGTGGCCTAAAGCTTGGCGTGGCGGGCAGCCAGGGCGCTGTGGTTGTCAGGTTGTTCAGCCAAGGCGGTGTCTGCCTTCTTGAGCGCGATGCATTGCTACAGTGCTGTGCGTAATCAGCATGTGGCTGTTGGTGTATCAGTCAGACGATGCCGTCAATGACCGTCAGGCAATGTGGAGCCGTGGGACGCACAGCACGTCCTCCAGTACTTGCCAACTGTAACTCGCCCGGGTGCACATCCCCAGCTGTAGCTGGTCCCATGCATTGGTAGGGACCCCCATGGGTGCGCGTCGTGACGGCGTCTCGTGCTTCTAATGTCGCCATTGCTGGCCATTGTCGACAGTGCACGATGGCCCAGCTTCCAGCAGCTGCATTCGTGCAGAGCGCACGCGCTGTCCTCGACCTCCCACGATGCTGTACGGGCAAGTTGGCATGAACTATACCGTTCCGTGTTCTCACTCATTTGCCGTTACATGAGAACAGACGATAAACTGATCGTGTTCTCACTCATTTGCCGTTACATGAGAACAGACGATAAACTGACCGCCGTAGCAACAAACGTCTGCAAACCCCCAACGAAAACAGCTTCCCAGAACCCACAGGTTTATCAGTCTGCACGAGTGCCCAAGCAGTCCGGGCAGCAGCAACGCAATGCGCAGCCGCACGCCCCGAACGCAAACCCCTCTCTCCGCGTCAACAGCGTACAACTGGAAAAACGAGGAACGCGATCGCCACGCGGTGCGCTACCACCCGCAACGCGAACCGAAAAAAAACGCGCGTGCAAGCAGTACCCCCGGCGCAGCAACAAACACTGCGTACCGCCGACCAACAGGCGATGCACATCACCACCCACCGAATGGCGACTGCACATCCCGCGGCAGCGCGCCGCGACGGGTGGGAGGGTGGGACCTACGGGACCTAGATAACGAAGGTGTGTGTGTGTGTGTGTGTGTGTGTGTGTGTGTGTGTGTGTGTGTGTGTGTGTTGTGTGTGTGTGTGTGTGTGTGTGTGTGTGTGTGTGTGTGTGTGTGTGTGTGTGTGTGTGTGTGTGTGTGTGTGTGTGTGTGTGTGTGTGTGTGTGTGTGTGTGTGTGTGTGTGTGTGTGTGTGTGTGTGTGTGTGTGTGTGTGTGTGTGTGTGTGTGTGTCGACACAGCAAGCAGCTCGGCAGAGAGCTGCTTGTCCAAGTAGCGGATAACAGAGAGTGGGCAGAATGGCCGCACATGGCCGCCCACTCGCACCGAATGCAAACAGGAGTGGCGGCCCACCAGCGGGGCGCCGACAGAACCAACCTCTGGCGCCAATGCATTACAGTGATTGTCATGATTACACGGCAATCGTGAGAAGCCACGTTCTGCCTCCTTCCATGCTTCATACGGCAAAAGTGGCGCATCTTCAGGGCTGAGCGCGCGGTGCCAGGCCACAATGCATACAATATGGATTGCCACCCTGTCAATAGTTCCAGCGACAGCATTCTCACGGCTTCATCGGTTCAGGAATCTCCAATCACATTGAACTTGGTTACACACTTTGTCGGTACCAGCCGTGCCGTCACCGCCGTGCAAGTTTACTGCCTGGACCTCCAAAACAGAGGATTTTTGAACCGATGTCGTCTTGAAAAACGAAACACCCCAAGGCAGCACAACCTACAGCCTGTGCAGCGGTAATCCGCAGAGGCTTCTGCGTGCAGCTGCGCGCAGGAGAGGACAAACGTAAGGCGAAAACTAAAACAAGTAGCCCCCTTAGGTGAAACGCGTCAGGCAACAGGTGCAAGCAAAAAGGCGCAGGCGGTAACAAACGAGACCATGGGGAGGTGAGCTGTACCGAAGGAACCGTGGTAGGCGCCAGCCACAAAACGGTTGGTAGACGCGTAGTAGGGGGGGAGTGTGGTCACACGGCGTTCCGTCACGTGAAGGGCACAAAAAGCAGCTTTCGGGCCAACAAACCCGGCGCAACATGTGTACCAAGGAACTGAAGCTGGGTGATGATAACTAGCCCCCCAAAATGTCCTTGACGCTCCAGTAAGCAAAGAAGATGGCTCATGGGCTTTGTTCGGTCTGTTCGGACCAACCGTCGTCGCGACCTGCTGACACACCCGCGGCCGGAGGGGGCGGGCGGGGGGCAGGGGCGGGGGCCGGGGGGCGAGGGGCGCGTTCAACGTTCCGTTTTGTGAGCCTCAACGGTCTGACCCCAAAGCACCCCCACGAGCAAGCCGCCCGCATAAAACGCCCACGCGTTCACTGCCTTGAGTCTTTTGCTTTTCGCACCGCCGGAACCGCCTGCTGTTCTCGACGGAACGCCGTGCGAACCACGTGAATCAAAGAGGTGTGGAAGAAAACAGCAGCATGCAACTGGAAAACCAGGGGGGACAGAAGCAGGGGTTTGGCGCTGGGAGTATAGCTGCCAAGGTGCGTGCAGAAGGGGTGTGTTGGAACGCGATGGAATCGGACGGAAGTTGATGGAAGCGTTGAGGGCTGAGTAATGGAAGCGGTGAGCGGCCTGGCAGCGACCACAACCCCTGAACAGGTGTCCGTCACCGGACCGGACGGTAGAGCCACACTAAACGTGGAGTAACCGTTTGCTGCCGACCGACAGCGAATAACACTCACCACCACGTTGCCAGGAGGGCAACGCGCACGGTTCACGCCGCTGGGGTGAACCCTGAGACAATGCGTTCTTGAAGAGAGTTTTGATCGTGCGAGGGTTGCCCTTTACAGAGTATCATGTCCACAGCACAGGCCGCCGTGCGAAAACTGGAGCTGAGCCAACCACTGCTTAAGCCCGCCAGAGCACGCTCGTCAACAGTCCATCGTTCCGGACAAACTGCGGCGACGAAACGCGTACTGCTCGCCTTACTCGTTGGCGCTCACGCGTCATGCGCAAGTAAGTGGTGCGTGGGTCAATGAAGTGGAAAGCCTGTGCCGCACACCACACACGTGAGATTGTATGTGACGTGTGGCGATCGCAGTGGTCCGACCGCTCAACACCTTTAACTGCCTGTCCGATGCCATCGGTGCACATTCCCAGGTAGTAGCTCTCATTCACGGCCATGGGCACGTAACTTGCAGTGTCACATAACGCAGTACGCAGACGGGCACGCCACCTCCAACCAGCGCACCAGCGGTAGACGTACGCGAACGCCATGGCCAATGCATACCAGTGCCAGTGCTCGTATGGACCCGGACTTGGACAGCGTTAGCAGCGCGCACTACGCAACCTGCAGCCCGCAACGCGTATGGTGCATGGGCCATACAGGATGACGCGCCCACACGCACTGCATGCGCTGATTTCGCTGATTCATGCACGATCTACACGTGTGATTGCATCTGCTGCATGCGCGACTGGCATGGCACGCTGCGCTGCCTCACGGGTTGCGCGGGCATCATGCGCTGGAGGAGGGGGATGAGGAAGTGCATTCACACGCCTGGTGTGTAGCCGGCGACAGCAAACGGCACTCAACCCGCCCAGCTACCCCAGCCCCAGCCCACGGGGCTGGCGGCGCACTTGCAAGTGCCAGCCGCGTTGTACGTTGTGCTCACACGGGGGCGCCAATAACCGCTGCGTATGAAAGCTTATATGCACACATACAAGCATTGCATGCGTGCGTTGTCTGCAGGTTCCGCTGCACCACTGCCGCACCGTATTGAAGGTCAGGAGGCGTGCTGTGGGCAGAGATCCTGCATGCCCTGCTTGCTTGCTACTGCCGCTGGCTGGCGGCGCACCAATCAACCCATCGTGGATACGCGGTGTACCGTGCTGCTGTGCGCACTCACAAGTCGGCGGTCCAATCCAGCTCGGAGTGCTGCACCCGGCTAGTCGTCTGGCCAAAGTACATTGCAGGCGCGGTGCCGTGCGCAGGGTTGTACAATCGTACTTACTGCTTGTGTACATGTATGCATCTACCGTTCCGATGCGAGGGCACACTCTGTATGCTCACTGACGTGTATGCTAGCCACCGCAGGCGAGCGCAGCAGCACCAGGAAAGCTGGCTAGAGGAGCGCTCTCTACCTGAGAGCACAAGCAACAGCAGCAGCAGCAGCGGTACAGCCATTCCACACGTGGCACCGGGTACGGCGGATGGCGTGTGCGCCCCAGCGCCTGGGTTTGGCAGCATGCCATACCTGCTCTTCGCTGCTGCAAGGCCCATCGCTGCTGCAACGGCAGGTAGGTCTCGCTTTTTGGTGTGCTCAGCCCTCCTGGTGGCCGAATGCAGGCGCGCGGGGCCCCGCTGCTGTATGCGGCCAGATCCGTATAAAGCAATAGACATGTACCTGTTGGCAGTCGCGAGGCATAAGGGGCATACATTCCATACATTGCCGGTGCTGCATGCAGCGCCATGGATGCAGGTACCTTGACTATACCGACGCAGCGCGCCAAATGCTGCACCCCCAGTTACAGCCGTTCTGCTGCTGGCATGATTCAAATGCTGCAAGCCTCTGTCTTTGTGGATGTCTTTGTGGAAGGGGAGGGACTTGCCCTGCCTGCGCGTTAGCCATGGCAGCGCATGGGGATTGCTGGGCACGCAGCGACAAGTCGATGGGATTGATTATGACGTTGCGTGCGCCGAATCAGTAGCAACGCGTGTGCGTGCGTCTGTTGCCATCAGGTGCTGCGTCCGGACCTACTCCTGTACCTTACACCGTCAGTACTGCTGCGCTATGCTGCGCAACCTCAGCGCTGCAGCAGCTCGCTTGTACGACAGCTACATGACCTGTCACGTCAATTCAACGCAGTGACAATGCAGGCGGGCGATCAACGCCACACGGTATGGTACATGGTGCAAGGCGGTATACGCGGTCATATGCGTAATGATGTGGGTAGGCTGGCGCATGCTTGACCCGCACAGATGTTGCCAGCAGCGCCCTGTCCTGCCTATCCGGTTGGGGGAGCAGGGTCGATCATGCCGTGCGGCCGGTGCTGCAGCACGATCATGATTTAGCTACCCGCCAAAGCGTCTGCCACGCACGCCTCAATGGCGTTTCGGCTGCTCTTGTCCAACGAGCACTGCTGTCCCCAAATGCGCATCCAACGGAAATGTGCAGTACACACTCTACAACGCACTCCTGGCCACGTTTGGCTGGCTACAAGACACCTTCGCGCAACAGCAGCATACGACAAACGACGATACCGGCTCATCAGGGGCGGTGTGGCAAGCAGCAGCGTCTAGCGACCTGTACCGAGCAACGTCAGCTGCGCTGGCCAAAGGCGGGCCCCTGGCCGACATGGGGCGCACAGTTGGAGCTTGCTGCTTCAGCACCACCGCCTTCGCCGCCTTAGTGCCGGTCATCGCAACGAGCTTGATGCAGCTGCAGGAGGACCTTGCTTTGCTGCGGGTGCGTACCCAACGACTCGGCCGCATGATGTGATGTAACGGTTGCCGAAGGACAAGGGTTGTTTGTGTGTGTGTGAGTGTGTGTGTGTGTCTGTGTCTGTGTCTGTGTCTGTGTCTGCGTCTGTGTCTGTGTCTGTGTCTGTGTCTGTGTCTGTGTCTGTGTCTGTGTGTGTGTGTGTCTGTGTCTGTGTCTGTGTCTGTGTCTGTGTCTGTGTCTGTGTCTGTGTCTGTGTCTGTGTCTGTGTCTGTGTCTGTGTCTGTGTCTGTGTCTGTGTCTGTGTCTGTGTGTGGTGGTGATGTGTGTGTGTGTGTGTGTGTGTGTGTGTGTGTGTGTGTGTGTGTGTGTGTGTGGCGGGGCTGGGGGCGATGATGGCACCGTGGGATAGCCGTGCGCGGCGTTGGCGCCCAGCGAGGCACCTACCGACTCTTGCTACGTCTTGCCCTATGCGTCGCCGATAAGTTTCGTTCGGTGACGCCCTGCACAGACAATGGGCGCTGCAAGGTGGGGCCAGCCAAGCATGCACCGCGCGGGCGCTTTGGCAGGCCTCTTCCTTGCTTATGTCGCCGCGCTTAATTGACGAAAGCCTACCCTTATGCCTGTTTGCCGTGCACGTTCTTGTTCGCGTAGATTGCAGCTGCCATGCTTCAAGACGAATACGATGGTGGTTCGGCTCAGGCGTCAGCTGTGCAATCTCAAGACAAGGACAAGGACCAGCCAACAGCGAACGCACAGCTGGTGGAGACAGCGAGTTCCCCCCAGCAGAATGGTGGCACGGGCGGCTCGGGACGCCGTGCGCCTGACCCTGACCACCCGGGCAGCCCAGGGCCCTCCGCTTGGAACCACCCAATTGCTACCGAGCCATGGCCAGGGAGAGCCTTGGGCAGGGCCGCCGCCGCCCAGGACGCAGCGGTGGCTGATGAAGCCATGATCGTGATGCGGCAGCGGCGCCGGCGGCTGCTTCAAGGGGGCGGCCCTCGCAGCATGTACTTCTATGACGCAACGCCGAGCAATTTCACCGTCCAGCCCCCCGCCGCCCTCCCCGCTGCGTTCATCCCGCTTGTTTTCCATGTGATGCTTTACCCCTTGAATAACGGGACTGCACTCGGTAGGGCCAGTTGGGCTCCGTGGCGTTCAGCCGCGAGGTTGAGTTCGTTATGGTCTCACCCGCTTCTGCACAGCGCAAGCTACTCAAACTCACTTAGTAACTTCCAACCTGTTTGAAGACCTACTTGGATCGAAGCCATGACTACCGTGACCTTGCAACTTGCACTATTCTTGAGGTCACAAATGCGGTTTGATACCCCACGTGCGTACAGGCCCTGCTGGTTACCGCGACGCCCCGAAGTACTTGGATCGGCTCGTTAGCGTCGCAAACCTCATCGCCAAGCCATCCAGGTACTACACGCGCGACGCGGTACACAAGTGTGTACGGGGCGTCTGTGTGTGGGCAGCCGTGCCGCTAGGGGTGCGCCGAATGTGGAAACCCGAGCTACTCGAGCCGAATGAACGGCTGGCAGCATGTCTGCAAAGGAATCATGATGGGCGGGTGCTACCAACCAGTTCCTAATAGATGCGTGCACCAATCTAAGTGCTAGTCGGTTGCAGCTAGCCGCGGTGTCAGGAGCGCGCATTCGCGGCGCTAGTCGACTCAGTACAGATGCAATAATACAATGGGCGGGCTTTATCTACTATACATGATTGCAAGCGAGTGATGAAGGCTGTCGTCCTCTGCGAGCGGTTTTGCCCTTGAGACGTTACATTTTTGTTGGTTGGCACCATAGCGATCCTACCCTTCAGAAACCACATTCCTTATTAACCATCACCACACGGCAGCACAAAGAGAATCAAGGCCCGTGCTAATGCCGGCACTCCGCCAAAGCATGGTCAATCAGCGCGCGTAGCGCGCGCTAAAGCTGCTGGTCAGAGGAACGGCAGCTGCACCGGTCAGCTTCGGATCCGCCCGACTAGCACGACGCAGGCCGAAATGTGTATGACGGACTATTCATGGGCTGGCCGCAGCATGCTCGCTGAAGGCGCCGACAAGGTGCATTGTTGCCTTGCTCCCTCATAGGTTTCAGTTCTGGATCAAGGACGTACGGATGAACGCCACGGCCGACCCGTACCTGCTACTCTTCAACCAAACTGCATGGGTTCATTGCCCATTGGGCGGGACCGTGGCCCCAAAGAACGCGTGCTTGTTGGATGACGCCTTCGTAGCAGGGTGCGTGGGCGTGCTGCTGGCTGAGCTTGCCTCGCCATGCTACTGGAATGTTCTGAGCCCTGCTCCGTATGTGCCATGCACGTATGAAGCGAACGAGTAGAGCGAGAGGCATGCACTCGACACACACACGCACACGCACACACACACAGCCGATGCGACTGCGGTAGCATGTTCAGCATGTTCAGCAGCCGTTCCTTATCAGCCGGGCACCCCGCGAGGCCCATGATACCGCGGCAAGCAGCGCAGCCACAATTGCCCCAAACTCAATGAGGCCGGCTGTGACGCGGGCGTCCAGTACACCTACCATATGCAGCCTGCCGCACCTTATCCTAGTGCGTTTGCGCATGCATGTGCATATGTAGTGGCCGTGCGTGGCGCCACGCGGCTCATCGCCATGCTTGCCATGCTTGCGCGTAGGCAAGCATGGCTACGCGCTCGTACATGCATGCTTCGAACGCCTGCTGCCGGTGTGCTGCTGTTATTGTGTATGGCATCTCACCTGGGTATGTTATGCAGGGCGGTCCTGGACTTCCCGCGGTCTATCAATGTGTTCGTGGTGTCAGACGCCAGCGCCCCGTCATCGACTACATCGACGGCAGGATCTTCACCAAGCCCCGGAGATGACTTCGTGCCATCGCGTGGCTACGTGCAAATTAGCTGGGACGTGGCCTCGTTCACAGGTCAGCTGCCATCTGTTTGTTTCTTGCTCGTACCCTCACGCCACCTACCCACCTGGGCACCTGTGTTGCACTGCAGCACTCTATCACCATGACTACAGTATTACGAATACAGAAAGCATCGAAGATATGTTCCCGCTGTGGCCATCGCCCCGTTCTAAATTCCACCAGTTGTATGCCCGCTTATTGTATGCCCCGTTAGCTAAGCTAAGCTTTGTGCGCGTGATGTTGTTGCTTCGTATCATTTTTGTACGTGCTGGCTCGCGCGTGTGGCAGGTTCGCATGCAAGGATATTGGCCGAAAGGAATGGAGGCCATAGAGGCCATACATGTTTCCAGCCTCGCGACACAGCCTGTCCTTGTTGTTCCTGCTATGTGGCTTGAGGCGTGAGAATAGCCAGATCGAGAAGCGTCCTGCGCTTCACTGTGTGTCTACAGTGTACAACAGCGCACTGTCGTACAACTACGGCCCGGTCGTCCTGGCACGTGAGCTGTTGCACCACCTGGGCCTGAAGCGCATCAACACGCAAATCAAGTCCGCAAGGCTGGTCACTTGTGTCGACAACGACTACGTACAGGATACGCCGGTCATCAGCTTACCGGGTACCAATAATCTCTTGTCATGCACTGCACTGGTTTGGCATCGGCGTGGCACTGGTTTGGCATCGGCGTGGCACTGGTTTGGCATCGGCGTGTGCGACGTGTAGCGGGCAAAGATTCGGCGCAGCCTGCTGCACCTGACCTTCCACAGGGTTGGAGCGAGGCTCACGCTGTCCAACCAGCTCACCGCTTGCAAGCCTATACTGCACTAACTGCACACGGCGGTGCTTCGCAGCAGCCGCTCTGCCGGGCCTGCCTGCGGCGGATTGCACAATGCACTACGGGTTCGTGCCAGCAGGGAGGGGACAAGATGGAGCCCACAACGTGCAACATCAAAGTACATGTGTATGGGAGCTCGCTGGTCTTGCGGCTGGCAATAGACCCGTTTGCCGTCGAAGGTCAGGCCAAAGAATAGCAACAGCAGTTCAGCTTCCGACGATGTATGCGTGCTGCGTCAGCGTCAAGGGTGATGAGATGAGGACATCAATCCGCAAAGGACGTGACCGCCACCTTGACCTTAGCGTGCACACGGTTTTGGCTGTATGTGCGTGACAGGAATGAAGGATGTGCTGGTGGGCAGCAAAGCCGCTGATTTCTGCATGAACGTGTTCTACGGCAAGTACGGCGGTGACTGGAATGCCACGTACCAGCGGTGGTCGACCGCACTGGGGATCCCGGATGAGGACAAAAACGCGTGGCTTGATACCTGCCCCAACGGGTGCGTGCTGGAGGCCGTATGAATGTTAGTTGCAGTTGCCATTACTGCCCTTCCCATCCGGCACGACTTGCTAGCAGGGCATGTGCGGCCATTCCCCAACTTGGGGTGCACTTGTGCACCAACTACCACACGGCTGCACGCTTGGCTACCTAGGCCGCTGATGCTGCACAATACGTGCATGGGTGTGCCTGGTAGCTTTCTATCTAGTGGCATGCTGACACTTGGAGTAGCCCAACAACCTGGAACACAGCCCTTCTTTATGCCGGCCGTCGGCTTTCCTGGCGCAGGGCTGGCTACGACGAGCTGGGCAACTACATGACATACAGCATAGACGTGTGCTATGCAGCGCTGGGTCACCTGACACAGGGCCAGGTGGAGCGGGTGCACTACATGGCCGCAGAGATGAACCCGGTTA